>CM038471.1:1173006-1773006 GCA_021464415.1 Lonicera japonica | reverse complement strand
AAGAAGTCAAATATGTTTTTGTTATGTAGGAAACACTATAATAATTGAGGAACCATTCAAAATATCAGAGGAAAATGTTTGACCAGGCTGTGCAACTAGTTTGTCCTGTTTCATTACTCCAAGTTTGTGGGACATTGATTTTGATTGCATTCTCTTAAGCTATTATCCTTATCTCCTCCAACACCCCCCACCCCCCAACCTAGCCCAAAAAAAAATAAAAAAAAACAAAAAGGATTCCAAAGACCAATATGATTGATAATCTAGCAAATGTTCCTATCAATTTTTCAATTAGTTGATAAAATATTATTGAAATTGAAATGGCTACTTCAATAGAAATATTCCACAAAAAGAGGGGAGAGGTTGGGGGTTTAAGGCTCATTAGCTTCAATCAATACAATGGAAGTTTGATAAAGAAAAATGACAAAACCATGAGCCTGTATTTGCCCACTATGGGCGTCTTCTTTTAGTATCATTCTTGCTGAATAATCAGATACAAGCTGCCTTTTTGCTGCTTGTACCTAAAGTATGAGTGTTAGACCCCATGATTATGGACCCCAAATTGTTAGGCTTGATTAGTGGGCAGATTTCTAACCCATCCTAGTTGAAATTCTTTTTAGTATATGCTTGGTTATCTCATGAAGCACAGAATCAAATGCAAGCATGATGGGTATGTCATATTTATTATCACGGTATAAATGTTGAATTTGAATTATCTAGCTGTGTGATTGGTTAACTATGATAGTTTTATTCCTCTTGGATGACTTCTCTGAATATGTTCTTTTGATTATCTAGACTAATTCTACTAAAATATTCTTTAGGAGATCATTAATAGTCTATATCGTTAGAGAAAAGGAAGAAGAAAAACTGGAGCAGAAAATAGACGCACATCAAGCAATCAACAAAATTTCATGTTTTTGGAGCCACCAATATCAAATAAAATTATAATTTCTTTGTGTTCAATCTATATAGATTCATACAGGCATGGATGTGTATGTATATATAAACTATATTAGGTATGTTGTTTTAAAATAGCTCTTTTTTCAATTTTAATGTCTTCTTTGTTCACAAATTAATCAAGTGATTAAGTCAGATTGTCGCATTTTCTTTTTGGTGATATAGCTTGAGTGTTTGTTTTGATGGAATTTCGTAATGGAAGCCGCTGTTTTATGTTAATGCACACTGATACGTATATGATGTAGACATATACTTATATGCACACTGATATATATATTATGAAAACATGGTTTTGGATGCGGTGCTGTTTGGTTAATGTTTCTAGACAAGTTTTCTAGACAAGTTTTTAAAAATTTGGTGTTTGGTGAATGTTTTGAGTTAGAGTTTTTATGTTGAAAAGTGAATTTGGTTTTGTTTGACTTTTTTTCAACCAATGAAAAAAACACAAAAAATTTTAAAAAATAGTCACAATGGATCTTATTTTATAGATCTCGATGAGTAGGTTTCAAATATATATTTTTTATTATTTTTTTATTTTTGGATTTAAAGTTATGGCGTTTTAAAAAAAAAATTAGAGAGAGAAAGTATAGTGAAATAAATTTTGGGAAGTGTGAAAGTAGAGTTGATTTTAAATTGTGTTTTGAGAAAAAAATTTAAAATCTTGTTCAGAAATAGCAACCAAACACAACCTTAATTTGTATTTTTGTTTTGTTTTGTTTTTCGTATATGTCGAAATTGTTGTTTTTTTGCTTGTTTTTGATTTCATCTAGTTTAGGATTTAGGATTTAATGGAGCTGTTTATATAACTTTCTATATATATGGAAACCTAATGCATGAAAGTAAAGTGTGTTGTTTTTAGTCCTCCAAAAGAAGAAAAGGGACTTTCTCTTATGGGATGTCCCAAATTAAGTTTAGGAGATAACCAATGCACCAAATCTTATAACTGGTTACAAAAGGGGGAAAGGAAAGGAAAGGGTTTGAATGGATAGCCTATCACAGGCAAAGGCCATTGAGACCTCTGCATGAACTTGTCCTGAAAACATGTGAAACAGTCTAGCCGCACCCCCCCCCCCCCCCCCCGAAGATCTAAAGGGTTTGAAGTGCATGACTTGTTTTGAGGGACAACTATGTGAAAAAATGTGTTGTATTCTTTGAGTAAACAAGGGATACATATATCTACAAGAGTGAAACCCAAGAATGGGATATTTCCTTATAATAAGGATTCCTGAATATCTCTTAAATATACACATGCCATAGATAAAATATATACAAATCTTAACACTCTCCCTCAAGCTTGAGCGTACAAGTTGTATGTTACAAGCTTGTTACAAATGTAATTGACTCGAGGGCCACCGAGAGACTTAGTAAAAATATCAGCTATTTGATCATTCGATTTCACGTAGCTAGTAGTGATCTCCCTTGAAAGAATTTTCTCTCTAATAAAATGGCAGCCAATTTCGATATGTTTGGTCCTTTCGTGAAATTCCGGATTAGAGGCAATGTGGAGAACTGCTTGGTTATCGCATATCAACTTTATTTGTTGAATCTTCATGAACTTCTGCTCCTGGAGTAACCGTTTCATCCATATGAACTCACATGTTGCTTTCGCTATGGTGCGATATTCTGCCTCAGCAGTGGATAGAGCAACAATTGATTGATTTTTGCTCTTCCATAGGACTAGATTTACTCCAACGAATATACAATACCACTAGTCGAACGTCTGTCATACGAGCAACCTGCCCGATCAACATCGGAATAGCCAACAACCTTTATGCGGCAGCTACTATCATACAAAAGGCCTTTGCCTGATGCCTTCTTTATGCATTTCAAAATACGAATAGCAGCCTCCCAATGACTATTACACAAAGCACTTAAGAACTGACTTAGTGCACTTATCGAGAAAGCGATGTCAGGACGTGTCACGATGAGGTAGTCAAGTTACCCAATAAGCTCCGTAGCCATCACTCCTCTCTCCTCTGACCATACAATCATCCCCCACCGGCCTCCTCTCCCTCACCGTCAATCCTCTAGTAGATTTGAGTTCTATTGTAATCTACTCGCCGACTCAGAATCAGGCCAAATTCCCCCGGCTCTAAAGTGTTCTAGACCATCAACCCACTCCAATCACTTTAGATTAGGCACTCTTCAATTCTCGTCAAAGGTACTCTTATCATTTCTCAAACCCTAATTTTTTGGTTATGTTATTTGATTTGGGCATTATGCTGATACATACACAGTTTTAAGGCTTAGATTATAGACATACATATATGATTTTTCATATATGACTTTGGTTTCATTAGCCACATACATACGTTGCTATCCTCTTTCAACTTCACTCACAAAGGGGAAATGCATGTACAAGTAAAAATTGGCCAGATAGATTTTTCAGTAATTTATACTTTATATAAGCCTTCAACATTTTTGCACTTCAACATTTGTGAGTGTGTGTGTCCAATAAAAAAGACTTAAGATCAGAACATGAAGTACTGGAACTTTTCTCAAAGGGATTTAGCAAAAGACCCCTTTAACTGGGGATTTTAAACTATCAAACCATTGACAAATTTAACATAAAACTATTGTTTATAGCAATTAAATATATACATGACTTCAAGTCTAGAGTATTAGTTTTAGTATGTTTTGTTTTAGATATTCTGGTTTCCTTATAATTAAAGGATTTGATTTGGAGTAGCCTCCAAGCAATCCTAGTTATTTTAGGTTTCGGATTGGAGTAGTATAAATAAATCATGCCCTATATGTATTAGGATACAGTCTTTTATCAATATGTCATATATTTCGAGATTTTTCTCTCTTTTCTTGTGGATTCAAGAAGTTAGGTAGAAGACGATGATCTTTTTCCTTTAAATCCGCTTCCATCCTGCATCAAGTGGTATCAGAGGAGGATTCGCCTTCGATGATGTTGTCTTGTGCTACAGTTAGCAACCCTCCTATTGATGATGACCGTAGGAGCCATCTTTACGTTCATCACGAATCACTTCTTGAGGATTTGCCTCGTTACTCTTTTGGGTATGATCAACGTGAGCGAACATTCATACTATCAAGAATGCATTGGAAACTTTTCAATGGCCGATTTAGCAAATAACAGTTTATTAAGTGGTTGTTAGAAATTGAAAAGTACTTATATTACTTCAAGGTTTCGAAAGAAGAAGGAGCTAAGTATATTTATGGTGCATTCACAAGAAAGGTTCAATTATGGTGAGACGATTTTCAATGTGATCGACACAGTTTTGGTTTTCCTCCAATCAACACATGCGGATTAATGGTATATTTGTTGATTGAAGAATACTATTCTAATGATATTGATGAAATTTTGTTTTGGGTGAATCAACTCTTTGTTCGGGTTTATAATGATTACGAGGAGGTTCAAATTCAACAACAAAATTCTTTTATGGAAGATATGTTGAAGAAGAAAGTCGAGACCCTACAACCGAAACTATGAAATTGTTAGTTTCACCTATTATAAAGGTTCATGTGCCGTGTGCGAATGTAGACGATATTCCTAAATTCATCAAGGGTTTGAAGTGCTTATCTAAGTTTGACGTTGATGAAGAAAATTTAAGTTTGATCGATTTTCGGTACTGTGAAGAAAAGAGTTGTACTAATCCAACATGGCAGTTAAGGAATTATTGTGAATTCGATGTTGGTGCGCAAGATTTTCTTGGAATAGAAATTTCCATGTCATAAATGCTCCTTCGAAGTTATTCTTCAACAATTTAAGAGAGTTTTTCGGAAAATTTTAAATGTGATGATATTCTATTTGTTTTGATTATGAAACTTTCCAAGTATCTTGTTGGTTGGTATGGAAGATATCAATTTTCATCCTTAAACTCGAGGACGAGTTTCTTTGAAGAGTGGGTGAATGATGAGGCACGCGTGAAGACAGTCCAGGGATTGGTCATTCATGAGCCTTCCCTTCTTAATTTATTATTTATGTAATTTTTATTTTATTATTTTGGGGCAATATTTTCTTATTTTAGTTATTAGGGTTTTGGTAAAGTCTAGAGTATTAGTTTTAGTATGTTTTGTTTTAGATATTCTGGTTTCCTTATAATTAAAGGATTTGATTTGGAGTAGCCTCCAAGCAATCCTAGTTATTTTAGGTTTAGGATTGGAGTAGTATAAATAAATCATGCCCTATATGTATTAAGATACAATCTTTTATCAATATGTCATATATTTCAAGATTTTTCTCTCTTTTCTTGTGGATTCAAGAAGTTAGGTAAAAGGCGATGATCTTTTCCTTTTAATCCCGCTTCCGTTCTGCATCAAATATTTAGCTCTATATTATTCAAGTACTGATCAAATAGTTGGGATTAAATTTCTCGCTGAATATTGTTATGATTTGGATGCTTAGAGACTCAAAGTTGTTTTCACCTGAAAGGGAAAGGAAATGCTTATAGGATTTTTTGGAGTTCAAGGGAAAAATCATAGTTTAGGGGTAGAAAAGGTAGTCAGGGTTGATTGCGGGTATAATTAAGTTGAAAGGAGATGGTGATATTGCTGTAGAGAGAGAATGTTGAAAATGTGCTGCTTACAAGAGAGTAGATATATCTTTTTTTAAATAGAAATAAACATTTTATTAATGTAGATGATTATAGGACAACAAGCAGAGTGTAGATAAGAAAAAGAACAATAAGCCATAGTTCACCAAATATTTTTCCATCATATAATGTTCAGCTAACTTCGTTACTAGTTGCACCTTTAAAAAAATAGGCAATTTAGTTTACCACGTACAGTTTAAACCCTTAAGGGTGTAACTTCCCCTCTATGAAGCACAAATGCAGGTGTAACTTCCGCAAGCCATGTTTCAGCCAGAAGAGGTACTGATATGTGTAATGACTTCGATAGTTTTTAGAGAGGTGTTTAGTTCCAATTTACATTATAGATATTCTGATACTATTACACCATTTAATGTTACCCTCATCCTACTTGTTTATTCTTGTATGCTAGATTTTGCTGATGAAAATTATATTTAGGTTAAGCGTTGAACAAAAGGGTAATTGTCTTGAGCATAGAGCTATCCAATTAATTCTGTTGCACCAAGAGACCAAGATAGCTTGTAACCTACTGCCGAAGCAAAAGATGTTCAGCTTTAAGTTGCAACCTGTATTTTCGAGCCCTTAATTGGCCCAAGCAGCTGATGAGTCTACGGATTGTACATTGATACATTGTGGGATTTGACCTTTTTTCTATCTATCTTATGGCTTCGGGTTTGCCCACATATATATGATTTATGCTAAAATGTAACATATGTACACACCAGTCAAAACTATGCCCCCTCCCCTATCCCTCCTTTTCTCGTACATATAATTCTTTGTAGACACACACAGAGAGAACCAGTGGCATACGAAAACTTAGCTAATTTATTTCCTTGTAAAGGCTAGTCAATAAGTTTTGAATTGAACATTAATTAGATGCTTTATGCTTTTACATGCAAAAAGAAGATAAGATAGTCACCTGACAATCACTACTATGCCCAACCAGTACTACACCCTCGGAATCTTCCTTATTTATCAACTGATCAATTGATCAAGCTCAGCGGCATCCTTCAATATACATGAAAAACAAATAAATTTGTTTTTTAAAAAATAAATAAATAAAAAATTGCATTCTAAAGTGCAAAAGAGCATATCAATCAAGCTTCTAATGGGTACTAAAGTGGATCGAGGATACACAAGGACAACCAAGTTGAAAGTAGTTGAGAATAGAACTACTACTTTGTACTGAGAAGGGAATCGTGCTTGTCATTTTCTAAATTGAAGAAGTTTACTTACAGGATGAAGGAAAAGAGGGGAGAAGGAGGACATGGAAGTTGAATGTGGGGAATGGAAGAATTCAGAGCGTCATTCAGCTAGAGCGTGTAACAAAGCTTGAATGCGCCTCTGCATGTCCACAGTTTGCTTTCTTCTCACTATGTCACCTCTTACTAGTGCTTGCACCTTCACCAATGCTTTCAATGCCCTCCTTGCCTGAAAAATGTAAAACCATTATCCAACCAAAAAATAAGAGAGACAAATTGAAATTAGCAAACCTTTGTAAAGATGAACTATTTGGTGACAGCCTTGCAGCACACTAATAGTGCTAAGTAGCATTATAAATTTGGGAGGAATCAGAGGGATCAGGATTCAATTCTCATTACTCTGAAATTGCGAGAAAAAAAACCCCGTAATACTTGACTATTTGAACCCCATTATCCAGCAAAGAAGAAAACGAGACATATAAATTAATGATCTGATTAATTAGCACAAGTTTATGATTCTTAATAATCAATTATTTGTCATAGCTAGCCTTGTAGCGTAGTAGTAATGCTAATAGCTATTTAATAAAAGGAATGTATTCAATTATTATTCGTAATACATTCACTTAAACAAGAATGCCAATTAGATAAGAAAATACAATGGACCAAAGCATGATATTTTTTTTTTGATAGTAACTTAATAATATTACATTACTTAGGAGAAGTAATTTTTATTTATCACACTGCCTTTTTCTTTTCTTTTCCCTATATTTTATCAATGCCCTTGAACAACAATATTAGATGATGAGATGCCAAAGGTCTAGTACAAACAACAGAAGCATG
Organism: Lonicera japonica; assembly: GCA_021464415.1. Lineage (NCBI taxonomy): Eukaryota > Viridiplantae > Streptophyta > Magnoliopsida > Dipsacales > Caprifoliaceae > Lonicera > Lonicera japonica. The sequence continues at coordinate 1,765,454 of CM038471.1, read as the reverse complement.
AAGAAATAAAATGACAAGAGATAGGCGCCTTGAAAGCCTCGAAAAGTGATAGCAGACAAGGGGATCGTGCTTTGAAAAGGGATAGCAGAGAAGACTTCCCTTCTCAATCCACAATTTCTACAAAATGCCCATCAAAACGCTAAATACAGTATTTTTTTGATAATTCTGCTATAGAGACATACTTAGATATTGTTGAAATGACATATTGGTATTGGTGAAATTTGTTAATATGGTTTGATGAGGGTTTCACTAACCCTACTTTCTTCATATCTGCAGCACTACATTGTACTTTGAGATCATTGGCTGGCCATTTAGTGTAAGTACTCATCATTTGCCTTGCTAGTTAAATAGACATTCCTTTTGTTTCATCATTTGCCTTGCTAGTTAAATGATCATAGACCATTACAAGCCACTTTATATATTTCGAAATAGAAATAAGTTTATTCAACATATGAACATGTTTTTAAAATACAAGAGCAAGTTCTTATAGTTAGATTACAAATATCGATAAATTCCATAGTGCCTAATCGATAATCATTACTAACCTTTGTAGTGGCGTGTTTTCTTGTGAACAAATAATAAAAGGAATGAAATACACTGTGGAGGGAATAAAATTACAAAACAGAGTTTCATTAAAACATTTTCTATCTTTATCACATATATTTAAATTACATGCAAGTTTTCTTAAATACATTAATTTCGGCACAAGTTTTCTAACACTATTATGTTTCAAATTCTATTTCATGGCGAGGAAGACTAAGTATTAGGGAGCATTTAAAACTCGTTGCATCCCATTCGCTATTAGAAAGTTAATGGATGATTTAGGAGAGTATAAAAAGAACGAAATTGAGTAGATGGGATTCAGTTTTATATATTATTTGCCAAAAATAGAACTAGACTGTAAATTTTTGTTAGAATATGTAGTCCAAAGTTTTGATGTTCTTGATTGTACATTAAATAAATCATTAATCACCACAAGCGATGTTCATAGGTTATTTGGAATCCCAGAAAGGGGATTACCAATCCCTTAACACGCTGATAAGAATTTGATGGATAAGTTTAAGAGAAAAGACCTCACATTTTTTATTGTACACTAAATAAATCATTAATCACCATAAGCGATGTTCATAGGTTATTCGGAATCCCATAAGGGGGATTACTATTCGCTAAACACACGGATAAGAATTTGATGGATAAATTTAAGGGAAAGACCTCACATTTTGAAGAATGAAATATTAAAAAAAAGATGCCAACGAAGACTTCAAAGAATGTTTGATTCTATTTGTTTTGGGAAATTTTCTATGTCCTCATTTAGATGTCAAGCCGAACGAAAGTTTATTCCCTGCCCTCTCCACTCTATCCTAGGCAGAGAAGTATGATTGGGCCAAATTGGTATTCAATTGGCTAGTATGCAATGTGAAAGAGTTCAAGAAGAAATCCAAGATGAAGTATCATTTCATTGGAGGCTACCCATATTTTTTATTGGTACGTCTAACTAATTCGATATAAGAGCCCTGGAGAAAAAGACCCTGAACTAGATATCAAAGGTATCTTTCTCTTTCTCCAAGGCTCTTAGATCTTCGTTTTTTCTCCTGGGCTCTTATATCTCATGTTAGATCTTTGCCCCGCACTTCGATTAAGAACTTACCCTCAAATTTTATCTTGCACTTCTTGTAAAGATATCTGCGATTAATGGAGAAAATTAATTAATTAACAAATAAATAAATAAATGCAATTTTGGTATATATTCTTAAATCATACAAAATAATCGTTACCATCACATCAAATTAGTTAGACGTACCAGTAAAAAATACAGGCAGCCTCCAATGAAAGGATTCTTCATCTTGAACTCTCTATTCTTGACATTTTCTTCTTGAACTCTTTCACATGGCATACTAGCCAAATTAAGTACCAATTTGACCCAATCATACTTCTCTGCCTCGAATAGAGTGTCTGTTCGAGGGCAAGGAATAAACTTTCGCTCGGTTTGACATTCGAATGAGGACATAGAAAATTTCTCAACACAAATAGAATCAAACATTCGTTATAGTCTTCATTTTAATATTTCATTCTTAAAAAATGTGAGGTCTTTTCCCATAAACTTATCCACCAAATTCTTATCAGTGTGTTTAGGGAATGGTAATCCCCCTTCTGGGATTCTGAATACCCTATGAACATCTCTTGTGGTGATTAATGATTTATTTAGTGTACAATCAAAGACATCAGAACTTGGGGCTACATATTCTAACAAAAAATTTCGGTCTAGTTCTATTTTCAACAAATAATACATGAAACTGAATCCCGTCTTCTCAATTTCATTCTTTTTATACTCTACTAAATCATCCATTAACTTTCTATTAGCGAATGGGCTGCAACTAGTTTTAATGCTCCTGGAGACTTAAGCTTTCTCACCATGAAATAGAATTTAAAACAAAATAGTAACAAGTGCCGGAATTAATTTAAGAAAACTTGTGGAAAATGTTTTCACAAGAATATACGTGATACTTGTAGAAAATGTTTGAATGTAACTCTGTTTTGTAATTTTATTCTCTCCACAGTGTATTTCATCCCTTTTTGTTATTTGTTCACAAGAAAACATCAAAGATTAATATTGATTATCGATTAGGCACTACGGAATTTATCGATATTTGTAATCTAACTATAAGAACTTGCTCCTTTTTAAAAAATATGCTCCTATGTCGAATAAAGTTGCAGGTAATTCGAATAATATAAAGTGACTTGTAACAGTCTATGATCATTTAACTAGCAAGGCAGATGATGAAACAAAAGGGATGTCTATTTAATAATTTCTCAGTAAAAGTTGTGCATATAAGAAGATGAAGTTAGAGTTCTGAAGAAGATGAAGTTGTGCGTACAGTTATTATGCTTGCATTTATCTTCTTTTAAAGTTGAGCCTTCTTTCAGAAGATCCTTCAAGCTCTCAACTGTTGTGGCCCTATTTGTATTTTTGTGTTGATTTTTTCTGTTATTCTAAGGGTTGGTTATTTAGGGTTGGTGATGAGTTTGGCTAGAAGTATATGTCTTGGCGGGAAAGAATGATTAGGGGGTTGATGGGGAAAAAAGCCTTCGAAATCAAAGAAGGAAAGGAATAAGAGGAAGAGGGATAATACATGTGATGATGACGAGGATGAGGAAAATGATTATGATAATGGTGGTGAGGGTGAGGGTGAGGGTGATCTTGGCGGTAATGTTGTTGCAAGTTATTAGAGGAAGAAGTCAATATTTTTCGAGCTTGAGTATTGGAAGCATTTACCCTTTCGACACAATTTGGTATGTGATAGTATTATTTGGACACTACTCAACATTTTGAGGAAAACAAAAGATGGAGAAGGCTTCTCGGCGTGACCTTGCAAAGATGGGACCACAAATTAATCAAAAAAGGACTTACCTACCACTGCCATGTTATACATTATCCGGAGAAGATAAACGAATGTTGTGTCAAACGTTATGTTTCAGTGGAAGATTTGAAATTGTATGGTCTTAAGTCTCATGATTGTCACATGCTAATGCAACAATTATTCCTCGTTGCAATAAGAGCTATTTTACCAAAGCATGTGAGGTATGCTATTATTAGAGTGTGTTTTTTCTTTAATGCCCTATGTGCCAAATTGGTGGATGTACAAAGATTACAAGAAATCCAAAAGGAGATTGTGCTCACATTGTGCTTGTTGGAAAAGTTCTCCCCCCCTCCAAACCCCCCACACCCACACACATCATTCTTTGACATTATGGTGCATTTGATGATTCATCTTGTGAGAGAGGTGTGGTCCGGTTTTCTTTCGATGAATGTACCCAATTGAGAGGTGAGTTCACTTGATACATTGTTTCATTATGGAGTAAATAAGGAAATATGCATCGTAGTTTTAAACTTTTTTTTTCCTCTTTTTCAGGTATATGAAAGTCCTAAAAGTTTGTGCGAAATTGAAATCGTCCAGAAGGCTGCATTGCCCAATGTTATATAGCAGGAGAGAGAGATAAACTCTACGGAAATGGAGAAATAAGAAAGTGAAACAAGTGACAAATGATGAGGAAGGGGTTCTATAGGGAGATAATGGGAAGAATAGCCCCAAACTTCCCATTAAATGGCATAACTTCCCTCGGAAATCGTCAAGTCATGATGGGTAATTAATACCCAAAAAGCAGATGTCTTTCCAAAATTCACACGGTTCGCCAGTCGTAGCCCTACATGTGTATAGACCCCAACCACAGATAATTGAGACTTTCTTCAGAAGGTATATGTCTAACACTTAGAAGAATTTTTTCTGCTTTGCAAGGATCAACATTCACCGAGAATAGTTACAAAGATCAAATTCATAAGTGGGTGGCCTAAACCGTTACAAAGACACAAATCTAATACTCATTTATATCACCTTTTGCTAAATAATGTTTTTATTTATAGGTCATACGTGTGTACCTTTACATGTGGGACAAATCATTTCCATCTATTCGAAACCCTAGCAACCCCGATTGACATTTTCCCCTTGCCAACCTTTCACTAAGATTCAATCATTGAAGTCTCCATTGTTGCTTCAATCTCGGGAGATTTCGATTTATCCACGCTACAAGTAAGGTTCCTATCGCCACTTTCTCTTGTTTTTTCCCGAGCAGATACATATATAAAGAGGAAGAAAGGAAAACAAAAACTATTCAGCCACTTATATATCTATATCTATATATATATATATTTTTAGTAAATTGAATAATTCCCACCTTCTCTAAACATTTGGAATGCTTTAATCAGGACAAAACGGCTAATCTTTGTCATTTGGAGCAATGTAAATCCTCAAAGGTAGCTTGTGAGCTAGGTCTAACGGGAACTTGGTGTTCTATGATAATTCTAAGATGAAGAGAAATCTTGTAACAATTATGATCAATAACTTTTGCAGAGTGTAAAAATTATTGAACACGCAATAGTTTTACTTTTTGATTTTGGTGCAGGTTGGTGATCAAAAGTGGCCACATTTCACTATGTACTTCTCTTGTGTTTATTTTAATCTCTCCGGAAATTGCCTTCTCTAACTGGGTTCCTGCTAGATTGCGAGCTTTCATTTGTTCTCCTCTTTCTTCTTTAAGGTATTCTGAGCTTCGATAACTCATTTGCATTACTGTATATATTTTCATCAACACTCATGCACTCAGACACTGGTAGAAGCACCCATTAGTGGATAGGTAGACATGTTAAGAATTACCTAGCTCCATATTTTTTCCCGAATACTTGTTTAGTAGGTCCGTATATGTATAATACTTTTGCACCGTTTTGTTTTAGTTAGTAACTATCTGCCACATTTTTTTTCTTCATGCTGTGGTCGTTAACTGTTCTCTGCTTTAGTTGATTTGTTAGTTAGTTTTAACCTGAGATGTACCAGATCGATTTGCTCACTCTTAGTATTAACGTACTTCTCGCTCCAAACTCGGGTTGATGCCCTATTTTTTTGTAAATGAAGCTAATTCGTGTATCTCTAAGTTTTCTCTTTTGAGATTTTTCAAATTATCAAGGGATCAATACCAGATCTCAAGGGCAGAATAGAAAGCTTCCAAATTGTGAATTTTTATCCCAAAAGTTTTGAGTTCTGAGGACTCTTTTCCACTTGGCCTACCTATATAACTTTCGTATTCTTGCAACGGTTGAACACGCAAAATTTATACTTATCATTTAATTTCATCACCAGTACTGTTATCATATGCGTGTGTGCACCGGCATTTGTTTACTTTAATTTTGTATTTGAAATAGGAAAAAATATTGATCATAGAAGGAGAAAAATACACTTCTAATGCTTTTAATGCATCATTTCAATTAATTTCAATAAAAACTACTCCGTTATTTAGTTACTTTCTCAACCAATTCACTATGAGAAGTGCTTTTCTCTTTGCTTCATAGTTCATATACACAAGCTTGAAGATATTCAATCCTTTGCTCTTAGTAATTAAGAGACTAAGAGATCAGCGATACAAATTATCCGTCTTAGTGAGTTTCCCCTGTTCAGGGATTATGGTACACTAATCATCTGTGTTTTGGAGTTGATGTGCATGTGAGTGAAAGATTGCGTGCCCACGTGCAGCGAAGCAAGTTTATATGTTTATCTGTATCCTTAAGATTCGGATCTTCACTTCCAATGGTACTTTTAATAGGACCGTTACTTTCCATTAATTCACTTGGCCCAAATTAGTATTCGATCAATACCATTTAACAACATAAGATATCACTTCCGAGTTTTCTTGCACCCTATTTGCATACTAACACAACATGTAAATATTCATTCGACAAAATGCATTTATGCCGTTTCTCCCCTGGCACCCCCACATCCCGCAGAAAAGAAAAAAAGAAAGGAAACGGAATCTTTCGTCTAATTGTTTAAATACTTTACACAACAAAAGCTCATAATATATTCATAGCTATTCTTGTGGGAAGTACCAAAGAAAATTGTTCATTCGAAGGGTTTTCAACCCCTTAGCTTTTCGCTAGCAGGGGAAAAAAGAGAAGAGAAGGAAAAAGAAAAGAAACAGAAAAAAGACATTCACAGTTCTTTGAACAATTCACACATCTCGCAGTTTGCTCATATGATTTGGTTGTGGCTTTCCCTAACAGATTTCATAATCTCTTGAAGACCATAGTTCTTGTGAGAAGAGAAGGAAAAAGAAAAGAAACGGAAAAAAGACATTCACAGTTCTTTGAACAATTCACACATCTCGCAGTTTGCTCATATGATTTGGTTGTGGCTTTCCCTAACAGATTTCATAATCTCTTGAAGACCATAGTTCTTGTGACAAGTTGTGCTCGAGCAAGAGAGCTAGTAGGATGGTATTTGTCTGCATACAATTTTAGGCCACAGGGAACATTTCAGTAAGTTGTGTTCCACAACAATATTAACTTACGAGCTTTTTCTAGGGATTTCAAGATTCAAGTTAGTTGGGAACATACTTGCAAGTACAGTTGTTAACAATAGGGCAGCTGGTTAGCATTGATTGACGCACATTAGGAGATCGCCAAAACTGTAGCTGCTGATCTTAGATGTACACATTTCTTTTAGAAAATACGAGTAGTAGGCTTTTGTAACTGTTTTTAAGTTACTTGTATATTGCTTTCTCCATACTATTGCAGTGCCGTTTTGGGTTTCATTTGCCTACTCTGTTTTTCATTTTCTGACTAGGATGTTTTGTATATTCAAATCACTAGGATTTTTTGTCATCACTTGCTCTTTATCCCTCTGGTGTTTAGCCTCTTTTACGCCGAAGGGCTTTAGTGGTGGCTGTGGCCGTTAACCTTTATTTGCTTGGGGTTGTTTGTCCAACGCCCTTGTTTAGTTCTAGAAATCTTTCTTTTGTTAATTCGGAGATGAAAGGTTATTGACCCGTCACGCATTTAATGTGTAACAGCTTTCTTATTGCTTGCATATATATATATATATATACTAGAAGAGTAGAAGACAAAGCGGATGAGTTAATCTCGTACTCCATGTATGAAAAATGTTATGACAGTTCTTTTTCATTTTTTTGACTTTCTGAATTGGTCAGTTCTGGTTTGCTATTTGTGAGCTAGCAATTTCTTTCTTTTTCTATCTTGTTATCAAACCAACCTGTAGAAGAAATGTATTGGAGATGTGGAGGTGCGGCGGTGGGGTTCATCCATTCTGATCCGGTGGATTTTAGGCAATTTGCATTTAGTCTAATCCATATCTATTTCTCAGAGTTTGAATCTAGTACAAACTCAGCAACATAAATAACTCAAACTCCATTCGAATCTTGGATTGGATTTGTTTATGTGGTTTTTGTAGTATAAATTTCTTTTTCTTTTTTTTTTTGTTTTACTCTGGTCTCAATGTCCTGTTACGATGTCATGCAATGAAATATCACATCTAATTATTCAAAGACACGTGACACTTTTTTAAACTAGTAATTTCTTCATTTCAAATTAGTATAGCCCGCTTTCTCTTTAATTTTTCAATGGAATGTGGACTCTTATTTTAGGATGCAAGGAGTAGATGATGACTTAGATTTCGGATAGTAAATCCTTATAATATCATGTAAAATTAAGTTTGCACGGCATGTTTTTTAGTATATTGTAAAATTAATATTGCACAGAACACAATTTTGTGCGATGTTAAGTTTACACAAAATACAATTTTAGTCAAACACCACATTTTAGAACACAATTGACAAAAAAACTAAAAAAATATTCATCCTACGGTAACACGAATTAAAAAATGGATGCTATTTCAGAAAAATATTATTCCTGATTTTTTCTTAAAAAATCCATTCCCATAGAGTTTTTACCCATTTCGAGTTCTCGAAATACTATCCACTTATATTCAAATTATTAGGCATTCCATGCCATATATATTTGCATGATGTGTTCAATATTATACGTTTTAAACTTGATAAATTTGTAAAATTTTAAGTACATATCTATTTTATATATATACGAAAAAATATAAGCAATAAAAGTAGTTTTTGTGTGACATAGCGATGATGAAGTATAGGGATGGCAACGGGGTGATTCGGGGCCGGGTAGGCATTACCCATCCCCGGAACCGTGGACCAGAACAAGTCCCAGAACCGGCCCCAGAACCATTAAAATCGGTTCGGGTAGTGCCCGGAACCAACGGGTCCGGGTACCCACGAAATTTAATTTAATTTTTTTTTTAAGAAAGGTTACTTTATTTACATGAAGATTACTATTTTTTTAACTTGATTTTGAAAATCATTTACTGTTTCACCAAATAAACTATCAAGTTTTCAAACAAACTCACCATTCTCAAAATAAATTTTCAAACAAATTCATTATTTACCGACTAAACTCTCTACCAAGTTTAAAGTATACAAAATAAACAACCAAAACAAATATATATATATATATATATTAAAAATAAGTTCAAAGTATACAAAATAAACAAATAAAAAACACAAATATATATATACTAAAAATAATTATATACATATATATTTCGGGACGGGTTTTCGGGGATGAGTACTTAGATACCCGGACCCGCTTATTTTCTTTCTCTCCCAGCCCCGGACCCGGACCCGAAATGAATTACCTAAAATAGACCCATTCGAGTAAAAATCCACGGGTACCCGAACCCGCGGTTATTTTTGCCATCCCTAATGAAGTAGTTCATTGTATTGCTGAATTTGCTAAATCTAGTCATGACTGTTTATCTTAGAAGGAAGAGGCCCCTGACTTTTTGTTACCTCCCCTCCAAAGAAAGTAGTTTTATAATTTCGGGTGCGTACAAAAAGTAATTACCATCTCAGCTCCCGCTTATATTTATCAATTTATACATTTCAAATTTTAATATTTCTATCCATGTTGCCTATTAAATTTATCCGCCTTTTAGAATAGACTTACAAAAAGATATTTAAGTTATAATAATTCTAATATAAGTACAAATGTACAATGATTTTTTTTTAAAATTAATAACAAGCATGATGTTGTTTTCATTAAATACAATTTATCGCCAGCCTTATTTTAACGCATAACAGTAAAGAGTTACGTTTATCTGCCCCTTGAAAATATTTAACAAAATTGTCAACATATATAAATATCTTATATTAAGTAGTCAATTAATATAATGAAATTTCAAATCCTCCATAAATCCCTTGATCTTATATTCTGTATTTAGGCGGTTCTACATTCTTTAATTTCCTGTTTTTATTGCTCTTGAAAATATTTTCGCTGGTAAACGTTATTTCTTTTAATGCAAACAAAATTGTCAACATATATAAATATCTTATATTAAGTAGACAATTAATATAATGAAATTTCAAATCCTCCATAAATCCCTTGATCTTATATTCTGTATTTAGGCGGTTCTACATTCTTTAATTTCCTGTTTTTATTGCTACCTATTATAGTTTAATTTATTGCGTATACAATTTTTTTAATATATATTTTAGATTGCACATCATTTTAATACCAAATATATATATATAGATATATATTTGGTATGTCATTATTTTCAACAATTAATAATTTTTATGTCGCTTAGTATTATAATATTGTCTCAAATGATTGAGAGTATTGGTAAGAGAGAGGAGGATGCAGAGAAAAAGTTTCTATCATCATCAAGTAACTTTCCGTCATCTTTTTCTGAACATATGATGTACTACTTTTCACTCGGTCCTTTTGGACCGACCAATTATTTTTGGAAAATATCAGTTTCTAGGGTTTGGAGATTTGTAAGATTGAATGATTGAAATTATATATATATATATATATAATACAATATATATTTATTTTATTTGTAATTTCATTCTGTAGGCAGAAGGAAGACGCAAGTTGTTATGTCAAGAATAGCATCATCATCGGATCAAAAAAAGGGGTGATATGTCACTTACACCCTCTAATTTTTTTATTAATATTAAACTAAATTTTATTCCTACCGCCCTCACTTTTTTATACAAAAATTAACTACTAATTAACTTAATGATTATCACAACAAAACGATACCATCACCCCTTCACCACCCTCTCCTCCTCCTAGCTCCTCCTCCTTCCTACTCTTCTTCTTCTTCTTCTTCAAAATATACATATATACATACGCATAAACACACACACACACATATATATTCAAAACATACATATATACATACACACATATAGACACACACACATATATATAGTCAAAACATACATATATATACACACACATATATATATATATATGTATTTTCTAAAATGAAAGAAAAAACAAACGAAAAAAATGCATATATATAAATCTCTTCTAAAAATATGCCACAGATCTGTTTAAGTTTCAAATGCTCAATGTCGAACAAATAATAATGAAGATACTCTTCCAATGACGGAAGAGTATTACTACATTTACTCTCCCAATAATAGGAGAGTATATCTAAAAAATTGGGCCGTATCTTAAGTTACTGCTGAAGTTTCAGATGCTCAATGCCGTGCGAGTAAAAATGAATGGGAGAGTATTACCACATTTACTCTCCCAATGACAGAAGAATATATCTCAAACATTGAGCCGTATCTTAAGTTATTACTGAAGTTCTATATGCTCAATGTCGAGCGAGTAAAAATGAAGATACTCTCCTAATGACGGGAGAGTATTACTTTAATTATGGTTCTTAATATAAAGGGTGGTGGAGGGGGGGTTGTAAAAAAAAATTAGAAGTGGGGGGTGTAAGATGTAGAGGGTGTTTGTGACAACAAAAGGGGGTGCATTTACCACCTCCCAAAAAAAGTCTCAAAGTCGTTTTGGGTTTATGGGTTCTTTAAACCACATAAATTCTATTAGTTCTTTATTCACCCGAAAGAAGATGAACTCTCTGAGGAGGAGCTGCAGAAATGAAGGCAGTTCGATGACGACGAAGACAATAACGACTCGTTGAGTCATGGCCATGGCCGTAGAGCCAAGGATGAGGACAAGGAGGATGAGATAGCAAAAAATATTGAACTAACTTTAGTTGCTTCTATAATGTTTAAAAGCGCATTTGTGGCACTCAAATGTTTCATTTATACCTTCGGTGTTACCTACCCACATGAAATCCAGTATCATCCAGAACCATATATTCAATGCTCAGGTCAAGGCTTCAAGCAATACATCCAGATGAATATGGGTCGAACGGGGGCACAAGTGGCCAACTTGGACGGAAAGATTTACATATTTGGAGGTAATATAAGACGGGCTAAATTAGCGCCATCATTCGTTGAAGTTTTTTATCCTTTGTCGAAAAGGATTAAAAAGGTGGAGGGCTGTAGCGATTATTGGAATTTGGTGAGGGTTAATTAATAGTTCGAAAAGGATTTTGTTCATCCCATATATGTCATACGACAATCATGTCATAGAAACCAAAACCAGCCCTATGGTCTTTTATAACACAAATACAAATCAGCGGAATCATGAAACCAGACTCGAAATAGTTTCGTTGTACGGCTGTTGTGCACGTGTTGTTGGCGCTACAACCATCTACTGGTTCTCATATCAGATGAACAGTTGCACAATGATTTCAAACTAGCAAGTATATCAAACCTGTTTTAGACCATAATACCATATACAAAGATCTACTGTAAATTAGCAGAATATGGTGACTTGTTTTGTGAAGCATTAATTAGCCAAAACTTTGATTTCAATATATGCATTTAATCATAAGGAATTGAAACTATAATTATTTTAATCAAAGCGGACTCTATATAAAATTTCAATGCCTGATTACGAGAAAACTAAAAAAACCTTTGTAAGAAAATGTCTTGGAGAAAGATTATAACATGTGTACCTAGTAGTGGTAGTAGTTGCAATGGCGGTTTAAGTGTTCGATGGTCTTTCTCATGGTGGTGGCTGCCTGAGGAAGTGAGAGAGGGAGAGACTGGATAGCTAAAATGAGATCTACGATGCTAATTGGAGTGCGATAGATGGATTGTTACAACTTCAGCTACTTTAGATCTGCAATTAACGGGTTAGAAGATGACCGTGATAGATGGACTGTTATAATTTCATGTGGCTTTTACACAATATCCAGTTACGCATAAAATACATACCTTAATTGCAATATCCAATTATGCTTCTTACCCCCATCCCTCCTTCTTTGTAAAGCAAGGAAATAAAGCTTTTTCTGTTAGGATATGTGTTTTATATAATTACTGTGTATATATTTAAAGTCTTTATTATAGAGATATTAGGGGATCCCCTTCCTTAATACTCTCCATTATTCTCTCCCCATTTTTATTCCCTTCTGTTATTGTATAGCTCCTATATATGTACTTGTTATTATCAATCATTGTATTAAGGCAAATACCTTTGATTACATGATATCAAAGCATAATCTCTCAATTTTCTCCCCAAAATTCTTTTCTGCATAATTAATCTCTCAATTTTATTTTCTGTTGTGCTGCATCATTTGTTCTCCCCTCCCTCCTTTGTCTTTTCCCCTCATTTCTCATCATGTCTGGAACCAACAATACATCTACTCCTCCTCCCCCTTCCTCTCTTCCTCTGGTCTCCACAGTCACAATCCAAAACCATGTTAAAATAACTCTCGATCTCACCACTCCCAACTACAAGACGTGAAAAAAAATGATGAAAGTTACTATTGGCAAATTCAATCTCACCTCCCACATAGATGGATCCCCTTCTCACCTTAATAACCTCAATTGGAAACAAAGTAACTATGTTGTTCTTTCGTGGATCTACTCTACCATATCCCCCGATATTTTCCAAATCATATACAAACTTGATACTATTAGCCTCTTTCTGTCGAATCTGTCGAACTGGAGAAATATAAGAAGGACTTCCACTAGCTCTGGGGGGATTTGAGCGTCGCTTTAAAGGACGCACAAAGGGTTGTTGAGCGCGAGCGCAAGGGGAGGGAAGAGACCCAAAAACTCATGGAGCTCGAGCAGGAGGGAAGAGAAGAGGCCAGCAATAGTATTAAGGAGCTCCAAGCTGAGCTGGTAGCTAAGAAGGAGGAGTTATCCGATGTCTTACATCAACACGATGCTATGAAGAATTAGGTCTCAGAGCTAGAAAAAAAGGCTAAGGACCTTACAAACTCCATGCCTGCAGTTGAACTTTAAGCAGTGGAGAGCTTCTGCGCTCAAGGGGGGACCGCTAGCCAAGATCAGCAATGCATATGTAGCTAGTTTCTTCAAATGCCAAGAGCTCTCTTTATAGCAGCCTGACAACCTGAAAGGGCTCGAGCCCCCTTTTGATGCAAGTGTAACTCCGGAGCTTGAGGCCAAGATTCTGGAGAAGAGAGGAGATGTTCTGGCCATTCTTCAACTAATTAGGGAAAAGGAGCCCGACCTTCCAGAGACATGGGGGACCGACAAGCCTTCACCTTCTGGAAATGGAGCTAATAGCGACAACGCCGGGGGGGGGGGGGGGGCTTAGTAGGATTAGTTTCTGTGATGTGTAGGGTTTTTTCATTTTTTTATTTTTCCTTGTAATAGCATCCTTAGGACCTTTATAACCGCTTCCCTCATTAATGAAATAAATCATTTTTGCCTTTGAACTTGCTTGTCTTATTTTTCTTTAATTCTTATCTTTTTTTTTGTCTAAGTTATTATATGAGATGTAATGAGCTCTGTCGATACTCTAATGCCCCCACAACATATAGAAAAGATAAGTAAAATTAAGTAAGATAAACAATATGCCTAAAGAAATGTCTTTTGCCCTATTCATAAGAGGTCATTGACCTGTATGAGCGTGTTGAATTGGTGGTCAATGGGTCTCTCGATACAAAATAGAATTATTGTTATTTTGGTTAAAGTCTATAAGAGTCATGCCCCGTATACATTAAGCAAAAATTATTAAGAACTCTTAAATGTTAGTTGGACTCCTCAGTGTGTAAAAGTGCTCATTGAGCTGATCAGTTACTACGCTGACCTCTGTCTAAGAGGAATTGTACAGTTCTCAGCAGGCTTGTAGTGAGGTCCTTTTATGATTGGTGACTGACCTATATGATGATAGGAATTTTTGCGAAGTCCTTGGTGTTTAAAAAGAAAAATTTGTTTGTTTCGGCTAAGTCTTGAGTAGAGTCATGCCCCCTTCTAACTTAGGCAAATTCTGACAATTTTCTTATTCGTTACCAGGCCTCTTCAGTTGAAAAACTAACCTCCTTGCGAGAGGTTTTTTAAGCAGAATGCAAGTGTGCTTCTTACGAGCTGGGCACTTACTAAATTAACCTCTTTGTGAGAGAATTTTTTTTTTTTTACAAAGTGCAAGTGTGTTCAAGGAGCTGGACACCTACTAAACTGACCTCTTCATGAGAGGTTTTTATAGAGTGCAAGTGTGCTCAAGGAGTTAGGCACTTACTAAACTGACCTCTTCGTGAGAGATTTTTACAAAGTGCACTTTACAAGTAGTGAAGTACCAAAACAAAAATTTTCATATACATCTTTCTTGGAAACAACTATTACAAAAGTACAACACATTTCAACTCAAGGATAGTATCTCTTGAGGTGTTCTGTGTTCCATGGTCTTATGAGCTCCATTCCGTCTACAGTTTTCAAATAGTATGTACCAGGCTAGATGACCTTTGTGACTACGTAGGGACTTTCCCATTTAGCAGTGAGCTTGCCATGTTCAGAAATCTTTATTGCTAAGATGACTTTTCGGAGTACTAAATTCACCAATATCCAGACTTCTGTGCTTGACCCTTTTGTTGTAACTCTTAACCATGCTCTTTTTATAGGCCTCTTCTTTGATTCGAGTTTGTTCTATTTTTTCTTCAAGGATGTTTAAATTGGTTAGCAGGCCCTCATTGTTATGAGCTGGATCATGATGGTTGATTATGTATGCGTGTACCCCTATCTTCACTAAAATAATAGCTTCGGTTTCATAGGTCAGAGAGAAAGAAGTTTCACCAGTTGGACCTATAATGGTGGTCCGGTAGGCCCATAGAACTGATGGGAGCTCTTCAGACCAATTTTTCTTGGCATCATCGAGTCTTTTCTTCAATGAGCTCAGTAGCGTTCTATTGGTGACGTCTGCTTGGCGTTGGCTTGAGGATGGACAGGGGAGCTGTTAGGGGTGTTATCAGAAATTCGAAAATCGAATGAACGAACCAAACCGATCCGTTGCGATCCGAAATTTTCCGATCCAAAAAAAATTCGAAACCGAAATCAAAAACCGAAACCGAAACCGATTGATTTGGGTCGGTATGGATTGGGGATTTGGGGTCCCCGAATTGGACCGAAAAAACCGAATCTTTTAAAAAAAATATTTTGCTAACTTATTGTAATTACTTAAGTTGCCTTAGAATACGTTGAAAAAAAAGAGGAAACTTTATTACAACATTTACATTATATAAATGACCTAACCCTATGGATTATTTACATTTATAAATAATTACTTAAGCTAATTATTAAAATAAATACATTATATAATGTTTTTATAGCGCCTTTTGAGTGAATTTATATTTTTAGTGCAATTTTGAACTAAAGTTTTAACAATAAAAAAAAAAACCGAATGCGACCGAACCGGACCGAAACCGAATAATTTGAGGAGGGTTTGGATTTCATAGGTACGAAAACCGAACCGAACTATAAAATTTAGGGAGGGTTTAGGGTACCCTAATTTCTACCCCGACCGAAACCAAAAACACCCTTAGGAGCTGTAATGATTTTCAATCCCATGTCCTTTGCAGAAGTCCCTGAAGAGGTCTCAATCGAATTATTTTTCATTGTCTGTGGTCAACACCTTTAGTAGACCGAAATGGCAGATAATGTTTTTCCACAACCTACTTGGTGGTGATTATGGTCAGTACCTCTGTCTCAACCCACTTGGTGAAGTAATCAATTACTACCACTACAAATTTGGTTTGCCTTTTACCTAAGGGGAAAGGTCCAACTATGTCCATACGCCATTAAGAGAAGGGCCAAGGACTGCTAATCGGGTCTTGAGCTCTGATGGGAACTATTGGACGTTGGTGAATCGTTGACACTTGTCACATTTTCTTACCAGCTCCTTGGCGTCTTGCAAGATAGTGGGTCAAAAGTAGCCATGTCTGTCGACTTTAAAAGCTAGTGAGCGAGCTACTGGATGTCCTCCACATAAACTTTCGTGGATTTTTAGCAGTATTGCTTGGGCCTGGTAGGATGTAGGCATAGCAAAAATGGAAAGATGTACCCTCTTTTGTACAGTGTTTGCTCAATGACCATGTATTTGTTGGAAATGTACTTTATTCTTTTGACCATCTTCTTATCTTTGGGAAGAGCTTCGCTCGTGAGGTAATATATCCAACACTTACAGACCTGTACTGGGGTAGTGTCGAGCTCTATAAGTTCTTCAATGGCCTTTATTTCCAAATATTCTACGTGAACACAACTCGGTACCTCCGTGGATGGGGCAGGTTTGGCCAAGCGATCTGCTTTGTTTTTCTGAGCTCGCGAGACCTTGATGAAGACTAGGTTTGAGTACTTTTAAGCTACTGCTTTAGCCTTAGCTAGATAGGCAGACATGTGATCTTCTTTAGCCATGTTGTGGTTAAGTATTTGGCTAACCACTACCGTGGAATCGTTGTAGACCACCATTTGCCTTGCCTCCAGATTTCCAGGTACTTTTAAACTTGCGATGATGGCTTCGTATTCATTCTCGTTGTTGGAGGCTTTGAAGAGAAATTTTAGAGCTATTTACAAGGTGTTAGCTTCAGGGGTGATCAACACTATACCAGCACCAGATCCTTGCAAGTTGGACGCCCCGTCTGCGTGGAGTATCCATATAGGAATTTATGGTCCCAAGTTCAGAGAGGTGGGTTCCAGGTGCTCGGGTCCACAAGTGGCAACAGTTCTGGTGGTTCAGGGATTAACTCTTCATTGTACGCGAACTTTGTTAGAGGTCCAAGGTTTGTAATTGATCATGAACTATTCGAGCTCTACAGCCCAGATAGCTGTAGGGAATTAGGGCAGTGAACATGCATCGCATACATAATAAACTGCACTAATCATTAAACTCTAAGATCTATACTGTTCAATAATAATCGATAGAAAACATACCTTTGAACACGGTGGATCAAATCCTTCTGTTGTTGTCGTCTTAGCGTAGAAAGTACCACGCCTCTACGGTATGCACACACGAACGAGAACAGATCATTTTGGTGTACTAGCACACGATTTTACGGTTTTCTCTATTTCGCCCCTCAATTTTCACATGAAACAAAGGAGGCTGATGGTTGTCCCTTTTAAAGGGAAACTCTAATGAAAAACCCTAAGTAGTAAAACGAAATAGGCCCGAGTCCAACTAGGGCCAAGCCTAATTCGTTTTTGATCCTTCTCATTTTGGTGTGCGACCCTGTAGGTTTATACTCATTTAGCAGTACAATTAAAAGCCCGTTTTAATTATACAAATAGTAAGTGGCACTCTAGTAAAACATTACTATTATTCAAAGGGTATAATGGTCAAAATGACACAACCTTAAATGATATGCCACATATTAATTCCTTTTGTCTACCGATATCTAGATTGAACACAAGACTTAGGCAAGTGTCATTCTTGTATAGTTAAATCTTTATTTCTTGATCGAAGTGTGAACACCTCATTTTGCGACCCCCGCAAGAATCCTGATCTCCAAAGAAATAAGCACGCATGCATGCACGAGCATTCCTAGATGCATATATTATGTACATGTGATACAGGTCAAAGAAGAAAGCCAAAAGGACCCCGGATGAGGAGTTACAGAATTATCGAAAATTATCGGAACCGAAAACCGTCAAAACTCCTGGAAACTTGTGAAAGGAGAGTTATGCATTTCGGATCATCCTCAAACTTTGAGAGTTGTTAGAAATTATCATGAGGAGTAGCATACTCGAAAACCAGCTCAATCCGACAGTCGGATCTCCGAAAATTCAGAAAATCATGAGTTAAAACGTGTAGGGGCTCACCCTCTACACGGTTCTCAAATCCCGTTAAGGCAGGGGCTCACCCGCTACACGTTCCCCAATTCCGTTAAGGCAGGGGCTCACCCTCTACACGTTTCCCAAATCCCGTTAAGGCAGGGGCTCACCCTCTACACGTTTCCCAAATCTCGTTAAGGCAGGGGCTCACCCTCTACACGGTTCCCAATCCCGTTAAGGCAGGGGCTCACCCTCTACAAGGTTCTCTAATTTCGTTAAGGCAGGGGCTCACCCTCTACACGTTTCCCAAATCCCGTTAAGGCAGGGGCTCACCCTCTACACGGTTCCCAATCCCGTTAAGGCAGGGGCTCACCCTCTACAAGGTTCTCCAATTTCGTTAAGGCAGGGGCTCACCCGCTACATGGTTCCCAATCTCGTTAAGGCAGGGGCTCACCTGCTACACAGTTCTCCAATCCTGTTAAGGCAGGGGATCGCCCTCTACATGGCTCACAAGCCCGTTAAAGCAGGGGCTTACCCTCTACATGGCTCATAAGTTTGCTAAAGCAGGACTCACCCTCTACATGACTATCACACTTTGCTAAAGCAGGGGGATTACCACTCTACGTGGATCACACATCACAGCAAGGCACAATATATGTTCCAAACATCGCACATCCATCCCAAGAAGAGAGATAAGCAGCATAGCATGGCATCATTTGCATTGCATTATTTTTAAAATAACACTTGTGATTCATGCGAGAGACGCAAAATAATGTGTTCTCGTTATCGTCCTGGTTTCTTTGCTTCACAAAGAACCTAGGCCGAGAGGGTCTGTGAACACCTCATTTTGCGACCCCCGCAAGAATCATGATCTCCAAAAAAATAAGCACGCATGCATGCACTAGCATTCGTAGATGCATATATTATGCACATGTGATACAGGTCAAAGAAGAAAGCCAAAAGGACCCCGGATGAGGAGTTACAGAATTATCGAAAATTATCGGAATCGAAAACCGTCAAAACTCCTGAAAACTTGTGAAAGGAGAGTTATGCATTTTGGATAATCCTCAAACTTTGAGAGTTATTAGACATTACCATGAGGAGTAGCATACTCGAAAATCAGCTCAATCCGACAGTCAGATCTCCGAAAATTCAGAAAATCATGAGTTAGATTCGGGTGGTCAAATGGAGGTCTTCTCAAAGTTAAAATAGTTTGAAGTTTGCTAAGTAGATAGGCCTTATTGTGAGGAAGAACATATTAAAAATTCAGCTTTGTCGGACATGGGATCATCAAGAAACAATTTGTCTATCGTGCAATTCTAGTCGAAATGTCCTTCGTAGCAAATTAAAATAAATATTGGCCTTCCCAAATTCTGATCGACCTCAAATTTGGACACAAGCTAGAAACAATAAGGAGGCAAAACATATCCAAAATTTAGCATAATCCAACGGCTAGAAGTTCAGTTATTGAGGTTGTTGTACGGAAGTAAGTTTCCTACGTGGGAACAAACTCTTTGTACCAATTCGAGAAGACCGAGTCCTTCCCGAACTTCGATCATCTTAAAATTTTTACAGAGTCTATAAGACTTATATTGGTAATTCATATCCAAAATTCAGCATGATCCAACGGTTATAACCTGACTTGTCGTGCAAACAAGGGACCTTGTCTACAACAAGTACCTTTCCTACGCGGACACAAACTCTTCGTACCAATCAGAACGAAAGGGAACCTTCCCAACATCTGATCGACCTGAAATGTTTACAAAATCTAGAAGAGTTCTATTCCCAACACATATCCAAAAATCAGGATGATCCAACGGTGGTAAGGTTTCACGATAATTTCCAAGAGTCCTAGTCGCAATCTCTTTTCTTGCTCTCCAAGTATTTTGACAACTATAAATAGATCCCCCCTCTATTCATTATTTTCATCAACAATCAAGGGGATTTCGTGGTACACACCAAGAGATCCTTATTCTCTCCCTCCAAGGAGGCTCGGGTATGATTTTCTATCTCTTCTTTTATTTATTCGTCAGTTTTATAATTTATATTCTTATCTGCATAATTTCTATCACTTGATAGCTTTTCAAAACCCCTTTTCAAAACTAAAGGCGTATAATAAACCCTAATCCAATTCCAAAATAGTATTATTACTTTCTTACTTTTCCAAAAGCCCGGATTAACGGCATTGTTATACGAAGGAATCGATAATCGCTATATATTCAATCTAACTCATAGATTGCAGTGTATATGTGATGAATACTCGATGATGAGAGCACTAGTGCCATCTATACCGGTTTAATCAATAGACTTTGGTATACGATCGGTCAACTTGCATCATATCATATCGAGTATAAGATTCCACATTGAATCAGTTTCCGAAAAGCCCAATACTTTACAAAATCACTTGTTTCATTGCATTTGTTATTCTCAAATTCTCTTTTTTTTCAAATCACACACACACTTATTTTTAAATCATGGGCGAACTAGGAAACACATCATTTTCATCCCAATCCTAAAATCCCGATTTCTAAGGCAAGCACGAAAAGCTTTAAAGTAATAGTAATAGCATGCAATAATTGAATTATAACACACGCATATCTTACTCAAGAGACCGAAAGGGCGAATTGGGTGCCTAACACCTTCCCGATTCGTAACTTAATCCCCGAACCCTCAAATCAACTGGTTTCGCATATATTGTGTATAAGAGGATATTTAGTCCATAAATACGTCTCTTTTACACAAACATTTTTTATTTGTTTAGTAAAACAAACTGGCGACTCTTATTCTTTTCAAAACCGATTTTCAAAGCAACAAATGGAATCGCCGCCCACGAGGACCCCCGGGTGTCGAGAATGCGGGTTCTCACACTAAGTATAATTAATCTTATACAAATGACATCTCATTTGTGCATGGCCATGCAAACATTATTTATACTCATCAAGGGGCCCAAAGATATATTTATCTCGTTATATGAGAGTGACAAATCCCATCTTGATCAATCACATACTTCTACATAGTTTACAGTATGCTTGATCATCATCTTTATAATTACTCGATTAAGAGTAACGTTTGATGATGCCCATCACACTAATCCCCATGCTGGTAACTATGACGATCTCAGGTCTAAGGATAATACGATATCACTAATGGGGAACATCACTGATGACATTATATTACACTCTTCGTAGTGCCCCACAGCGGGTCAGTCCAATACATTATTCCCTAACAAGTAGCAGTGTGTTCAACTTGATATCTCCATATTCATGACTTGTGGAACATAATCATCAGTTGACTCATACTCTAATCATTATATCAATATGGTCCTAGATTAATGACATATGATTAGGGACAAATAATATTATTATTTGTTTACTAGCATCCCACAATCAAGTCACATACTTGATGAACTAGTATTAATACATATTATTCATGAAACAATCTAAAGTCAAATGAATTAAACTTTATTGATAATAATAAGCAATAGATATCCAAGTACAAATCATAACTTATGAATAGTCCTAGGGCATATCTCTTTCAATAGCTAACCTTCCCGACTGTTCTGGCTTGTCGAAGATTCTTCATAAGGGCTGGTCAGTGAGTACATCGATGGCATAGGCCTGGAAGTAGGGTCTCAACTTCCTGGAAGTGAGGAGGAGGGCGTAGGCCAGCTCGCACTATTTTGTCCATTCAAACACCTTCTTTAGGGCTTTGAAGAAGGGGTTGCATTTGTCCATTGCTTTGAAAATGAACCTGTTTAGAGCTGCCACATTTCCTGCCAGACTTTGGACCTCTTTCGGCTTGGTTGGAGATCTCATGTCGATAAAGGCTTGTATTTTATAGGAACTAGCCACGATACCTCTCTGTGTTACCGGAAAACCCAAGAATTTTCTTCTTTTACCCCGAAAGCCCACTTGGCTGGCTTAAGGGACATGCCGTTCAGTCTGAGTATGGCAAAGGCCTCGCCGAGGTCATCCACGTGATTGGAGGCTTAGAGACTCTTGAGCAACATGTCATCGACGTAAACCTCTATATTCTTAACTATCTGGTCTCTGAATAGCACATTCATGACTCTCTGGTAGGTAGCTCTAACGTTCCTTAGACCAAAAGGCATGGCCCTGTAACAGTATGTGCCTTCATTGGTGATGAATAAGGTATTTTCTTTGTCTTCTGGAGCCATTCTGACCTGATTATAGCTAGAATATGGGTCTATGAAGCTTATCATCTCATGGTCTGTGGTTGCATATATGAGTTGATCAATCTTGGGGAGCGGGAAGCTGTCCTTTGGGCAGGCCTTATTGAGGTCTTTGAAGTTGACACACATTCTCCACTTTCCACAATACTTCTTCACAAAAACCATGTTGAAAAGGCACTTGGGGTAATGGACCTCCCAGATGAAACCAGCTAGAAGGAGCTTCTGGACCTCTTATTTGGTGGCCAAGTTTGTTTGTTTTTCAGCAAAGTTCCTCTTCTTCTGCCTTACTGGCTCGAAAGTTGGGTCGGCGTTTTGCCGGTGTACCATGATCTCTAGATTCAACTCTTTTATATCATCGTGGGACCATGCAAAGACATCAGCGTTATCTCATAAGCATTAGCTGAGCTCTTTTTTAACTTCTGGGCCAAGCTGATTATTAATTTTCAGGATTCTGTCGGGCTGTAAGGGGTCCAAGATTAGATCTTCTAAGTCTTTCATTAGTTCACCACGGAGCTCTTTTTTTTTTTCATTCCTGGGATCTAAAGTATCGATCTCCCATTTTTCTGAGTTATCAGGCCTTTCCGCATTCATCAATTCTTCCACGATTATGACTTCCAGCTCAACGACCATACTGTTTGCTGTTCTGACCTTTTTCAGAGCCCCAAACTGGCAGTACTGAGCTTTCACCTAGTTTCCTCTGACCTTCCTAACTCTATGGGGGGTAGTGAATCTTATGGTCAGGCTACAAGTCAAAATGTCAGCTCTAATTTCATTGAGTGTACCCCTACTGATGATAGCGTTGTTAATTGGGGCCCTATCTAGCACTAAAACTCAGCAATAGTGGTGATATGCATCGGAGTTGTTCCCAGAGTTATAGTGAGCTTGATGGTCCACATAGACTTAGTCTTTTCCCCTGAAAAACCAACCTGGCTGACCGTTGAAGGGGTCAGGTGCTCTATTGTGAGGCCCATGGCCTTGAAGGCGTTGTAGTACATGAGGTTAGAAGTATCCCCTATGTCTATAAGGATTCTGTGGATATTATGATTGCCCACCATCACCGTTACCACCAGGGGATCGTCATGTGGGAATTCTACCCCATTCATGTCTTTATCTGTGAATACGAGCTCCTTGACATCATATTTCACCATTTTGGTAGGTCTAAAGTTGAAACATTCTGCCTTCGAGCTCGAGGACTTAGCCTGCCTATATAGGCCTTTCTGAACCTATTTCTACTTCTGGAGTAGGATGAGCCCCCCTCGATCATGAATATTTCCTTTTCGTGCTCCTTTTCTTTGGCTTTCGAGGGGACTTCCTTCTTTTTGTCCACATATTGGTGGAACTTCCCCCTCTAAATGAGTTTCTCAATCTCTTCTTTTAGCTTTCAGCAATAATTTGTCTCATGGCCATGGTCATTGTGGTATCGATAGTACTTTGTTGTATCCCGCTTTTTCTCAATTATCTTCATCTTTCAGGCTTCTAGGATCTGCCCTGGATTTAACTGGGCATAGACCTCACCCAAAAAAGTTGTCAGAGGAGTAAAATGCTAGCGTGCTCTACCTTCACTTGGTTCGGACATGCTCAATTCCTCTTTGCCCTTCTTGCCCTCTCTCTCTTGACTGCGAGGTGGGGGAGGAGTCCTAACTGAGTCCTCCTCAAAGGATGATTCCCTCTTAGAATTGGATCGGTCGGAATCGAGCTCATCTGTTTTGCTACGGTTCCCTCTAGACTCTTTGACGCGGTCTCCGAGCCTTTGCCTGGCTGGGAAGCGATGCGCGAGGACTAGGAGGGCAGCTGCAAATGCGGAGGCTGAGACCAACCTGCTTCTCGAGCTGGCTGAGGGGGTTTTCCTTTAGGCTATAAGCCTGTCTATTCGTACTTTGAGGGCTGCTTGCCGCTCTTGTAATGCCAACAGGGGGTCTGGTTGAATGTTTCTAGAAGACATGGTGATTTTTGTGTTTGGGGATGGTGTGTTTGTGACTTAATTGAGAAAATGTCTTTTCCCACATATGGCGCCAAATTGTTGATGCTAAATTTAGGAGGGTATTTTAAACCACACAGTCAAATAATCGAATCAAATGATTGGCGTAATAAATGCTACAAACCAACAGAGTAAAAAATATATAGAGAAAGTTGGCCTCCTATGAAGATACGAGTTAGTCCTCCTATGCGGAATAGAGTTAAGAACTCGGTTTGCCTTATATTGATGATAAACTACTATTACAAACTCACAAAAGTCTCTCTAACTATTATATTCTCACAATGTTATAATAAGAATATGCTCAAGCTACACGAGTTCTGGCTTCCCTGTTCTGGGAGCTCTTCTAAGTATCCTAAGCTTCTTATCTTTGAATGCTAAATTCGCCCCTGTTCTTTGAAGTAATTTCCAATTCTTCTGTTGGTAGAACTTGGTTGTTAAAGGGAGTAAATGTTCCTTGTATATATATGACAGGAGGAAACGTGTGGCAGAGCTCTAGTGGTTGGTCTAAGACCATGCCTTGATCACCACTAACTCTGGCATTGCTTCTCCATGAATTCATATGCATTAAATGCAGTTGGTATGCATTTAATGAGGGTGAGGGGTGTTCTGCGTCTTTTGTAGAGTAGGTGGCAGTCACCCATGCTGTCTATACGTTACTATGTCAAAGCGGCTAGGCAAGGGCTGCGGAGCTCGCTGAAAGAGCTCTATCCCTTGAGCTCTATAATTTATTATGTGGAAACAATTCTCGAGCACGTGCACCATTGCCGATGAGCTTCTTCCTCCTGTAACACCTGAATAGAGATCCTCGAAGCTCTTCTGGCTATGGTAGGATAGGACCTTGACGTGGGCGGCCACGTGTTGGGTCGTGGTTGGCTGTGTAGATTAAGTTATCAATTTACACCATCACCATATATGAAACACTCTTCAAATGGAATGTTGATAAAGAGGTCTCATTGTCGCGAAAGGTATAATTATGCTATCATGGTTATACTTAGGTCGACATGGTCGTGATGATGCCATCGTATGCCGATATGGCCACCTTCACAAGGACTTTGGATAAGATGGAACCACTTTAATTTGTACTATTTCATGACACCTGTAAAGTGTAATGCTAAAGTGATGTCCAAGCTTTTCCCTTTATAATTATTTTACTGTTTACCACATTAAGGCATTGTAACTGAAATTTTGTACATATAAATAGAAAGGGGATATCCCACTATAAATGTGCGTTTAGTGCACCGGATAAAGAGGTAGGATCGAATAGGATAAAAGGTCAGATATGATAAGAGTCTAAATTAGTCGGATAGAAATTATGTGGGATAAGATAGGAAATGAATCAGTCGGATAAGGATTAAGCGGGATTGGATAAGACAAGAATTAGTCAGATAAAGATTTACTAAACTGTGTTTTTAATGGAGTCCTGGATTACGAGTCCGAATATTATTCAACACAACTCGCTTTTGTTTTGAAAATCTATGCATTTTTAATTATTCGTCCACAAATTTTATTTTATTTTTTTGCTAATGCAACCTATTTATAAATAAGTTTCGTAAAAATTCTTCAAGGAGAAAAGTTCTATATTAGTACAATATTTACGAATTAGGCATTAAGTATAGCTTTAAATTCTAAAATAAATTTTACTTTTTTTTTATAAAACTAAAGTTTCTTATAAATACCTTCATTTAATAAAAGAAAAAGAAAAATACTATATTATACTATAAATGAATTTTAATAGTTGAATTACTATGATTTTGGGTGGTCAAAAATTTCCATGAATCAATTTGATTATCTAAAAGGCGTAATGAAGAAGATTAAAATAAATAAAAATTAAATTAAAATTTTTATATTTGTTTTGTTATCCGATAACCATGGGATAAAATAATATCACCTATAGGGGTGGTATAGTTTTATCCGGTACTAATAAGATAAAAGAATAATTAATCTCGAGTGCAATCCTATTCCGTGTTGCACCAAACACGAGATATGATATTATTTGCTTATCATATCCTTCCTGACAACAAACACTAGATATGATTAATTAATCCAATTCCACCTTTAATCTCCCGCGATAATACCCTAAAGGATCTGGTTCTGAATCCTAGGTTATTGGCAGTAAAGAGAGAGAGCGGGCTAGAAGTTTGTATTATCTTCATCGTTAATTGTCTCTGAGCTAATAGATAAGACACACACAAAAGGAAGATGTATTGTTGGATTAGCATAAAAGTTACCAGAGGGACCTATACCTTATAACAAAAACCCTTGCCTTCTTTACTATTTTCCGGTTCTATTCCATTATGATTGCTTTGAACTTTCCTCACGGGAGAACCCAAATTTTTTGGCAACCGTATAATTCTTCTACCAATAATTTGTTATTTTTAACTATAAAGTACTAATTTATTTAATTATTGCCATATCTATCATGAATATTTATTAGGTCAATATTCTTATTAAATTTATAGTTACATTCTTTTATTTGGATCAGTTTTTTAGGTTTGCAAGTTTGATTCATTCGAATTCACTAGGAATTAATGAAACTTAAGTGGAATTGGATTAGTGTGTCATAAATAAAGCACACATGTTTGCAATTTTGTTTTTTCTTTTGATGTTAATAATTATTTTTTGATTACTCTACGAGGAAGTTTGATTTTGTGCATTATATACGAAATTTGCTAATACTAAACTATGTTGTCTATTAAAATTCGCCTACTTGGACAAACTCCCATTCTCTAAAAACTTTTTTTTTTTAATACATAATTGTTTTGTATATTTTGGCAACTCAACAAAAGATACAAATTGAAAAAGTTACATAGTCAAACATAAGGTATAGTGGGTTTGGATTCAAACTCGGATTAAGTTGATATATTTGGCTCAATAAGTATTAATTAAATAATTTAAGTAATAGACATGAATATTATAAAGAATCACACGCCAAGGCCCCGATGACCTTTTCTCAGTGGGTTTTTAGCAGGCAGTTCGTATATTTGTTTCTAATTTGTGTTTTGTAATTTTTTTTTTTTTTTTTTAAAATGCGCGGTCCCTGTTAATTTTTAGTTATGACTCACTTCTCTAGATACTGTAATTGAATAATATGAGAAATACCTATTATTGCAGTTGAGTAATTTATTACCATAATTTAGTAACTTTAAAAATACATATTACAATAATTAAATAATTAAAAGAAAATGTTAAAAAATACAAATTACTATTGCTGAAAATCGGAAAAATATATGTCACCAAAAGTCCACTCCCTCGTTTCTCGTCCCGCCCAAAACACACGCATAAACCCCTTTTTCTGAGAAGCCCGCCCTCAGCGGAAGGAAGAATTTTCACTGTGAAAAATGGCATTCTGGGGTATGCACTCTCAATCAATCTCACCCTTCTTCTTGTCTATGTTCCTTTAATTTATTTATTTATTTAATTTTACAAAAGGGTAAAAAAATAATAATAATTTAATATTGGCTGATGATCCCTTTTTGATGAATTGGGACTTTGCTTTGTTTTTGTGTTTGATGGAATATATATATATAGGGGTTTTGGTGAAACCTAATCAACCCTACATTCTACAAAGGAATGATGATGATCATGGTAATCCCAAACGTCTTCGCATCTCACAGGCTAGTATACTAGTAGTTCCTTTCCTTTCTCCGTTGTATTTTTTTTATTAATTTGTTTGTTAGGGTAATCCAATTCCGAGCATTGGAATTAGAATCTTGAGCAAAAATTAGTCTATGCACCAATACCAACACTTTGGGAATTATTTAGGCTAGTTTTTGTTTCTTTTGTAAAGGAGAAGGGCGGATCCAGGTTTTCATGAAAAGTTGGGCTAAGTTTAAGGCAAAATTTGATACACTTCTCCTAAGATTCGCATAGTGAAGACTAAATAAACCGCGGGTGGTAGATAATAGTTGTAACTTTTTACTACTTGCTAGAAAGAATAAGGGTCAGGTTATGAAGGACAGGGCTGTAAAGTGTAAAGTGGGGGATGGGCGGACTGGATCTGATTCCTCTCTATTAGCCCTTCCATCCAATTTCCCCCAACGGATAGCTTGATAATTGACATGTGTCACATTCATTTTTGAAGGGTCAAGATCAAATGAATTGTAAATCTGATGTTTTTGGCTATGCTCTCTGCAAATTGGTTTCTACCCAATCATTTATTGTGGTTGACATTCACAATTGTATTATTTCTAATGGCATCGTATGTAATTTGGATTGAATGTGTGTTGTATTCTTATATATATATATTCGGTGCGTGAAGAACGAAGATAACTTTGAGAAACATGAAAAACATTCATTGTCACAAATTGCTGAACGGGAATTTTGAGATTGGGAAGACAACTTCCTGCATTGAGTGTGCTGATACCATAATAATGAAGTTCACCCTAGTTAATTACTCTTGTAATTTAGTAAGATCTTGATCCATCAAAAATGAATGTGACACATGTCAATCATCAAGCCATCCATTGGGATAAATTGGATATAAGGGGTAATGGAGAGGTGCTGGATCTAGGCGGACAAAGTTCAAATTCATAGGGTAATTAGAGGTAAATTTTTTTTTTCAAGGGTTGGGCTTAAGTCTTGATCCCCCCCTTTCTCCCCTTATGTCCACCTTTGGTAAAGGACCACCTTGAATCTAGTCCTTTCTTCTCGAATTAAGAGTCACACTTTCCAAAATAGGGGATCATTTATTTTTAGCTTTGAAATTGAATTCAAATTTTACAAGTAGCTAGCTTTTCTAGAGTTCCTTTTTTTTTTTTTCTTCTGATCAGAACAGAATCACTTACTTTCAAAGATTTACTAATACTAGAATGAGTGTATACATGCGATCTACAAGGGACAACAGGCCCCAAAAATGCTGTAATACAAAAAATAAAATAAATATTAAAATGCAAAATATAGACAAATAAGTAAGTGATTCTGTATTATGTCCTCCTAATTCGATCTTGTAGTTAAAATAAGTTCTGTTGACCTTGATTCTACTAAAATTGTTGTTGTTTTGGAAGGCATGAAAGTCAAAATTTTAAAATATGTTGAAAGTTTTCATATATATGAAGCAGAAAGAATTTGATTAACATTTAACAGTGTTTGCACTTTGTCAGTCAGGCCACACTTGCAGATCGGAGTGGGCTTTGGACATCTAGGAGCGTGGTTCGATGTGCCGTGGGGAGTAAACCTCCAGTTTTTATTTGCTCATTGTCAATAGGGGAGGTTGCTTCTTGTAAGTTGGATCTTGAGTTTGAGGAGAAAGATGATGATGTTTTCTCTGTTAAGGGTCCCCGAGGAGTTCATCTTGCCGGATATTTTCTCAACTCCACTGGTGCCAATAGTACTAGCGCTACTGTCACCACCAATGCCCCTAATCTGTATCCTTATAATTTTCTCACTCCTAATATGATTATAAAGGCCTGAGGGAAGGAAAAGGAATTATTTAGGCTCTGTTTTGATGATAACACGTTGGAAAATGATAGCAAAAGCAATCAATTTTGGTGATAAGTTTGAAAATAAGTTGAGACGTGGTGAGATGTTCTCCTAATTTTTGGTTTTTTCCATGGAAAAAAATTCTGTGGGTGATGAGGAAGAATAATTTCCACATAAAATAATCTTGAGATGGAATGTATCTCACCACATCACTCGACTTATTTTCCACACAAAAATCAATAGTTTTTGTTATCTTTTTCAAACTTTTTATCAAGTGGAGCCTTATTACTGGTTTTTTACCACTTCTTTTCTAAAAAAGTAAAACTAAGGGTGCTTTGATAAAAAAAAATGTTGGACAATGATCAATCACGATTGGTTTTTGTAAGAAGTTTGAAAAGAGATGATTGATTTGGTGACTGTGTTCTTTTACTTTGTGGGGTTTTCCATGGAAATTAATTTTTGGCCGATGGGTAAGAAAACTTTTCCACTGAAAAAGAGGAAATCATAGAGAACACATCTCACCAAATCAATCATCTCATTTTCCAACTTCTCATAAAACTTTAATGTATTTCAATCATTTTCAAACTTTTTGACCAAACGAACCCTAACGAACTTTTGAAAAATAAATCTGTTTTTGTATTTGGTTTTTCCTCTACTATTGTATTTGGTGTAGCAGTTTGGACAGAAAAGAGGACATAGCAAAGCCAAGTTGTGAGGGACCCAGTAACTTTAACTCTCAAGATAGGAATACTTCCTACATCGACGAGGTTGAAGTTGGAGGTATGCATATTGCTGATATAAAACCGATATTTTCATGTGAAAAGATTAAAAGGTTTGCTCAAATTATGTTTAAAACATATACCGAACAACTTTAAAAGTTTTTTTAGAATCTGTACTATGAACGTGGTTTGCCGTTTTATAATTTTTACTAACTGCTTGTAAAAACAACAAATAACATTTCGCGTGCGACTGCAGCGTCCAAGCATGCTCTTAGTCTTACCCACCGCCCAAACTGAAATAATATTATAAAATTCTGAATTGAGTTGTGATACTCGCATCTCCAGTATTACATAAACAATAATCACACGAAAGTACATGTATTAATGGGCACGTACATTTGTGGATTTGTAATTATTTATATTTGATGCTATAGTAACTCTATAATGCTGAAGTTAATTTAGAGGCCTACATCCACAATGTTTTTTTTTTTTTTTTTACCCGATTCCAAGCTAACAAGGCTATATATTGAGCAATCAAATTAAACTCTCACCTCAAAAATGGAAAGTAAATATTGCACTGCCTAGCCAAAAAAACGAGTATCTTCAATAATGGAGCTATGGAACATTTTCCGAGCTGCTAAGAAGGATCACTGATCCATTATCACCATATTAAAGAGGTCTCGAGCAAAAGCGAAGGTACAAACTTCCTTGATGGTTCAAGCTTCACACATGAGAGATGATGAGGCCAAGACTTACTTGCCAAAACCGTCAATAGTCTCACCTCTAGCAGATTTTAAATTTCTCCCTATAGCTGCAGACGTTGAACCTTTAACAAAAGTGCCATCACATGAGGGTCGGAAGTCAGAACAGAACTGTGCAACAAATCCATATGGCGTTACGTGACTTCCTATAGGCTTGTATTATAGAACTACTAGTGTTATTCGGTTATCATGTTTTTCAACCTGCCTCTTGTTTATTGTGATATAGTATTAATTTGATTTGATTTATGTTAATACTTCTTTGGCTTGCTAAATGTTTGTAGCTGGTGAGTATTCAAGAATCAATAGTGTTGATCGAGTGGCGACTGATGCTAACGAAGAGCATTTAAATGAGAAAACCAATAAAAGTTGTGAAGAGGTGGACAAAATTCATGATGCTGACAGGTAGATATCTAGGTCACAGTTTAAAACAGATAATTTATTTCTCTCATTTATTTATATTTATGGAGGGTACAAGTTGTTCTATTGTTGTCTGCCCCACTTAGGGCACCACATACAGAATATATATACTGCTTTTTAAGGAGAGTTGCCACTGGGTAACCGTCCGTAACACTATGGTCTCTCTCTCGCTCCCTCTGTTTGTCCATATGCTCCTTTTTTTTCCCTATATTTTTACTAAAATGTGGTTTTGTTTCATTATTGTTCATTTTGTGAAGTCTTATTACTTTTTTTTTGTTTGATTGTTTTCAACAAGCAGGAGTGTAGTCCACAAATGTGATTTTGAGGTGGTAAAAGAAGTTGACCTCGTGTTAGGTGATGGTGGAAAGCTGAACAACAGTAGTTGTTCGGAGAAGCTATTATTACAAGAGAATGGAAATGTTTTGAGGTGCAATTGTTCTTTTTTAGCCAAAAAGTTGCACGAAATTTTTTTTAATTATATTGGAGTTGTGGTAGAGGACTTCTTATGTTTGATGAAAACCATTTTGTGATAATATATGTGTGTGTATAACTATATATTCATTTGAGCAGCCCAAGTTCAAACGGTGACGAAGGCAACATTGGGCTTAGACATTGTGGAGAAGTGAAGAAAATGAAAAGAAAAGAAACAATCACGGAGTGCAAACTTGTGGAGGATGATGCTAGAAATGCTGCTCATCAAGAAATTAGGGATAAAAATCCAAGGTACAAGTTTTCAATGTGTGCGAAATTTTGCAGAAAGCCAATATACAGCGACCCCTAGCAAAAATCCCTTGGTCCCTAATTAAGAGTTCATGTTTGATTTTCACATTTTTTCAATAATGCACAAAGTTAATGACAATCAATTGTTTAGAACATAACTTATTTTCTATTGTGAGTTTTGCTACATTGATTATGTTCTAAAATGGAAAGTGAACTCTTCACGAGATCATGATAAGTGATGTATATCCTTCTTCACTTATTGCCTCTTATCCTTTTTCCTCCTTGACTTCTTATATACGAATAAGAATGCTTTTATTTAGCCTCTAGTACGTATTTCTTCTCCATCTTGATCTCATCATGCTCAGGCAAATTTGTTTGGTTATGCAGCCAAGATAAAAGTTTGTCAATCTCGCCTCAGAAAAAACTAAAGGAAGTAGAGTTGGGAGATGGCAGTTCTAAAAAAGTAGGTTTTGATCTGGCAGATGATGCTTTAGAATCACATATGAAACTACAGAATGGGTAAGAAGGCTTTTATCAGTTACATAGTGTTGTTAAGGTCTTTTTTGGTTTGCCCCTCTATTATTAATACGAAATTAAAACTAACCACTTTATTTTCATAATCATTTTGGGTTTAACACGCCTGCATGAGGGGGTAGCTCAAAAGTTTACATACAGATAGGGGCAATGTCTAATTGTTTTTTGCTAATCTTTTGAGTTTGTTGAGATTATGAATTCTAAATTGGGAAAACATATCCTCCCAAAGCAATATATAAGATAAAGGGCTACTTCACCTGTCATCAATTGGTTTTGGGTTGGATGCTCCAAACTCTAGTATAGTATCAGAGCGAAAGGCTATTAACCCATGTCTCAGGCCCACCGGCCACACGAGCTCTACACTATCTAATATAATTAGTCCACATGTTAGGTTCAAACTTACGCCACATTTGAGGGGGTGTATTGAGAATATATATCCCAGATCAGGAAAACGAATACTCCCAAAGCAATATATAAGATATAAGGGCTACTTCACCCATAGCCAATTGATTTTGGGTTGGATGCTCTGAACTCTAATAGATTTAGATCGCTATTGTTATGTAACTCTTTGAAATACTCCTGCATGCAAGAGGTAAAGTCAAATGATTATGAAAAGAGGGGTAAGTCTTATTTTACACTAAGAGTGAGGAAAAAGCTAAAACGACGCTTTGTAAAAAATTTATGCTATAATGCTTTATATATGAATGCAAGTTCAGTTATCAAGTACGTGATACAGTGAGGCCATAAATTGCTCTGGGCTACCTTGAATTTATTCATTTATGTGATTGGTTGCGCATGAATTATGGTGGAAACGGATATACAAGAAGTCTCAGCCAGTCAAAGAAAGTGAAGAAGAAAAAAAGTAAGAAAACCAATAAATTCTTTCTGGCTTTTCAAACTAGCCTGTATATGTATTATCGAATTTTAAGCTTATTTAAATTTCATGATTTTGGTAATAGATAAAGTTATGGAAGATGATGATACACATCTTGACAAGTACATTATCAGGGAAAAAGAACCTTTTCAACAAGAGCAGGACCAGTACATTGTTAAGGAAGGAGAAAAGGAAATTGCAAAAGAAATGGCTACAAGTGGAAGTTGTAAAAGAGAAGAAAAATCAACTAAGAGAGTGAAAGTCAGCAAAAGAAGAAGTGGTCAACATGATGGAAATCGAAAGGGGTCAGAGTTCTTTTGCCTATGTTGTAGTTGTAGTGTTTTAGTATATAATAAATATAGTTAAAAGACTATTCCAATAACTATTTGTTAATTTATTAGAAGTGAGCTTGGCTCATTGGATTACATGGAGGATAGAGCTGGAGTTGGTGAAAAGGACAGAAAAGAGAAGAATGAATCGCTTGCCAACGATATAAGCCAAAGGCAAAATAAGATCATAGATGATAAGAAAATTGAGTAAGCAATTAGTCATGGTCTTAGTTTTTCATTTTACTCTTTAAAGTACGTCATTTCGTCTTTTAGGAGGTCAAGGTTTGAACCCATCTAGTTTTGTATCTTTCCTGTAATAAATATCCACAACTTTTGTGAATTGGGTTAAAGCTAAGCGATTGATATACTTCAATTCATCCAAGAAATGATGTACTACAGCTTGATTTCTAACTGACTTTGGTATGCAGGGTGGTTGCGGGTGGTTCATCAGCCTCCAAAAGGAAAAAGCTAACGAAAGTAATGTTTGCGGAAGCCACTCTGGGAAAGCAGGCTCTTGATTTACCAGATGATGTGCTAAAATCACCCCCGAAATTGCGACGTGATCAGTAAGGATTAATGCTCTTCAATAGTTTTTTTCCTTCACCATGAAGTTTCTTTGGCCTTCTCCAGTGGTGTTTTTTATAAAATTCATTTTTATCCCATGTGTAATGGTGATTTTAATTGATTTCTATGTCTATTTGGTTATACAGTAGGGTTGATGGAAAAGTCTCAAGTAAAATTTTTGCAATGGTGCCAGCTCCATCTACTTTCATATCTTAGTTGCCACTTGATTTTCAAAAATAAAATTAATTTGTTTGGGTAAAGCATCGTGGGCTCCATTTAATCATTGCCATGTACGATAGAAAATTTCTATAGCCAATAGCAATAGAAATTTCCCATTCAACTCACTTGCCATGTCACATGGAATTACATATAGAAACTCCCATAGGAGCAAGTCTTTACCAATCTGCATTTCAATTATAGAAATTTCTATTAGTAGAAATGACCATTGGAGATGGCCTTATAGCTGGCCTAGCTCTATCAGCTTTTATTGTTTAGTCATAATATAAAAAGAAACTGATTATATAAATATTTATTATAATGGCATTTTACTATTGTGGATAAAAGGAATGAAGAATCTATCGACCGACTAATTAAATTAAATGTTTCTTTTACATTTGGTCTTGTTATTTCTCTCTGGTTAGGGGTGACCTTGGCGGGATATATGCAACGGAGTCTGTGGACAATGGAGCTATAAAAGGCGTCGATGATAGAGAGCAGGGTCAAAACGATAAGCTAGCTGATGTTACTGATGAGTAAGCAATTCAAATATGTTTATGTATTCACTGAGATGTTTAATGATAACTATAACTATATATATATATTAGGCTATAAAAAGGGATTTCATCTCTTTAATAAAAAGAATGGATGATCATTTGACGTGGTAATTGCACGATTTTTTCCATAAGATTTTATAGAGATGATCTATATTGTGAGATCACCTCCACCCAATTTCATAAAAAAATTCAACCTAGAAGTGGTTGAGATGATCATCAAAAATTTTAACGGCCGAAAATGTACATATATATCAATTTTTCAAAACACCCGCTTCTAGGTTGATTTTATTTTATTTTATGAATTATTGTGAAGATGATCGACTCACTATATAGATCATCTCTACAAATTTTCATACAAAAATTCATCGATTTACCCCTCTAAATAACCATCCCTTTCTTTTTGTTAAAGTGAAGAATCTATTGATCGACCAATTAAAATGTTTCTCTTACATTTGGTCGTGTTATTTCTATCTGATTAGAGGTGACCATGGCGGGGTTTATGCAATGAAGTCTGTGAACATTGGAGGTATAAAAGGTGTCGATGATAGAAAGCATAGTCAGAATGATAAGCTAGCTAATGTTACTGATGAGTAAGCATATGTTTATGTATTCAATGAAATTGATTTGTTCTATCTAATATTAACTTTTCATCAGTTAAATATCTATATGGAGCCCTTTTCTTTTATGTCATCCTTACATTTGAATTTCATTTAACTAAGCTGGCAAGCTAGTACTTTATCGGTCTCCCATAGGAAAAAGAAGAAAGTAAGGATGGGAGAAGGCATTTTTGGCGAGAAGGATCTCAATCCACGAGATCATCCTTTGGAGTCCCAATCAAAACTACCAAATTTGTAAGGATTTTATTGTTTTACAGATGAATTTTTTTTCTTTTTTCTATTTACACTCTGTTTCCCTTATAAATTTTTTTTTTATTTAAAATTAAGGGAGGTCTAAGTCTCTCCCTTAATCCTACAAATAAAGAAAAACCCTCCCCTCCCACCCCATGAGTCGAACCCTTGACCTCAAGGCAAGGGTGGAGGTTGCCTACCACTGGGCCAACCCCTCTCCTCGTGTTTCCCTTATAAATTATCGGCATGATTTTTCGTTTTATCTTTTAATTGTTTGTCTAAGGACCTGACCTAAACTTTTTGTTAATGTTGTCAATATTTTTGACATCGTTTCTTAAGGAGTGGTTATATACATTTTTCTTTGTTTCTTTCTTTAATAGGAGGCTTCATGACGATAATGGAAATGCTCTCGAAAGAAGTCACAGCAATGAAATGAAAGAGAAGAAGAAGAAGAAAAAGAGTAAGGCCTTCAGGATATAAAATTAATACCTCATAAGCACTTCATGTTGCAAAAGGTTGTTAGGCCTCATAAGCCACAGCCTAGTGCTTTGTTGGGGATTTTTAGAACATTGCTTAAGATTGTCTGCACTATCTACTATTAGTTGCTGCGTGTGTGTTTTGTTGTTTCTCATTCTTCGAAATTATTCTTGCTACAGAACATGATTTGGATGATGATAAGCATCTTGGCAAGAAAAGAAAATTTGAAAGAAATGAAATTGCCAAGGAGGAAGCTACTGACGGAAGTGCGAAAGAGAATGTAAAATCATATAAGAAGTCGGATGTCAAAAATATCGAAGGAGACGTACAAGATGGAAATGCAAAAGGATGAGTCTGTTTATTATTATAATACTTTTTTGTCTGGATAAACGAAGCTAAAAGATTGATTAAATTGAACTAAAACATTTCTTGCATCCTTTTCAGTTTAATTAGTGTTGACAATGACTTTTAAGTTTGCAATGGATTCAATGGAGGTTGAAGCTAAAGATAGTGACAATGTTAAGTACTTGAGTAAGCAATCATTCTTTCTCCGTGCTTTGTTACTCTTTCATAAGCCAATTTTCATACTTATCCCCCCGCATTAAGATAAATTTTTATTGTGAACATGGGGGATCGGAAATATACTGTTGGAAATTCGTTAGGCGCAATTTATTTGAGGCCTACTTATGGCAATTGTAAGTATTTTTCACACCTTCAGTGTTCTTAGTTGATAAATATTTGGCAAATTTGTTCTTTGAATTAAATGTTAAGAAAGTGCATTAAAACTTACTAGTTATCAAATTTGCTAATTTCAAATTGGGTACGGTTGACAGTCGATCACTGTGTTTCTACTACCAATTTAGGTGGGTGCGTAACCTGGGGACACCTAGTTGATTGACAAATTTTTTTACAACAATTTTAAATGCATCCTGTTTGTGTTTAAGATATGGGAAATTTTGGTTGGAGAGTTCTAATGACAGTTTGAGAAGTACGCTTTGATTTTTTTTTCGCGGTATTATATTTATAAAAGGTAAATAAAAGGTTCACCTAAGAAGCACGGATTTGGTTGCGAGATACGTATACGATGTGATATGGATATGTATGCATATGCGTACACGGTTGTTAAAGTAGGGTACTGATACGTTAAGCATACACTGTCACATATATTCATTATACAAATATAGGAACATAATTTTCATTCAAACTAGCTATTAAATAACCAAAAGAATATTGGTAGAAACATGTTTATATATTTGCAGTATATAATTATTTATATGTATAATGTTTTCTAGCCTGGTTATGGTTTTGATATAGTCTTAAAGTTGATTTTTCTTAATTGTTAAACTTCTTTGGTATGCTAAATACATAACTCCAAATGGAATGTTTGTTTCTTAGATTTTTTTTTAGTACTTGTTTCTTACATGTTTGCAAGTCTGAAGATTATAAATTAAATATTTACAAAGTACAACTTTTTTTGGATATGGGGTTTCCAAGAGTACTCAAATTATTGGTATTTATTCATTAATAATGGATTACTATCCAATATGTATCATGGATTATCTTGAGATTATCATCTTTATCTGATAAAGATACACCTCTATTGTACAAGTTATGTGCTTCTTGGTTGACCAAATAGACCCTGCCTAGGCGCTTTAGGCAATTTTCACCCTTCGTATGCCTTACTTTCTCCTAGAGCAACTAAACAAAAAAAGGGGGAACCCACAAAAGTAAATGTGATCTTGCTTAATCATAGGTATTATGTAACTTCAATGCAGCCATCGTTAAAATTCTACAAAATTTTACGTTTGTTCAAGATTAGGTGGGCATGATTAATACTTTTAGTAATTTTTTAAAATTAAAGAGGGGTGTTTACTGATATAAGTAGATATATAATTTTTAAAAATAATTATCAGGATACTTTTCAAGTGGTAAAGATGTTGGTTTCCAATCCTAGGTCATGAGTTAGAGCCCTTTTCCTTCCTTTCAAGCTTGAACATTAGGGTGTGTTCAGTATCTACGAGTGACGTGCATCAAAATAAAATAAAATTTTATGGGTTGTTTTTAAAAATTAAGGGAGGGTTATTATTTTATTTATTCCAAATCAATGCATGAAGCTTGCTTGCATTATTTACATCTAATAGAACATAATTTGAAAATAAGAACATCGGAGCAATTGGGTCGGGTCGGGTCGGGTCGGGTCGGGTTGGAGTTGAGTAGCAAAGACACCATGTCTTGGTGTCTTTGGAGAGCGTTCTTGCGAGGCAAAAAAATTAGCTAACACGTTAGATTTATAGAGTATTCGTGTAACTAGAATATTTATATCTATTTTGTTTTTTTATCTGTTGTAATTTTAGGTATTTTTAGTTTAAATCATCGAATTACTGAAGCAGCTTCTAGTTCTCTATTTTTTTTTCCATGTGATTCTTTTTCAAAGCAATTGAAGATTCTTTGATGTTTATCTACCTTTCAGCCTAGGAAGTATGATCTTAAAATTTTCTTCAAATGACGTCAGCTTTGAGCCCTTATCTGTTTACCTTGGTCTTGGATGTACTCACGGAACACATTCAAGAGCCAGCACCGCGATGTATGCTATTTGCAGATGATATTGTCCTAGTGGGTGAGTCCAGAGAAGAGCTAAATGGGAAGGTGGAAACTTGGAGACAAACTTTAGAAGCGCATGGCTTTCGTTTAAGCAGAAGTAAGACAGAATATATGGAATGCAAGTTCAGTAAAAGGCGGAGCACTCCTAACTTAGAGGTAAAAGTGGGGGACAATGTCATACCACAAGTCACTCGGTTTAGGTATCTTGGATCCATTATACAAGAAGATGGGGAGATAGAGGGAGATGTAAACCACCAGATTCAAGCAGGGTGGTTGAAATGGAGGAAAGCTTCGGGTGTGTTATGTGATAAAAAGGTACCACTCAAGTTAAAAGGAAAATTCTATCGTACTGCGGTTAGACCAGCGATGTTGTATGGGACTGAGTGTTGGGCGGTCAAAAGCCAACACGAGAATAAACTAAATGTAGTTGAGATGAGAATGTTGAGATGGATGAGTGGCAAGAATAGGAAAGATAGGATCAGGAATGATACCATCAGAGAGGGAGTTGGGGTGGCACCTATTACAGAAAAGATGGTTGAATCTCGACTTGGATGGTTTGGGCATGTATGGAGGAGACCGGTAGATGCCGTGGTAAGGAGAGTTGATCATATGGAGGGAAGCCTAGTTGTTAGAGGCAGAGGAAGACCGAGAAAAACTATAGGTGAAACTATTAAGAAAGATATAGAGGCAAATGGTTTCACTATAGATATGATTCATGACAGGCCACTATGGCGTCGTTTGATCCATGTAGCCGACCCCACCTAGTGGGATAAAGGCTTGTTGTTGTTGTTGTTGACGTCATCATATGGTTGTG
Organism: Lonicera japonica; assembly: GCA_021464415.1. Taxonomy (NCBI): domain Eukaryota; kingdom Viridiplantae; phylum Streptophyta; class Magnoliopsida; order Dipsacales; family Caprifoliaceae; genus Lonicera; species Lonicera japonica. The sequence goes on along the minus strand of CM038471.1, from coordinate 1,725,129 downwards.
CCGTAGCCGAGTTTATCGTCTCCACGTTGAATATGGATATGAATGAGATATTTGTAACCTGCAATATTTTTGGACGCCTATAAAGTGCAAAAGTAATGTCCAACTTTTGCGCTTTATAGTTTTTTTACTATTTACTTTAATGGAGCATTGTAACCGTAATTCTATATCTATATATAGAAGAAGGAATGCTCATTACAAAGATCTTGAATTTTAGGTAATTAACTATAAAGAGAGAAAGTCGGCAACTTACTTGTAATATTCTTTGTGTTTATTATCTTTGAGTTTAAATATAGAAACACAAACATAAAACAGTCGAGTTAGTATAAGCGCTACCAGAAGAACCTATTTTACAAGCAAAAATCCTAATCTCCATTACTTTTTTTTTTCATTACGTTATCTAATTGAATTTGCTTATAGCTTATCTTGTGGAGAAACCCAAAGTATTTTATACCCATTCCATGCCAGCGAAACTACAGCAAGGAGAACGGGAGGAGGGAGAGGGAGGAGATAGAAAGATCCTAATCTAAAATTTTAAAAAATAAAATAAATAAATAAATTTGACTCAGATATCATGTGCCATGTATGGTGTGTCTTTATTTTGTGTCCCTATTTCCCGTAATTGTGTAATTGTAAAAGGGCTCATAATAATATTATGCCACTTGATAAATTATATTTTTCACCAGAAATGCTCCAAATATATACTAATCATCTTTGTGAAACCCCCAAAATCAATAAATAATAAGATAGTTAACATTTTTCAAATTTCCTAAAGCTAAGTACCTGTCAAGGAAATATAATGCAAATATTAAACCTCAATTTACGCATAGATAACTCCATGCAGTGTTACCTAATTAGTGGGGTTCACAGCACGGTCGGGGCAGGCTTAGTCGAACTATAGTTGTTGTTGTTGTTGTCTTTTTTTTCCTTTTTTTTTAAAGATGATCAATAGTGTTTTCACACTCCCCCCTAGTGAGTCCTCGAGGATAGGTGGAAACTTACCTAGTTACCACTAGGCTACCACTAGAGTTGTTAACTAAACTAAATATATACATATATATATTTAACTACTATGCAAAGGGAATTAATGGTTATGTTAAAAACTGCTGATCCAAGATTAAGCAATAAAAATAAAAAATAAAATTGCCCCATTAATAAAAGATGTGCTATTAATTATAAGGTAAGTCAAACAAACAAATGACTTTTGAAAAAGTTGGTGAATCCTAGGATTATTGTAATTACTGGACAACTCTACATTGTGATCTGAATTCAGAAATTGTCATTCAAGGGCAGGGTAATACAAGTAAAAATACACCTCAATGTAATGTAGTATAGTATAGTATTATTTTTTTTTGTTCTAAACCAAGCAGGGACATACGCAGTAATTCTTTTGAGGGGGTATGATATCAAAAGAAGTGTTATATATTTTGAAAAGTCATATAAATATGTGTCCACAGTTGTATTCTTAACTTTGCTAGTCCACAATTGTATTTAATCATGTTTTCTTTGGCATTAAAATAAGTCAAGTGGATAAAAACCACTCTACATGTCTCAAATAAAGAGTTGCATATTTTTCTTCTAGACGTCTCAAATCAAAATTTTCATTCCATTTATAGGCATAACAATTAATGAATTAAATCTCTTAATGAAAAAATAAGTTTTAATATATAACAAAATTTGATATTTTCTTAAGAAATATAAAAATCAACATGTGATGAATTAAACATCGTTAAGTGCAATAGTATTTATCGTTTGATATAGTGTCAAATACATAATAATTTTAAGGGGAAGTTTCAACTTGTATCTGGTGTAAAACAAAGAAGCTTTACACTCGCTAATAACTTTATCTCAATCTAATGATTCATTGATCTAACATTTTAGTGAGTTGGTAATAATATCTCGAAGATACGTGAAAAAAAAACCCACTAAATTAATCGAGGATGCAGAAGTCCCTCAATATAATCATGTTATATATTGAATTATGAACCTTCCCAAAATTTAAGTAAAAATAATTATATGGTTACAAATATAGATTGATTTAAAACTTTGCATGCTTGATAAACATAATACAAATAACTTATTTGATGGTGGAATTGATTTTTTTTTTTTAATTTGCAAAAAAGTTATGGATGGGACAATGAGTGTAAAACCTTTTAATCTTACATAAATATAACTTGAACCTTCCCCCATATTCCTCTCTACTCCGAGTGATCCTGACATCGCAGGGTAAATAGCGTAGCCCTTGCTCAAGGTGTAAACACTTGCAGCTCGATAATCTACCATAAGGGGAACTTGGGGTTGTAGTATAGTATTTCATCTTTATAAGTTTCGGTGAAACCTAATAAATGGCACTTTATTACTATATATATAGCCATAGGGAAGGGTATTAACGCTAGCTTAGTGCCACAAATTAAGCAACTCCATGGGCATATTCACCTATGTGCCACCCACTGACGAAGATAGGAATCTAGGTAAGGGGAACGAAATTCAAAACATAGAAAAACATATTTAAAGTCATAAAATTTGAACGTAAATATAATACTGTTAATAATAATATTTTATACAACTCAAATAGTGAATGTGAACAATTACGAAAAATTATAATAGTACAACACAAATATAATAGTATTAAAAATATTATTGAATTAATTAAGAAATACAACTAATATTATGTAAGTAATTAGTAAAAAAAATTATACCTAATATTAAAAAGTAGAACTAAGAAATGATTTACTTTGCTAGTATTTGAAAATGGGTAAATTACAATTCTCGGGTCATTTTGAGGATAATTTTCAGTGGGACTTCACATTTGGTTGTAAAATGTTATTATAAATTCGTGTTATTCTTTGTGAGTATATTGAAATTGTATATTTGTTTGCTCAAAATAGTTATACCTGCAAAGCCATATTAGACTATCACATCACTAAATTTAATGAATGATGATGGCGTAGGACAATTTTATTTATTTATTTTTTGTATTATGGGAACCCTTGATTTCTTTTTTATTTTATTTTTTTAATTAATAATTACAGAATCCTTTTACATTCCTTTCCCCCTCGTATTTATTTCCCAAAATTAATAATTACCCTCCTATTCATATTCTTATCCCTTGGCTGCCTCCCACATTATTTTTTTCTTTATTCTTCATTCAATTCATTTTGTTTGAGAGATACTCTCCGTATATTAAGTAAGATATTTAAATTATAAGAGTAAGGTATTATTTTATTAAATATTATTATAAAAAAAGTACTCTTTTAATTTATTGTTTTTAAATATAATTTTTATTTTATATTACAAATGCCCGAATTATAAATAATACTCTAGAAAAAGCCAAATCCTCCATCACGAAGTTTTAGAAAATTTACAAAAGTTTTAGTTTTAACTTATTAAACAATGTCCATATGAGACAATGAGTTAAAATGGTTTCTTTCATAATTGTATTCAATGGAAAGACTCCTTAAATTTTCATTTTAAAACAAGGATAATTTTTTCTTTACCTAAAATACTCTTCTTCCATTTTTTTTCTTTTCTTTTCTTTTTGCTAAATATTTTTTTAATCACCACCAATCACTACCACCACCCCCCATTGGCGGAACTCTGACAATTACCATCGGAGCTCTGGCCAAGACCTCATCGGAACTCCAGCACAGGTAGTGGAAATACGTTTTTGTAGTAAAATAGGGTCCCAATTTGATAAGTAATTAGATGCAAATCCACTTTTGCAATAAAACATGCTTTAGAAAGATTTAGGTGCAAATCTAGTTTGGCAGTAAATACAGGGTTCAAGTTTTGAGAAATAACTAGGTGCAAATCCATTTTTGTAGGGTCCAACTTTGAGAAATAAACACAAAGTCCATTAAGAAAAATTGGTATATCCTTTAAGTGAACAAATATTAAAAATTGTCCTTATGATTAAAACAAAATTGTGAATGAAGTCTTTTATCTAATACTAGGTAATGCTCGAGCCATACGGCACGGTGCAACGTTTAAAAGCATACAATTTTTTTTTTAGCTTCGACAGTAAAAATCAATAGTTAAAAATAAATTATAAAAATCAACAACCATTTACGAATATTTTTTAAGACAATGAATATAAAATTAACGAAACAGTAAGATACTCCTTTTATATTCTAAAACACATAGGAAGAATATTGATTTTATAATTATAAGAATTTTTTTTATTTTATGTTTTTATTTGAAATTTAATGTTGAAATTGCAACAAATTGACCCACTCAGTTAAAGCGTTATTGAAAACTTAGAAAAAAATAAAATTCCAAAGCCTTTTAACCCAAATTAATGGATCTCACTAAAAAAAAATTCTTATTTGATGTATTGCGAAAATATAGAAGTTAGTTTTAGTTTGCACAGGACAACACTTTTAAACAGTTAGGTTAAGCCCATATTTGTACTCCATTTTCTTCTTAACGCTTGTGAAGGTGCATAGCCCTTGTATTTCATTGGCGGATATGACAAAAGTGGAAAGACCCAAAAAAACTGTTTCAATACATTGTGAGTAAACATGTAAAATTTAATAACAGCCGACACAATAACACGATATGAATTCATACGAAATTATAAGTTAATGAGTCAAGCCTTAAACAGTTTTGGGTTATGTTAGTGCCAACCCAATAAAACATAATAAGTTAACAAGTCAAGTAAGTTCATTTGCAAACATTACACATGCTTTTATTAATCCAAAATGAGCTTACATATATACATATAATATTATATAAACAATTTATTTTTTTATTATATATGTACGTAACAGGAAATAATGGGTCATATCGAATAATTCATTAAGACCAAAAATGATAACATCAGATAAAAGAACCTCGTTTAAACCCCCCCTAAATACGATAAAAATTGACAGAAACATGACCTAAATTGACCCATTGCCAGGTGTAATTGTGGGCATTTTATCATTATCCAAATTAAAGATGAGATAGACATCTAATGTATCCCTATAAAATTAAGGTACTCATATTACTATAGCAATTATCTGTTTGTCATATTATAATACTACTGTAAAAGGTTGTATTATACTTTTAAAATTGTATATTACTTTGACAATAAATATAATTGTTTCAATAATAGTACTACCTAAAATTATACCGTGATTGAAGAAGAAGAAGAAAAAATATTCAAACTTAAGTTTAATTGGAATTTGTTGGAGTTTAGTTACTCTCACATTTGATTGGTGAATTAAATAAGATAATAATTAGACAGTATTTGCACATTTTGCCAACTTAAACACAAAGTGGATCAAGTCACTCAAAACCCCTTATTTTTGGGCCTTAACAGTTTAACACAGTTCGGAGAAACAAAATTTGTACAAAAATAGCCTTCAACACATTTTAAAGCAATTGGTGAAATTTAAATCGGTGAATATATTTTTATTTTTTTTACGTTTTAAAGGGTCTATTAAACTTTGCATTTTTTTTAAATAATTTCTTCTTAAACAACCTAAATATCACTACAAAAGATCTAATCACTTATAAATAGTTGCCTCGGTAAAACAAGAAATTGAGTACCATTTTAGTATTAGTTGAGGAGGATTTAAGGCGGAGAGCAAAAATTTAACATCTCAAAACAACAGTTTTACTATTATTTTAGTAGATCCACTAATGAAATACAAAGTATTTGTTCGGTTGAGATTTTTAAAACATATTTTTTAGATAAATTTTTGAGAAGTGTGAAAGTAGGTTGAAAAGTGAATATAATTTTTGTTAGATTTTTTTCAACCACTTCAAAAAAACTCATGAAAAAAAAATTAAAAAATAGTCAGAATGAATCGTATTTTGTAAATCTCGATAAACAAGTTTTAATATATATATATATATATATATATTTATCTAACTCTGATTTTTGAATTTAAAGTTATAGTGTTTTAAAAAATTTACGAGAGAGAAAATAAAGTGAATTTAGAAAGTATGAAATTATAGAAATTTTAAAAACTTAATTTTAAAATCTCAACCAAACAACACCAAACTATTATGAGAGAGAGAATATGTAGTTGACACTTGACAAAAGTACAAAGGGAGAGAGTGAATGTGAGAGATTTTAAAAGAAAAAAAAAATTATTTCAAAATAATAAATAAAGATTTTGGAGAAAAGAGACAGAAAGGTCCTGTTTGGTATGTGTCTATTTTATTTGATTTTTTCAAATTTTAAAAATTTAACTCAAAATTAACTCCACTTTTACACTTTTCAAAATTTATTTCACTTTACTTTCTCTCTTTAAATTTTTTTTTAAAACAATATAACTTTAAATTCAAAAATTAAAATTAAATAAAAAATATATATTTAAAACATACTCGTCGACATCTATAAAGTAAGATATATTGTTACTATTTTTTGAAAAAAAAATTATGAGATTTTTTAATTAGTTGAAAAAAACTCAAACAAAAACGAAATTCACTTTTCATCATATTTTCAAATTCTACTAAACACCATATTTTAAAAATTCAAGTCAAAACATATACCAAACACATCCAAAGTATTTTTAAAAATAATAATAAATATAATTGATAATTTAAAACTTAAAATTTGAATTTTAAATTTCAAATATGGTAGCTAGTTAGCTAGAGGGAAAAAAAAAGGAGGGAATTGAATAGAAAAATAGATTTTTATGTATAAATATAAAATTGATTTAATTTTCTAAAAACACGGTTCAAATTTGTTAGTTTGGTCGATTATAATAAAATAAAATGTGGACCAAGAGATGTGATCTATACAGCAGGCGGGAGAAGGGTTTTAGATAAATGAAAGGACACAAAGACATTCTCTTCCTCTTTAATAAACAAACACTCACTTTCACTTTCACTCACAAAGACATTCTCTTCCTCTCCCCGGCGACTAAGCGTCGGAAGCTGTTATCGTCGGCGCTGGACGTCGACCTACCTAGGTATTTACTTTCGCTTTCCTTCCTTTATTTTTTCATAATACAATCCATGGCTGCACAATCTTCTTCTTCTTCTGATTCTGATTCTGATTCACTACGGTATCCTCCTCCTCCTCCTCGTCGTTATGCTCATGCTTTACTGGAGTCTTCTGATTCTGATTCTGATTCTTCTTCTGCTTCACTACAATATCCTCCTCCTCCTCGTCGTCCTCGTTATGCTCCTGCTTTACTAGAATCGTCTTCTTCTTCTTCTTCTGATTCTAATTCTGATTCACTGCACTATCATCCTCCTCCTCCTCCTTGTCGTCGTCGTTATGCTCCTGCTTTACTAGAATCTTCTTCTGATGATGATGATGATGATTCTGATTCTTCTTCTGCTTCACTACAATATCATCCTCCTCCTCGTCCTCCTCCTCCTCTTTCTCCTCGTTGTCGTTATGCTCATGCTTTACTAGAATCTTCTGATTCTGATTCTGATTCTTCTTCTGCTTCACTACAATATCCTCCTCCTCCTCGTCGTCGTTATGCTCCTGCTTTACTAGAATCTTCTTCTTCTTCTTCTAATTCTGATTCACTGCACTATCCTCCTCCTCCTCCTCGTCGTTATGCTCCTGCTTTACTAGAATCTTCTTCTGATGATGATTCTGATTCTGATTCTTCTTCTGCTTCACTACAATATCATCCTCCTCCTCCTCGTCGTTATGCTCCTGCTTTACTAGAATCTTCTGATTCGATTTCTGACTCGCTAGAATCTTCTTTTGCTTCCTACTATTCGTCATTAACATCAGAAGATTTATCTAAAGAAGGAAAAAGAGTCAAATCCAAAAGCGGCTCTAATCCACCTGTTGCAAATCAGAAGGTTCAAGAGAAACCAAAATCAGAAGAAGATAGTGATAATGATGAAGAGGCTGAGGAAGATGAAGAGTCTAGAAGGATATCAAACCACGAAATGAGGATGAAGAAGAAAAACGATGTAATGGTCCTCGTTGCTGCCTCAACCAAGGATGATGAAAAAGTGTCTGAGCCCGAAGAGGATCCAAATGTCGTAGTCATCTCCAACCCCAACACAAAAGAAATAGCCAAAACTCAATCGTCACTGGAGGATGACATTTCAAGTGCTGACGAAGGAAGAAGGAAGAAGATGAAAGCAGGTGTCACTGGAGATTTGCCGAGGTCCAAGTTTGAACAGAAGTTTACAGATGGCGACGAACTCTTGATAATGAAGGGGTACGTGGATTTTAATTCTAAGCACAAAAGGCTACCATGACACACAAAATTTACGGATTTGATTAAGCCATCCATTTCTTTCATGGTAACCCACGGGCAAATATCTGAGAAGATTTGGAGGGTGAGGAGTAAGTACACAAACTATTTCAGGAAAATAAATAAGGATTTTGGAGAGAAGAAAGAAAGTATTTTCAAATTTCAAATCTTGTAGCTAGAGAGGGAAAAAGGAGAAAATTGAATAGACAAATAGATTTTTATGTATAAATATAAAATTGATTTGATTTCCTAAAAACACCGTTGAAATTTGTTAATTTTGTCGATTATAATAAAATGTGGACCGAGAGATGTGATCAATACAACAAGGGAGAAAGGTTTTTGAATCAACAAGGGAGAATGGTTTTAGATAAATGAAAGGACATAAAAAATATCTCCGCTTCTCTGTTTTTGTATTCGGTGTTTCCTTTAATATTGTATTTGGTGTAGCAGTTTGGAAGGAAAAGAGGACATAGCAAAGCCGAGTTGTGAGGGACCCAGTAACTTTAACTCTCAAGAGAGGAATACTACCTACATCAATGAGCTTGAAGATGGAGGTATGCATATTGCTGACATAAAACAATATTTTCTGGTAAAAAAATTAAAAGATTTGCTGAAATTATGTTTAAAACAAAGCTTCGAACAACTTTATATGTTTGTTTAGAGCCTGTACTACGAATGTGGTTTGCCGTTTTGTAATTTGTAGTAATTGTCTAAAAAAACAATAAATAACATTTCGGGTGCGACTGGAGGGTCTAAACATGCTCTTAGTCTTATGCACCACCCATACTGAAATAAAATCATGAAATTCTGAATTGAGTTGTGATAATCATATCACCAGTATTACAGAAACATTAATCACATGAAAGAGTACAAGTACAAATGGGCATGTACATATATGGATTTGTAATAATTTATATGTGATGCTATAGTGACTGTGTCTCGCTGAAGTTAATTGAGTGCCAAAAAATAAAACAGAATGTAAAATAACCAATTGCACATGATGCTCTGGGACAGAGATGTATAGGTGGTTGGTTCAACCTTGAGAGGCATACATCCACTCTGTTTTTTTTTTTTTTAACCGATAAAGAAGAAAGGAAACAAACTAAACAACAGCACCAAACAAAAGCCTATCGGAGTGGTGGGGGGAGGTGGACTACCTAGCTAGTCCCCATACAAAACACCTTTCCGAGCTAACAAGGCTATAAAATGAACAATCAAATTAAACTCTCGACTCACAAAATAAAAGGAAATATTGCACCGTCTAGCCAAAAAAACTAATATCTTCAAAAATGGAGCTAATCTCCCTTGGGGAACATTTTCCAAGGTGCTAAGAAGGATCACCAATCCGTTAACACCACAGATCAAGACATTAAAGAGGACTCTAGCAAATGTGAAAATACAAACTTCCTTGATGGCTAAAGCTTCTCACATGACAAAAGATGAGGCCAAGACTTTCTAGTCAAAACCGTCAATAATCTCACCTCTGGCAGATTTTAAAATTCTCCCTATAGCTGCTGACATTGAACCTTTAACAAAAGTGCCATCACATGAGGGGTCGGAAGTCAGAACAGAACTATGCAACAAATCCCTATGGCGTTACGTGACTTCCTATAGGCTTGTATTATAGAACTACTAGTGTTATTCAGTTATCATGTTTTTCAACTTGCATGCCTCTTGTTTATTGTGATATAATATTAATTTGATTTGATTTATGTTAGTACTTCTTTGGCTTGCTAAATGTTTGTAGCTGGTGAGTATTCAAGAATCAATAGTGTTGATCGAGTGGCGACTGATGCTAATGAAGAGCATTTAAATGAGAAAACCAATAAAAGTTGTGAAGAGGTGGACAAAATTCACGATGCTGACAGGTAGATATCTAGGTCACAGTTTAAAACAGATAATTTATTTCTCTCATTTATTTATATTTATGGAGGGTACAAGTTGTTCTATTGTTGTTTGCCCCACTATTTAGGGCAGCACATACAGAATATATGTACTGCTTTTTAAGGAGAGTTGCCACTGGGTAACCGTCCGTGACACTATGGTCTCTCTCTCGCTCCTTCTGTTTGTCCATATTCTCCTTTTTTATTCCCTATGTTTTTACTAAAATGTGGTTTTGTTTCATTATTGTTCATTTTGTGAAGTCTTATTACTTTTTTTTTTTGATTGTTTTCAACAAGCAGGAGTGTAGTCCACAAATGCGATTCTGAGGTGGTAAAAGAAGTTGACCTCGTGTTAGGTGATGGTGGAAAGCTGAACAACAGTAGTAGTTCGGAGAAGCTATTATTTCAAGAGAATGGAAATGTTTTGAGGTACAATTGTTCCTTTTTAGCCAAAAAGTTGCACGGAAAAGTTTTTTTTTTTGTTATATTGGAGTTGCGGTAGAGGACTTCTTGTGTTTGATGGTAACCATTTTGTGACAATATATATATATATGTATATAACTATTTATTCATTCAACCTGCCCAAGTTCAAACGGAGATGAAGGCAACATTGGGCTTAGACAATGTGGGAAAGTGAAGAAAAAGAAAAGAAAAGAAACAGTCACAGAGTGCAAACTTGTGGAGGATGATGCTACAAATGCTGCTCATAAAGCAATTAGGGATAAAAACTTTGAAACTATTGCAACACATTTGTGTCCAAGGTACAAATTTACAATGTGTGCGAAATTTTGTAGAAAGCCACAATACAGTGGCCCTAGTAAAATCTCCCTCTATCCCTAATTAGGAGTCCATGTTTGACTTTTGCATTTTTCAAGAATGCACAAAGCTCATAACAATCTATTGTTTAGAACAAAACTTATTTTTTATCGTGAGTTTTGGTACATTGATTGTGTTCTAAAAAGGAAAGTGATATCTTAACTTGGGACACACCAAAAAAGGATTAGTGGACTTTTAGTTTGGGACGGAGGAGGGGTTATTATTTTTTCATTGCACCGAGAGTTTTTACGAGATCATGATAATTGATGTATATCCTTCCTCACTTATTGCCTCTTATCCTTTTTCCTCCTCGACTCCATATATGTACGAATAAGAATGCTTTTATTTAGCCTCTTCTTCTCCATCTTGATCTCAACATGTTCGGGCAAATTTTTTTTTGTTATGCAGCCGAGATGAAAGTTTGTCAATCTCGCTTCAGAAAAAACTACAAGTAGTAGAGCTGAGAGATGGCAGTTTTGAAAAAGCGGGTTTTGATCTGCCAGATGATGCTTTAGAATCACATACGAAACTACAGAATGGGTGAGAATGCTTGTATCAGTTAGCTAGTGTTGTGAAGGTCTTTTTTTGACTTTTCCCTCTGTTCTTAATGCGAAATTAAAACTTACAACTTTGTTTTCATAATCATTTTGTGTTTAACCAGCCTGAATGTCTAATTGTTTTTTGGTAATCTTTCGATTTTGTTAGAATTATAAATCCTACATTAGGAACGGATCCTCCCAAAGCAAGACTATTAACCCATGTCTCAGGCCCAACAGCCACATGAGCTCCAAGTTAACCAATATAATTAGTCCACTTCTTATGCTCAAAATTATGCCACATGTGGGAGGGCGTGTTGAGATTATAAATCCCTCATCGGGAAAACGGATCTTCCCAAAGCAATATATAAGATAGAAGGGCTACTCCACCGAGAGCCAATTGATTTTGGGTTGGATGATCCGAACTCTAATATATTTAGATCCCTACTGTTATGTAATTCTTATTTTGCACTAAAAGCCAAAACGGCCCTTTTAAAAAAAAATATGCTATAATGCTTTATATATGAATGTAAGTTTGGTTATTAAGTACGTGATACAATGAGGCCATAAATTCCTCTGGGCTACCTGAATTTATTCATTTATGTTATTGGTTGCGCATGAATTATGCTGGAAATGGACATACAAGAAGTCACAGCCAGTCAAAGAAAGTGAAGAAGAAAAAAAGTAAGAAAACCAATAAATTCTTTCTGGCTTTTCAAACTAGCCTGTATATGTATTATCGGATTTTAAACTTATTTAAATTTCATGATTTTGGTAACAGAAAAAGTTATGGAAGATGGTGATACACATCTTGACAAGTACACTATCAGGGAAAAAGAACCTTTTCAACAAGAGCAGGACCAGTACATTGTTAAGGAAGGAGAAAAGGAAATTGCAAAAGAAACGGCTACAAGCGGAAGTTGTAAAAGAGAAGAAAAATCACCTAAGAGAGCGAAAGTCAGCAAAAGAAGAAGTGGTCAACATGATGGAAATCCAAAGGGGTCAGAGTTCTTTTGCCTATGTCGTAGTTGTAGTATTTTAGTATATGATAAATATAGTTAAAAGACTAATCCGATAAGTATTTGTTTATCTATTAGAGGTGACCTTGGCTCATTGGGTTACGTGGAGGATAGAGCTGGAGGTGGTGAAAAGGACAGAAAAGAGAAGAATGAATTGCTTGGCAACGACATAAACCAAAGGCAAAATAAGATCGTAGCTGATAAGAAAATTGAGTAAGCAATTAGTCATGGTCTTAGTTTTTCATTTTACTCTTTCAAGTACGTCATTTCGTCTTTTAGGAGGTCAAGGTTTGAACCCATCTCGTTTATCTTTCCTGTAATAAATCTCCACAACTTCTGTGAATTGGGTTAAAGCTAAGTGATTGATATACTTCAATTTCATCCAAGGAAATGTACTACAGCTTGATCTCTAATTGACTTTGGTTGCAGGGTGGTTGCGGGTGGTTCATCAGCCTCCAAAAGGAAAAAGCTAACGAAAGTAATGTTTGCGGAAGCCACTCTGGGAAACCAGGCTCTTGATTTACCAGATGATGTGCTAAAATCACCCCTGAAATTGCAACATGATCAGTATGGATTAATGCTCTTCAATAGTTTTTTCCTTCACCATGAAGTTTCTTTGGCCTTTTCTGGTGGTGTTTTCTATAAAATTCATTTTTATCCCATGTGTCATGGTGCTTTTAATTGATTTCTATGTCTATTTGGTAATACAGTAGGGTTGATAGAAAAGTCTCAAGTAAAGTTTCCACAATGATGCTATCTCCTTCTACTTTCATATCTTAGTTGCCACTCGATTTTCAAAAATAAAATTAATTTGATTGGGTAAAGCATTGTGGGCTCCATTTAATCATTGCCTAGGATAGAAAATTTCTATAGCCAATGGCGATAGAAATTTCCGTGCAACTCACTTGCCATGTCACATGGAAATACATATAGAAACTCCCATTGGAGCAAGTTTTTACCAATCTGCATTTCAATTATTGAAATTTTTATTGGTAGAAATGACCATTGGAGATGGTCATATATATCAATTTTAAAGGCCGAAAATGTACATATATATATCAATATTTCAAAACATCCACTTCTAGGTTGAATTTTTTTTTTTTTTTTTTTTTTTATGAATTATTGTGAAGATGATCTACTCACTATATAGATCATCTTTACAAATTTTCATCAAAAAAATTTATCAATTTACCCCTCTAAATGATCATCCCTTCTTTTTGTTAAAAGTGAAGAATCTATCGACCGACCAATTAAAATGTTTCTTTTACATTTGGTCGTGTTATTTCTAGCTATCTGATTAGGGGTGACCATGGCGGGGTTTATGCAATGGAGTCTGTGGACATTGGAGGTATAAAAGGTGTCGATGATAGAAAGCAGAGTCAGAATGATAAGCAAGCTGATGTTACTAATGAGTAAGCAATTCAAATATGTGTATTCACTGAAATTATGTTTAATAAATCACAATAACTATATTGATTTTTTCTATCTAATATTGACTTTTCATTAGTAAATATTGATTTCGTTTGAATTTCATTTAACTAAGCAGGCAAGCTAGTAGTTTATCGGTCTCCCATAGGAAAAAGAAGAAAGTAAGGATGGGAGAAGGCATTTTTGGGAAGAAGTATCTCAATCCACAAGATCATCCTTTGGCGTCCCAATCAAAACTACCAAATGCGTAAGGATTTTGTTGTTTCACAGATGATTTTTTTCCTTTTCTATTTACATTCTGTTTCCCATATAAATTATCGGCAAGATTTTTCGTTTTAGCTTTTAATTGTTTGTCTTAGGGCCTGGCCTAAACTTTTTGTTAACATTGTCAGTATTTTTGACATCGTTTCTTAAGGAGTGGTTATATACGTTCTTCTTTCTTTCTTTCTTTAGTAGGAGGCTTTATGACGATAATGGAAATGCTCTCGAAAGAAGTCACAGCAATGAAATGAAAGAGAAGAAGAAAAAGAGTAAGGCCTTTGGGATATAAAATTAATACCTCATAAGCACTCCATGTTGCAAAAGTTTGTTAAGCCTCATAAGCCACAGCCTAGTGCTTTGTTGGGGATTTTCAGAACATTGCTTAAGATTGTCTGTCCTATCTACTATTAGTTTGATGCGTGCCTGTTTTGTTGTTTCTCATTCTTCGAAATTATTCTTGCTACAGAACATGATTTGGATGATGATAAGCATCTTGGCAAGAAATTTTTTTTTGAAAGAAATGAAGTTGCAAAGGAGGAAGCTACTGACGGAAGTGCGAAAGAGAGTGTAAAATCATATAAGAAGTCGGATGTCAAAAATATCGAAGGAGATGTACAAAATGGAAATGCAAAAGGATGAGAGCGTTTATTATTACAATATTTTTTTGTCTGGATAAACGAAACTTGAAGATTAATTAAATTGAACTAAAACATTTCTTGCATCCTTTTCAGTTTAATTAGTGTTGACAATGGAGGTTGTAGCTAAAGATGGTGACAATGTTGAGTAAGCAATCATTCCTTCTCCGTGCATTGTTCTCTCCTTCATAAGCCAGATTTCATTCGTATCCCCTCTGCATTAAGATAAAATTTTATTGTGAACATGGGGGATTGGAAGCATATTGTTCAAAATTCGTTAGGCGCAAGTTATTTGAGACCTACTTACGACAATTGTAAGCATGTTTCACACTTCCAGTATTCTTAGTTGATAAATATTTGGAAATATGGGATACATACATGCTCTGTCTCATCCAAATTTGACAAGCGCATAACTTAGCCCGCCATTAATATGGATTTGTTATTTGAAACAAATGTCAAGAATGTGTGTCAAAATTTACTAGTTATCAAAGTCGTTAATTTCAAATTGGGTACGGTTAACAGTCTGATCACCGCGTTTCTAAAAGTCATTAATTTCAAATTGGGTACGGTTAACAGTTTGATCACCGTGTTTCTAAAACCCGATTAGGTGGGTGCGTAACCTAGGGGACGTCTAGTTGATTGACAGATTTTTTTTACTACAATTTTGAAAGCATCATGTTTGTGTTTAAGATATGGGAAATTTTGGTTGGAGAGTTCTAATGACAGTTTGAGAAATAAGCTTTGATTTTTTTTCCCGGTATTATATTTATAAAAAGTAAATAAAAAGGAATTCACCACCTAAGCACAGATTTGGATGTGAGATACATATACGATATGATATGGATACATACGCATATGTGTACACGATTGTTAAAATAGGATACTGATTCGTTAAGCATACACTATCACATATATTCATTATAAAAATATAGGAGCATCATTTCCAATCAAATTAGCTTGTAAATTACCAAAGGAATATTGCTGGAAAACATGTGTAAATAGTTGCGGTATATAATTATTTATATGTATAATGTTTTCTAGCCTGGTTTTGGTTTTGATATATTCTTCAAGTTGATTTTTCTTAATTGTTGTACTTCTTTGGTATGCTGAAGTCATAACTCCATATGGAATGTTTGATTCTTATATGTTTAATTTTTAATTTTTGTATTTTTTTAGTACTTGTTTCTTACATGTTTGCAAGTGTGAAATTTATAAATTAAAATTTTGGATATGTAGGGTTCTCAAAGTATTTGTATTTATTCATTAATAATAGATAACTATCCAATATGAATCATTGATTATCTTGAGAGTATTGGTATCTGATACAGATACGTCTCCATTGTCCAAGTTATAAGCTTCTTGGTTAATCAAATAGGCCTTGCCTAGGCGCTTTAGGCAATAGCTACCTTTCGCAACTACAGAAAAAAAGAGGGGGGAAAGGGAACTGTGATCTTGATTAATCACAGGTTTTATGTAACTTTACGATTAGAACTATTAGTAATTTTTTTTTAAATTAAAGAGGGGCATTTACTTATATATGTTGATATATAATTTTTTTAAATAATTATTAGGATACTTCCTAAGTGGTAAAGATGTTGGTTTCCAATCCTTGGTTCATGAGTTAGAGCCCTTTTCCTTCCTTTCAAGCTTGAACACTTGGCTGTATTTAGTATCGATGCGCAATGACGTGTATCAAAATAAAATAAAATTTTATGGGTAAACAACGAGGTTTTTAAAAATTCATGGAGGGTTATTATTTTATTTATTCCAAATCAATGCATGAAGCTTGCTTACTTGCATTATTTACATCTGAAGATAGCAGCAATAGAACATAATTTTAAAACAAAAACATCGAAGCAATTGGGTCGGGTCGTCGGGGTTCAATAGCAAATATATTGTCACTATGGTTGTTAGAGTTCTCGTGGTGGGGGACGTTTGGTGGCTAAAAAGTTTGTTAAGGGTGTAATTGACCTTTCAAATAAAGGAGAGTGTCCTTGTGATGGAAAAAAAGATTGGAAAGTATTCTTTTGGCTAAAATAAATTGTACATGAAGCCTTTCTAATGTATTTTCTCTTTTCAAAATTCAGGCGTGAAGTGAAATATAGTGAGCGTATAAAAGGTTCCCTATAAGGCTATAACATATTTTTTGGGTTGGCTTAATGGTAGGCAACCTCCACCTTTGTTTGTAAGGGTTAAAGGAGAGACGTAGTCCTCCCTTAATTAAAAAAAAAGTAGTTATTTGATGAACTCAACTTGAAAATTTTGAATGCGGATTATTTGATAGCCATGTGAATTCTTCCAAGTTTACAATGCTATTATTTGCATGAATATAACCTTGACTAATTGTATCGCTACCACAAAAAAAAGGGTGGAGATTCCAAATAGTTTTTAAAAACACTTCACTTTTCTTTCGGTCCTTAACAATTGGGTAAGGTGTATGTTACTTTGTTGCGAAGGACCAAGCATAAAAAACTCTAAAATCAACATACACAATACAATCCTAAAATTTTCTTCAAATGACGTCATCATATTGTTGTCCTATAGCCAAGTTTATCATCTCCACGTTGACTATGGATAAGAATGGGATATTTGTAACTTTTAATATTTTGGGACATTGTAAAGTGCAAGACTAGTGTCCAAGTGTTGCCCTTTATGGTCTTTTTACTGTTTACCTTAATGGAACATTGTAACCATAATTTATATCTATAAATAGAAGAAGGAATGCTAATTACAAATATCCTAAATTCTAGGTAACTAACTATAAAGAGAGATAATCGGTAACTTATTTGTAATATTATGTGAGTTTATTGTCTTTGAGTTTATATACATAAACACAACATAAAAGGACATACAGTCAAGTTAGTATAAGCACGACCAAAAGAAACTACTTTACAAGCAAAAATCTTAATCTTATTGATTTGAAATTTAAATGCGATCGACTAGAAGTCCCTCATTATAATCATGTTATATATTGAATTATGAACCTTACCCAAAATTTAAGTAAACATAATTATAATTATATGGTTACAAATATCGGATTGATATGAAACTTTGCATGCTTGATAAACAAAATACAAATAGCTTATCTGGTGGTGGAATTGATTTTTTTTTTAATTTGCAAAAAAGTTAAGGATGGGACGATCAGTGTAAAACTTTTTAATCTTACACCTTCTCCCATATTCCTCTCCGCTCTGGGAGATCTTAATATTGCAGGGTAAAGAGTGTGGTCCTTACTAAAGGTGTAAACACTTGCGGCCTGATGATCTACCATCAGGCCAACCCCCGAGGTTGTAGTATAGTATTTCATCTTAATAAGTTTCAGTGAAACCTAGAGATAAGTGGTACTTTATTAGTTTATTACTATATATATATATAGCCAGGGGGAAGGGTACTAAGGCTAGCTTAGTGCCACGAATTAAGCAACTCCATGGGCATGTTTGCCTCTGTGGGCCCAGTGGCGAAGCTAGGAATCTAGGTAAGGGAGCGAAATTCAAAACATACAAAAATATATTTACAGTTATAAAATTTGAAAGTAAATATAATAGTATTAATAATAATACTTTATACAACTCAAATAGCGAATGTGAACCATTACGAGAAATTATAATAATACAACACAAATATATTACTCTTAAAAATATTATTGAATTAATCAAGAAATACAACTAATATTATGTAAGTAATTAGTAAATAAAAGTATACCTAATATTAAAAAGCAGATCTAAGAAATGATTTACTTTGCTAGTGTTAGAAAAATGGGTAAAGTACAATTCTCGAGTCATTTTGACGATAATTTTTAGTGGGACCTCACATTCGGTTGTGAAAGGTTATTATATAGATTCGTGTTCTCATCTGTGAGCAGGCCTATCAACAGATCCGATTTGGATTAGATCAAGGTGAATCCAAATTCATATTTGAAAAAAAATTCGAATCGAATTATATCCGATCCATTTAAAATTTTAATTATATAATAATTAGTTTGTAAATATATAAAAAATAATGAAATTAACATAAAAATTAAACTTAATAACAGTCAAATTTATTCTTTTCTTCTAAAAAGAAACTTATTTAATACTTTTTGGGTTATATTTATTTCTTATGAGTGTATTAATAATAATGTGGTAAATATAAATATAATAAATTTAAACATAAATGTGTATCTTGGATCGGATCGGATTGCAAACGGATCGGATCAACATAACTCCATATTCGATTTTTTAATCAAATGCCTAACAGGTTTGGTTCGGATTTGGATATACGGATTACAAATCTCAATCCATATCCGACTAAACGAATCGGATTCGGGTACAAATCCGATCCATTGATAGGCCTATCTGTGAGTACATTGAATTTGTATATTTGTTTGCTCAAAATGGTTTTGGAGCAAATGAAAATTTGTCACCTAAAATAAGTTAGTTGAGATAGAAAAAATACAATGAAAATGGACAAGTCTCACATGAGAACTTTGCAAAAAATTGATGGGTGCAGGGAATCATCTCTTATGAACTTGATAAGCATTTAAGAAAATTAAGGCTCTCTCGCACCCGAGGGGGGGAGTGCAAAACATGGTTCCACAGCTGCGCGGGGCCATAGTTTGGTTGGAGAGTTCTAATGACAATTTGAGAAGTAAGCTTTAATTTTTTTTTCGCGATATTATATTTATTGAAGGTAAACAAAAAGAAGTTCACCACCTAGGAAGCACGGATTTGGATGCGAGATACATATGCGATATGATATGGATATGTACGCATATGCATATGATATGGATATGTACGCATATGCATATGCGGTTGTTAAAGTAAGACATTGATACGTTAAGCAAACAGTCACATATATTCATTATAAAAATATAGGAACAATATTTCCAATCAAATTAGCTATTAAATTACCAAGAGTATTGGTAGAAAACATGTTTATATATTTGTGGCATTTAATTATTTATATGTATAATGTTTTCTAGCCTGGTTTTGGTTTTGATAAATTATATTTTTCAACAGAGATACCCCAAATATATATGCTAACCATCTTTGTGAAAATAAAAGTCTAATTTATTACTATATATATAGCCATAGGGAAGGGTACTAAGGCTAGCTTAGTGCCACAAATTAAGCAACTCCATGGGCGTGTTCGCCTCTATGGGCCAGTGGCGAAGCTAGGAATCTGAGTAAGGGAGCGAAATTCAAAACATACAAAAATATATTTAAAGTCATAAAATTTGAAAGTAAATATAATAGTGTTAATAATAATATTTTATACAACTCAAATAGCGAATGCGAACTATATATTACAAGAAATTATAATAATACAACACAAATATAATAGTATTAAAAATATTATTGAATTAATCAAGAAATACAACTAATATTATGTAAGTAATTAGTAAATAAAATTATACCTAATATTAAAAAGTAGATCTAAGAAATGATTTGCTTTGCTAGTGTTAGAAAAATGGGTAAAGTACAATTTTTGAGTCATTTTGAAGATAATTTTCGGTGGGACCTCACACCCGGTTGTGAAAGGTTATTATATAGATTTGTGCTCTCCTCTGTAAGTAGGCCGGTCAACGGATCGGATTTGGATCTAATCAAGGTGAATCTAAATCCATATTTGAAAATTTTTTTGGATCGGATCCGGATGGGATCATATAACGAATCACTAAAACATCAATCCATATCCAAATTTATTCGGATCATATTCGGAGGATTATATCCAATCCATTTAAATTTTTTAATTATATAATAATTAGTTTGTAAATATATAAAAAATAATGAAATTAACATAAAAGTTAAACTTAATAACAGTCAAATTTATTCTATTCTTATAAAAAGAAACTTATTTAATATTTTTTGGGTTATATTTATTTTTTATGAGCGTTTTAGTAATAATGTGGTAAATATAAATATAATAAATTTAAACATAAATGCGTATCTTGGATCTGATTGGATTGCAAACATATCGGATCAACATAAATCCATATTCGATTTATTAATCAAAGGCATAACGGGTTTCGATCAGATTTGGATATACGGATCACAAATTTCAATCCATATCCGATTAAACGGATCAGATTCGGGTACAAATCCGATCCACTGACAGGCCTATCTGTGAGTACATCAAAATCGTATATTTTTTGTTCAAAATGGTTATGGAGCGAATGAAAAATTGCCACCTAAAATAAGCTAGTTGAGATAAAAAAAAAATGGAATGGAAATAGTTCGAGAGTTCTAATGACAGTTTGAGAAGTAAGTTTTGATTTTTTTTTCATCGCGATATTATATTTTTTGAAGGTAAATAAAAAGAAGTTCACCACCTAAGAAGCACGAATTTGGATGCGAGATATGTGTACAATATGATATGGATATGTACACATATGCATACACGGTTGTTAAAGTAAGATACTGATACGTTAAGCAAACATTCATATATATATATATATATATTCATTATAAAAATATAGGAACATTATTTCCAATCAAATTAGCTATTAAATTACCCATAGTATTGGTAGAAAACATGTTTATATATTTGCGGCATATAATTATTTATATGTATAATGTTTTCTAGCCTGGTTTGGTTTTGATAAATTATATTTTTCATCGGAGATACTCCAGATATATATGCTAATTATCTTTGTGTAATAAAAGTCTAATTTATTCCCTGCAAAATCAATAAATAATAAGATAGTTAGCATCTTTCAGGTTTCCTAGAGCCAATTTCCTGTCAAGGAAACATAATACATATATTAAACCTCAATTTACACAGAGATACCTCCAAACAGTGTTACCTAATTAGTGGGACGCGTTGGTACTTGGTATTAGTAGAAGTATGGGGTACCTTACCTAGCTTAGTACACAATAAGGTCATGCCAGGCTTAGTTAGGACACTGTTCTGGGTAACAATTCTTTTTAGAACATATACTCAGGTCACTTTAATATAGACTTGAAACTATACATCTATTTACATATATCTATGTAATTCAAAATATGGGATCGTTAGAGTTGTTAACTGAATTTAAAAAATTATATATATTTGCATAGAAAACTAACAATTACTAGAGTAACATAATGTGGATAGGTGTTCAACAACAATAGCCACCACAAAAGTAGAGAGATTGACGTATATCCAATTAAGAAAACTTACATTAAAACCACCCATTTAATTAGGGTGATTTTATTTCTATTCACCTTATATATAAGTTCATCCATCCTAAAATAAGTTTTAGCCTTCTTATACAAATATAATTTACCATAATTCTATATATGTAAAAGGTGGTCTGGAATTTAATGGCGAAATGATGAACACTGCACTTGTGTAAAGATTAGGGTTTCAATAAGTGGAGATTAATTAGGATTAGGGTTTGAAGTGGAGAAGACAAGGGTACTTTTGGAAGATCATATTTTTTAATATTAAATTATTAATAAGATAATATTTATAAAATTTAAATCAATAATATTTTTTTGTCGGTCTGTCCATGCTCGTGAATTAGATTAGGGTTTCAAGAAGTGGAGATTAATTATGATTTAATTAGGATTAGGGTTTGAAGTGGAGAAGATAAGGGTATTTTTGGAAGATCATATTTTTTATATTAAATTATTAATAAGATAATATTTATAAAATTTAAATTAATAATATTTTTTTGTCGGTCTGTCCATGCTCGTGAATTAATTTAATAGACAACGTGGATTAACTTAACAACGCAAATTAAGTGCAAAAAATTGCAGATAAAAATAAAATCACCCTTTAACTACTATGCAAAGGGAATTAATGGTTATGTTAAAAACTGCTAGCTGGTCCAAGATTAAGCAATAAAAAAAAATGCCCCATTAATAAAAGATGTGCTATTAATATTAATTATAAAACAGGTGAAACGAACAAATGACTTTTGAAAAGGTTGATGAATTCAAACGGTTGTTGTAATTACATGAGAACTCTACTATTGAATCTGAATTCAAAAATTGTCATCCAAAAGCAGGGTAATACAAGTAAAAATACACTTCAATGTAATGTAGTAGTATTTCATCTTTTCAGTGAAATTAACCAAGAGATAAGTGGCATTTGATTACTATATATTAGGCGTATTTTTGGTTTGGTTTGGGGTAAGAATTAGGTAGACCCAAACTCAACCGAACATGAAAATTTGATTTTGGTTTGGTTATATTTGATTTTGATATATAATTTTTTCAAAAAATTAAATGCAATATTCTTAAGCATTACACAACTAAAAAAACAGTAAAATCAAAATAGTTTAAAAATCAGTTTTAAAAATTGTTTAAATTGTTTTAAATAATTTTTTTAATTTTTTTTAAAAAAACAGTTTTTAAATCAATTTTAGAAAAAAAAATTTAAAAACAATATTCATAATACATACAAGCAGTTTAGGATTTGGGGAAGTAAAATATATATATACAAAATTATAGTTTTCACCAGAGATGCTCCAAACATATATATATATGCCAATCTTTGTGAAAAGAAAAGTCAATTGATTCCCTCCAAAATCAATAATCAATAAAAAATAAAAAAAAAGAAGAAAAATCTCGCCTGGCAATGAAATTTTGTGACGTGATTATGGAATGAATGATGATGAGCATTCCGGAAACAATTGGTCTCTTTATTTTTCTTTTAATTTCTTTAATTAATACTTAAATACGTGAATGCAAAAATGCAATTATGTTATAAATAATATAAATGGATGTTTTTCACAGTAGAAAGCATCATGGTACAAAAGAAATCTTCAATGACAAAATGAGAGTGAATTTTTTTTTTTTTGCAATTTAATCATTTATCTGTGTAAAATATCATCACATAATCCTCTTTTTTTTTATATAATACAGGTAATATATATTTTTGCCCCCAAAAAGCCACTTCCTAATTCCAACCCTGATTATGTGAGATAACATATCTTGATATCTATATGAATGTATATGTGTCGGAGTGTATGTATATGTTTGCAAAACATAGTTTGTTTTGGAATATACAAAATGAAAGCCAAATATTTATATAGAAAATTTAGGGTTACAAGGAAAGAGAAGATTAGGAGTGTCGTGGCAATCCAAAAATCGAACAATCAAATCAATCCAAAAACTAAAATCGAATATGTTTGGTTAGAGTTTGTATATACGACTCAAAAATAATATTACTTTACTATATAAAATTTTATGTTCATAAAATTTATAATGTCTAGTATGAAAACAACTCTTTGAACTATAATAAATATTTGAACTGTACTATAAATATAAGTGCTAATATTTTTTTGACTAAAATAAGTAAGAGCTAGTGTAGAGTTATAATTTTTTTGACCACAATAAGTATTGTCTTACAAATTTATTTATTTTTAAAAGAAAATATATGAAAACCGAATAAAATCGAACCAAAAAGTTTAGTTTCAGTTTTGGTTTGGAAGATTACAAAGCAGATCTTGAATTTGCTTCTTATTTTTCTTTTTATTATTATCTTTTCTTTTCACTACTTTATTTATTGTTACTTAAAATAAATTGATAATGGGTTTGATGACTAAGCTTAACTTGTTTATACATTATATAATTATTATCATTTATATTTATTAATATTAAAAATGATTCCTTAACGCTAACAACCTAAGTGCTTTATGGCTGCTGTATGTCCGCCTAGTCCCTTTTAAAATATTGTTATTCAACAAAACTATAGCAAGGAGGACGGAAGGAGGGAGAGGGAGGACTGAGGAGATAGAAAGATACTAGCCTAAAATTTAAAATAAAAATAAAATAAATTAAAAAAATTAACTCAATTACCATGTATGGTGTGTCCTTATTTTGTGCCCCCGTTTCACACAAGTGTAAAGGATTCATAATAATATTATGCCACTTAATAAATTATATTATCTCCGTCCTAATTTAATTATCACATTTTGAAAAACTAAAAATTAAGAAGATAAAATGATTACTCTAAGAGAAAATACTTATTTTCAAAAATGACCTTTATTTTACTCCTAATAAAAAAAGGTGGTAGAACTCACAATAAACAAAGTAGTAAAAACTTAAAGGATAATATTAAAAATAATAAAAAATACTCTAATTAATGACTTGCTAAATATAAAAAGTGAATAATTATTTTAAGATATTTAAAAATAAAATAATAGATAATTAAATTAAGACGGATGAAATATTTAATATTCTCCAAATATACATATATATATATGCTAATCTTTTTGAAAAGAAAAGTGAATTTATTCCCTCCAAAATTAATAAAAAAATATCCCTCCTGACATTGAAATTTGGTGACGTGATAACTTGACTATGGAATGAATGATGATGGCGTGTGCCGGAGATAAATTTGGTGCCGGAGATAAATTGACTATGGAATGAATGAATGATCTGTGGGTGTTTAAATTAATAAAATATGTAAATATTTTAAATTATATAAATATTAGAATATATTTGTGTCATCCGGCACGGTGAAATAATAGGATAAAAAAAAATAACATGCTTTAAATCTAAATAGACAAACAACATTAGTTTATTTTGACAACCATCAACCGAAATGTATGTTCAATCCACTAATCATATATTTTTTTTATCTTATTTTGATCTCAACAATATAATTTTTTAATAAAATAAACTCAACGAAAAATGTAAAAATAATCCAACAATGTATGGATTCTTAAATGTTACTCAATAATTTTTCTTGATTTGTTTTACATAATTTTATAGTCATGATGGATCTTGTTTAATTGATATTGATTAGTTGATTTTAAAAATTAAATTTTTATTAAATTTTGAATTTTTTATTTTAAGTTATAGCATTTTTAGTATAGACAAAATATTAGTTTGTGAGAGTTTATTGTGTGTATAATATTGGTGTGAGTGTTTTAACTTTGATGTGACATTTTGATGTGTGTATAAAACTCATCCAATGGTGTAGAACTAATGCACACCATAACATGTGTATTTTTAATCATTAGATTTTTATACTTTTTAGATAAAAAATTTGGTCAAACTTGATGTTTTATAATATAGATAAAAATATAATGTATAATAATTTGGGTTTTGATTTGAAAGATTAGAAAGCCTATCTTGAGTTTATTTCTTATTTTTTTTGATTATTGTCTTTTTTTTTAGTTTTCAGTATTTTATATATCGTTATTTAAAATAAATTGATAATTTCGTATGAATGTAAATAAGTTGTTTAATTTTATTTTGAATAATGGGCCTGATGACTATACTTAACTTGTTTAAGTATTATACAATTATCATCATTTATATTAAAAATATTAAAAAAATGACTGTTTAGCGCCAATAACCTAAACGTTCTGTGGCTACTGTTTGTCCTCCTTGTCCCTTTTAAAATATTGTTATCCACCGAAACTATAGTAAGGAAAATGGGAAGAGGGTTAGGAAGGACGGGTTAAGAAGGACGGGTTAGGAAGGACTGCGGAGATAGAAAGATACTAGCCTAAAAAAATAAAAATTAACTCAACTGCCATGCATGATTTGTTCTTATTTTGCTCAAGTGTAAATGGACTCGTAATAATATTATGCCACTTGATAAATTATATTTTTCACCCGAAATTCTCCAAATATATATATATATATATGCTAGTTATCTTTGTGAATTTTTATTTTATTTTATTCCCTCCAAAATTAATAAATAAATAAATAAATCTCTGACAATGAAATTTGGTGACGTGACTATGGAATGAAATGATGATGGCAAATTCTGGGGACAATTGATTTCTTTATTTTATTATTATTTTATTTTATTTTTAATTAATAATTATATATAGAGCTCTTTTACATTCTCTTTCACTGGTACAAGTGTGTAATCCATATCATACTTAGGCATTTCAATTAACAAAATATATACATAGACGTAATCATAATCTAAACAAAGTCAAAATTTAGTGATAAAGGAGGAAAAAATAAGAATTTTTTTATAAATTGATGTGAGAGTAATAACTTACTATTTTTTAAAAAAAGGTTTTTTTTTTATTAGAACTCAAAAAAAAATAAAAAAAAAATTGTAACCAAATGTCAGTTTGAAATTTAAAAATAGAAAGCCTTACGTTTCCGTTTGCTTGAAAAATTTATGATAATGGCAAAATACAATTTTTATATACAATAAATTTAGTCATCAAAAGTTTATTTTTATACCTATAAAATTACTCTATTAAAAAATAAGTATTTTTTTTTAATTTGCCCACCTTCTTCCTATGGAATCAAAGCCGATGCGGCTCAAAACTAGGTAAAATTGAAAAAAAAAATTGATTTAATTTTTTTAAAATTTTCTTTTTATAAACTGATGTGATAGATCGTAATGGTTAAAACTTTTAAAGCTAGTTATGAATTTATGTAACGTAATACTAACATCAATTTGTAAGACTATGTTTTGTAAGAAATTTTAATTTGTTTTTAACATTACATGAAAGTAAGCTAGTACATATATATATATATAGTTAAGCTATAAAGAAGAATTTTTTTACTTTAAATAGAAGAAATGATTTCTTTTTTTAGGGGTAAATTAATAAAAAATATTGAAATTTTGTACATATGATTTATATAATGAACTTTCACCAAATTTCATGAAAAAAAACCTCAACTTAGAAGCAAGTGCGATGGTCATAAAAAATTTCAACATTTAAAAATGCGCATATATATATATCAATTTTTCAATACACCTAGTTCTAGGTTGAGTGTTTTTATGAAATTTGGTGGATGTGATCAGCTCACTATATATATAGATCATCTTTACAAAATTTTTAAAAAAAAAATCATCTATTTACCCCCCAAATATGCATCTCCTCTTTTAGCTAAAGCGAGTAAATCCCTCTTTATAACCTAGCTACATATATATTTATTTATTTAAAAGCATCCTCTTGGTGTAGTACGGTAGTAGCTGAACTTTAATTTTATTTTTGTTTTTTTTTGAATAATTAATTAGTTAGCAAAAGCCTGTAAGGTGACTTGTGGTTATTTGAGCTCAAAGATCCAAGCCAAGAAGCCTACAGAGCAGCACTTCTAGGTGCAGCTCTTGTTTTAGCTAACTTGCTTGGCGGGTGCAATGTTTGCACCAGAGATGAAATTGAGAAGGCTACCCTTAACAGGCAATTATCATTTATTTATTTATTAACAGAAAGGGAATATAATATTACAGCATAAAGGATTCAAGATTACGTAACCCTCCTATGCAGCTTAATGTTTCAACCCTTGGATTTTGTCCATTTTGGAGGCCGAAACCTAAGAAAATAAAATGGGCACCAAATTTTATTGTGAAAAGTTGATGGGGTCCAAAACCAAATAATCCTATGTGGATAGGTGTCACGGGGTAACTCTCTACCCCCGCGCGGCGCTCGGCATCCGGACTCTCCCGAATCCGAGCCAGCCTAACCCAGCGGCAACACGCAGCGGAACGCGCACAAGAAACCGAACAAGCCCAATACGTACCTGCATAGATTCCCGAAACCCGTTAGTACCGTAAACAAAGGGCCACTTCGCCTTGCCTCCTGGTGTTAGGTCTCTCACGCAATTGGGGTGTAACAATAGGTAACAAAAAAACAGTTGGGTTATTTGAATTTTGACCTATATTTACTTTTCATAATGAAATTTGGTATATATTTTTATTTTAGCTTGAGCTTTGACCTCAAAGTGAACAGAACTTTTTAGCAAAGGGTCTAAGTTTTAGTAGGTGCATCCGATGTTTCCCTTGATAATTTATAAAATAATTATGAAAAATTTTAATTTTAATAAAAAAAATTAAATTAAAAATTATGAGATTTTAAAATTGTTATTTTGACAAGATTTTAAAATTGTTATTTTGACAAGATTTTAAAATCATAAATTTTAAAATCTTGTCAAAAGAACACCATCTTAGTGATTTTTTTTTGTATGTTTTGATAGAAAGTTTGCTTGAAAAAACTAGGAAGACTAAGAATACCACATATTTTTTCACTAAAAAGTCATATTATATTATAAATTATTATCTTGATATTAGTCAAGGGTAGCTCTGCCAATTCTAATTAATAGGGTAACAATTATATAATTATAACCAAATCCCCTTTCTGGTAATGCATTTTCATCTAGATTGAAGATTAACATCTTTGACTGATTTTTTAAAATGCCCCAATGAGACTACCTTGGTGAATTCCTCTTAATTACTTGCATACAACATCTCACAAACATGAGCTTGGCACAATCACTTTATTTAAGAGAAACTTAGACAATACAAAGTAGAAACCTGCTATTTGTGTTCAGTTTGGTTTCTTAATTATTATACATACATAAAGGATCCCATCTAGAGCTTTTACCACTCTTTAAATCTTCCAAAATTAATAAGACTAGCTAGCTAACAACTATTGATGTTGATATTCATGCTAACAGACCAAACAATACTGTCTTGTTTGCTCACTAGTTATTTGTAGCTGTCCTAACAACAACAAGTGGCATGCAAGAGCTTTCACAGATTGTAAATTGCTCTCCTTCTGACAATTCTTCAACCAAACGCGATAATTTCTCAACGATTTCCCCTGCGTTAGGTGACAAAGACATGTCATCTTCTACGCAAGCTCTTGCAATATTAGCAATTGTGATGGCTGCATTAAATGAATAATTCTCCCCCAAGGCATTGTCCATCCACCCCCTCAACTCCTCTGCATTATCTGTTTGTATATCGAACTTGATTTTCTTCGACAGCCAAACACTCCCTTTCTTTTTCTCGCTATTCCTGCTTATGGGTAGTTGCCCAGATAGAACCTCGAGCAAAATCACCCCATAAGAGAATATATCGATGCTCGATGCAGTCATCCCGTGGTGAAGATACTCAGGTGCTAAGTACCCTTTGGCCCAATGGCCACTATGGCTTGGACAAAGTTGGTCCCTATTCAGGTCCTGGTCCTTGTCTTAGCCTTGGCCTTGGTTAATATCATCTTCAGCGCATTTAGCCATGCCAAAATTCCCAACTTTGGCATTGAATTCTTCGTCTAGGAAAATATTTCGACTCTTAATGTTTTTGTGAACATAACAAGGATTCATTATGTAGTGCATGTATTGTAAAGCAGTGGCAACATCAAGGCAAATCCATAGCCTTTGGTTTACATGTTAGGAAACAATAGCAAGAAGCAATGAATTGGCTCTTCATTGCTAGACCACCATGGAGCTAGTCCTTTAAAGACCCATTTTTCGCAAACTCGAAAACCAAGTTTGAATCAGGGCCCCCCTCCTTGGCCACAGATACCCCTAAGAGCTGAATAATGTTTGGGTGATGGTGAACCGAATCATGGAATAGGCCAAACTCAACCTTTGAAGTGGTTTATGTTCTTCCCATTGAGTCGGCCATGGAAAATCGAATCCTCGATAAGATTGCTTGAACTGAATTCCTTGGTTGCTTTCCTCAGCTCCTCGAGAGTGAAGGCCTTCACAGCCACCTTACGTGGGGTTGGCTCGATGATTTGAGCCTCAAAAGGGTCTTGTGAATCTTCGAACGAGACTTTCTTTTCGCTAGTCATTCTAACGCTTAAACGCAACTGGTGAAGCTCAACGTCTTTTGCTGTATTGGTTATATACTCAATATTCCTCTTTTTCCATTGCATTAAAATGAAAGTACCCCAATGGCAATGTTAATCCCAAAGGCAACCCCACTAAGAGCAATGTAAAGTCCAATCTTCCACATTTCTTGGACTTTCTCGTGTTTCCTTGCAACTGTTGGATATCCTAACCCAGGTTCACTTGGTTTTTCTAGGGTACCAAATAGAGGCTTACCCCTCAGAGGAATTAGAATTGTTGAACAGGGCACAAGGCTATCTGCCTTAAAACACGAAGCCAATATGTTATTTGCAAAAACTATTCTTTCAGGAGTAGTGTTGAACTTTACAACTAAGTTCGAAACCATGTCACTTTCACTTACATGATAAGAAAGTAAAAGCTTAACTTCAGTGCTGATTTCAAATGAACAAGCAAATTTCAATGGGACTAGTAATTGAAGTTTATCTTTAATATTACCCCATGAAGAAACACTTGGGTTGTTTTTCTTTTTTATCTTTGCAAGTTGTTAAGCCCTCTAAAGACTCAACAATCCCATTAAAGCTTTCACCTTTTGCAGTTGTTTTCGTTAACTCCGCACCAAAGAAACCATTTTTGCATTTGCAGTCAATTGGAATCAATAAAGGCTGGTCAGATGGGAGATACTCTTTGTTGGCATTGAATCCATTTGCTTCTGCTAGAGAAAACCGATTCAACCTCAAGAAAAAGCTCAGGTTGAAGAGAGACAAGAAATATGAATTAGTGCTAAGTAAAGAAAATGTGTTGCACTGATTATTTGGTCCACTTTCATAGCAATGGTATCCAAAAGAATCAGAGGAATTGGTTTCACAACTGGGAAAACTTTCTCCAAGTGAAGAGACAATAGAAAATATGAAGAAAATGAAAGCTCTTAGTTGAAACTTAGTGAACATAGTTGGTAGCTGCGAGCAGGACCACTGATAACCCACACATGGGCAAAGGCTATTAATCAAAGGGTATTGTTATTACCAAATCAGTTATGACTTCTTCCAGAGCAATGTGTTATGTTCAAAGCATAATGTATAACAACTTAATGCAATGATTACTTTGGCACTAACTATTTTGATGTTGGCAATAGCATTTTCCTTAATAAGAAAAATGAGGGGGGCTATGAGAAGGTGACATACTTTTGGATCTATACAAATTAAGGAGAATAGTTGGTGACGGACAAGATTCATGGGTTTCATAAAAGAATTGTTATACATCTTTTCTATCTAACTCCAGTTGGTTGAGCAACACTACACTCTCATACCTTGGACTTTGATTCCACTTGGAGGTTCTTGGTTATCCATCCCCCTTTGTTTTAAATTCACTCATCATAATAATTCTCCCTCTGTTCAAATTAAGAGTCCTCTATTTTTTATTTTTTATTTTATTTTGCAATTTTTTTACCAAAACAGTTGCTTTGCAATAAATATCACCACCCTTCTTTTTTTAGGATATCCCAAATGAAGAGTCAACTTCCCTTTGTCGATTTCCCTTTTTGGTTACATAATCAATGGACCAAAACTCACGATAGGAAACATGTTTTATTTTAAATAATTGATTATGATGAAATTAGAACATTCTTAAAAGATATGAAAGTTAAACATGGGATCTTAATTCGGGAGAAATGGAGTATTTCACTAAAACCGGGCTTATAAACCGCTAATTACAATCCCAAAACATCAGCGACAGAAATATGTTGTAAAGACCCACATATATATATATAGATTGAAGATCCGTATAAGAGCCAATTTGTGAAATGGTACCATTTGTACCAAGGCAACATGGTATTTGAGGCTATAACAAATAACGCATTAAGCATGCCCTATCTGAAATTGAGAAATCTAAAGACCAAAAGCACCGGAGTGGACGATGACTTGCCGGCGGGCTTCATCGCCGGTTTCTTGGGGTCGGAGGACTTAGGCACCGGTTTGGTGAGAATGAGCTTGCTTGTGGAATCGGAATCATCATCGCTGGACTCAGATTCAGAATAGTTTTTTGGATTTGGACAAACCCTTCTGTAGTTGTTTAGATTTGGACAAATCCTTCTGTAGTTGTTTTGATTTGGATTCAGACGAGGCATCCGCATCAAAGTGGATGACGATGACGACGATGATGCTTGTTTTGCCATATCTGTGGTCAGCGAAAAAGAGAAGATGAGAGGAAAGGTTTTCTTCGGAACTAAAAAGAAAAGACAAGGAAGGATTATTAGGGTTTTAGAGAGAGATATGATTGGGGATCTTTTTATAGATGATAGACGGGGGAATAAGATTAGGGTTTTAGCTTTGTTTATAGATTAGAACAATTGAGGGGTGTGTGCTGGTCGGTCAGCGAAAAAGAGCTCGTGAGAGTGAAAGACTGAAAGTGATAGTGAGAGAATACGTTGAGAGTGAATATTTGTTTTGTAAAGTAGGAGAGAGAAGCGGGGAAATTTTAGCATCTCCTTTCATCTTAGCCACTAATTTTTTTTATTATTATTAATTAATTAAGAGCCACATATTTTTTTATAAGAAAGACACATTTTTTGTAATTCAAAAATCTCTCTCCCTTATTAAATAAGAGATGGTTAAATAATAAATTTAAATATTTGATAAAAATATGTAAGAGCATTTCTACTGAATATGGTAAATTGATACTCTTTATACTGGAGAGATATAAATGGGTAAAATGTAGCTTATGTAGTATAGAGTGACTAAACTTATCATTTTCTTAAATTTTGGCCATACCAGTTTAGTTTACTTGTATGAGTAGGCTTGTATCTAAATAAAAAACAAAAAAAAGAGCATGCGAGTGAGTTATGCTCTTATAGCCATTTCTTTTTATATATTTTTTTAAAACTATCCCATACAAGTGTCTCAAGCTCGTATGGACCATTTTCATTTTTCTTTTTTTAAAGAACAACATTCATATGGGTAAAGAACGCCTGTATGGCTATATTTTTGCCATTTTCACTGTGTACAATTTTGAAACTTAGCAACAAATTAGTAAGTTTGGCTTTATGTTTTACCATTTCCGATGCGGATGCTTTAATAAACAAATTTGAGACTGAGAAAATATTTATATATTTATTTTTTGGAATTTTATTAAATATCACCTAAGATAATTTTGTGTTTAATTGGATCAATTTTTAATGAATAAAGCTGACCTTTGATTAATCTTTGGTGTGTTTGTGGCAAAAGCTTTTAACAAAAAATATGATAAATGATAAAAAAATTTGTAGTTTTAATCTTTTGATTGTGCTTCATTAATTACCTAATTTTTTGGATGACATTAAATTAATTTCCCCTAATTCTAGTATTAATTAAAGAGTTAGACATACACTTCCCACATAATCGAATCCTCTACTCTCTCTGTATCTCGAGAGATTAATCTATGTAGTTGCGTGGACAATACCTTCAGAAACCAAAAAATGGAAATTCTATGTAAGGCAGAAAATTAACAAATTTACATGCATTGGGTGAAATTGTGTGCAACAAAATATCAAAAAAAAGAAGAAGAAAACTATGTCATTTTTACATTAATTAAAACAAAAAAAATACGTACTTCTCATCCAAAAATTAGAATAAGTGCAATCAAATACCTTAAATATATTTTCCAGAGTTAAATTTACTAGAAATTAATATATTACCTAGAATTGAAACTATGTCCACTATAGTTAAAATAAATATAATAATAGAGAATTGTCGTATATGCTTTTAAATTTTATTTAATTTCTTGCACATAAATAGCATATTCTTTTTTGTCTGTCACTCTAAAAATCTAAAAATACCAAAGACTCGATTGAAAGTGGTGCAGAAAAGTTTTGGAACAAAATTACATACATAAATTTTCTTCTCTTATGTTTTCCCCTTTACAAACCAATCTTGTCATTGAAATATGCATTTGATCTTGCCAACTAGGATTTTCAGAACTTTATTAGGTTAATACAATTTTACTAGGATTTTATTTTTATTTTTATAAATCTATAATAATAAAGTAGGAAGGTAAAATGTATAAGGGATAAAAGTTTGAAGGGCCAAGATTAAATACTCTAATTTTAAGGGTGGATTTTGTAGATTAATTTAAATTTAAAATTAAAATTACACGGGTGCAGGGGCGTATTCAAGGCTGGGCAGACTAGGGCTCTAGCCCAGCCCAAAAAAATAATTTCAATGCTAGTATTGTTGCTTACATAACCCAGCTAGATAATTGCACCCTATTTAGCCTATGCTCATTCTAAACCTAGCTTTGTTGGGCACTCACAAAAAATAATAAAATATATATGCTATAAATTTTCTACTCTAACTCATGTGCCAAGTCTAGACGCACACTCTCACTCTCCAAACTCACGCGCCAAAAAACGTGATCCCCAAAGGATTTTATTTAATTAAAATTTAACAAAAAAAACAATTTAACAGCGCTCATCATTTTCTTTGTTAATAAAAATTTACTTTTTTTCTTCTTCTTCTTCCTTTTTCTATTTTGTATATACGAAACTTCTCCCAAATTATTTTGATTTTTGTTTGGCTCATATAAATTAGATTGGGTTTTGCTGTTGCTATTTTAACCCAATAAAATAACAAAACATAACTTCAGTGGAAATATATTCAAATGGCTCCTATTTTTTTCTATTTTATATTTTAGTGCAGATGTGTTCTTTAAATATTTTTAAGATACAATTTTTGAAATATTTTTCAAATGATATAGAAGGTGCTCCTAATTTGAACAATGGAATTTATTTTCAAGGCATTTTTACTAGTTTTATAATATTGCATACACAAATTTCTTGTATTTGTAAGGGAAAAAAATACAAAATTTTGCTATAAGATTTGACTAAATTTTAGTCCATCCCTTCGAAAAATCCTGGATCCGCCCTTGCACGGGTGTGTTGCATAAGTTTTCCCCACTATATAAACAAAATATCTTCTCCAGCTGTTTGTGCTATTCCTTCCCTTCATCTCCTTCTCTTCACCTTCCACTCCTTTCTCGATGTTGCACTGTCTACGAACTCACTCACGGCAACAACACCAACAAACTGAAAAACCAAACTTTGATCAGGGTTCGCACCGCTCAAACCTTGCGTCGAGTTCGAGCCACTCACACCTTGCCCGGGGTTCGCGCCGGCGCTGAACTCGACCACTGTATGTACAACTTCAAGCGAGTCACCGGGAAGAAAATTCTTATACCCATATACATCCTGTTCCCACTCTCAGTTGGGGTTCGCGCCGGCCCCGAACTCGACCACTGCATGTACAACTCCAAGCGAGTCACCGAGACGAAAATTCTTATACCCATATATATCCTGTTCCCACTCTCGGCTGGGGTTCGCGCCGGCGCCGAACTCGACCACTGCATGTACAACTCCAAGCGAGTCATCGAGACGAAAATTCTTATACCCATATATATCCTGTTCCCACTCTCGCCTGGGGTTCGCGTCGTCGCCGAACTCGACCACTGCATGTACAACTCCAAGCGAGTCGCCAGCATGAAAATTCTACTGAACATTATACCTATATACATCATGTTCACACTCCACCACCAGGCTGGTCCACCATTGCCGAAACAACCTCCACTGTTGTAACACCATTGCAAGGTAACCCTCTCTCTCACCTTTCTATTTTCTCCTCTCTGTGTAAACCTTTTCTCCCTAGCCCTTCAATTAGAAAATAGGAAAGATACAGGGAAAAATCAATTAAAACAGGGCAAAATCACATTCCTCTAATTCTTTTTGCCGTATAAGAATTGCCTTTGCTAAAGTTAGTATAACTTTGTGAACATATTTTGGTAATATTTGATGCACATTTTGGGTATTTCTCTACCATGTCGGAACTTGATATTGCGTATATATGTACAGTCGATTTTCTCTTCTCCTTTCTTATTCATGGTTAAACTTCCTTTTCTTTCCTTTTTTTTTATCTTTCATTTCATTTCTTGTTTCATGGTAACTTTGTTAGAGATGTGAGAGAAAAAAATTTCAAGTGCTAGATAATTGCAGCATATAATTAATCAAATTTCCAAATCGCTGGGATGAAAGATTAGAAAAGGGAACATTTACATACAGGAAGTTATTATTAACATTCTTCTTAATAAGGGGATAACACTTTTTGGATAAAACATAGAAAATGTCAGTAAGTGGTAAATGCAAATCAGTGGAGAATTTTTTGGATAAAATTGTTGTGCTCAATTTGATATTCGAAAATTCAGGACAAAACTTGCAGCAAGAATTTAAAATAGAACATCACTATCAGATAAAAGATCAATTCAAGTGGAAGTATCAAAGGAAACATTTGGTGTTATGGAGAGATTACAATAAGCAGTGGGAATAATCTGGTAAAGGCCCAAAATAATTCCTCCTAAATTTTTAAATTTGTAGAAACAAACTATTTATTTAATTCGAGTAATTTATAGTCTGGGACATATTCAAAGTACAGTCATTTAAGCATAGTACTAGAAGAACTAAATAACCACTATGTCTAAATGAAACAAGCAACTTACATTAGTTTAATACCCAACACTTTAAAACATTGGAGATGAAGCATGAAAGCATCATTATAGTTTTTCTTTCCACGTGGATATCTATTGAATATTTAAGCACAAAAGTAGCTGGTATAATTTATATAATCTAATAAGAAAGTGGAAAACTAATTTAATTTTAAGATAAATCCACACATTTCTGAACATAGATTTTTAAGCAACTATTATTCGTACCCTGCAGAAATGGCCTTTCCTAAAGTTTGTATAACTTTGTGAACACATATTGGTAATATTTGATGCACAATGGATCTATATACTTTGGGTTTTTTTTCTACCAAGTTGAAACTTAAGATTGCGGATATGTAGTAGTCGAATTTTTTTTCTCCTTTCTTATTCATGGTTAAACCTTTTCTAAAAATTTTCATTTCATGTTTTAAGGGAAAATATACACCCACAATAGTTTTCATTCAAAGCTTCAGAGCTGTAGAACAAAAAGGGAAGAATATAGATTGGAACTTATATTTCCAGATTCATCATAAAAGAGAAAAGTAGAAAATTTGAATCAAGTTATTCAAATTCTTGTACAATACCTTTATGTGTGAATTTGCCATTTTTGAATTCCTACAAAGCACAAAAACTTGAACTAAATGAGCATGCACCAAGAGATTTAAGCATTGCTATGTGACCAATGCCATGACTAAAACTATCATTATTGCAAGCACATTGTACTTCCATCCTAAGATAAAAAAAATGAGAGATTCCAATGCAAGGTTGTTTTATAAAATGTGGAATCAACAAATAGAATCAGATATGTGTAGCTGGTAAAATTACCTTTGAATTTGGTTTCTAAAGAGGAAACTAGAATGAAGAAGATCAAAACTTTGAGGGTAGGCATTAAACGACTTGCACCAGTTGTGATAGATTCCAACAAGAACTCTATTGAAGGATAAAAGATAAGGAATCCGGCTCGTTAACAGTGACTATATTCATTACCCATAAAGGTAGATATTGCAATAAGTGTACAGACAAATCTGACCATCAAAGAAAATATATCTGAGGAAATAGCACATATATAGAAGCAGTCAAAGGATGCGTATGACAAAAAAATTGAAAATGATTAAAAAATAATGCTAGTTTTATGTTTTATGAGAAGTTGGAAAAAAAAAGAGTGATTTGGTGAGATGATGTCCATCTTTTTCTAATTTTCTCATGGAAAACTTTTTCTCAACCACCACCCAAAGAATATTATTCCATGGAAAACCCAAAAAGTAATAGAACATGTTATCTAATCAGTCATCTTTTTCCAACTTCTTATAAAGATTAGTCATGTTTTGATTAGTTTCTGACTATTATATCAAGCGGATAAAAGTTTTATAAAGTTCAGCTGAGTATATAGTGTCTACCCTCCATAACAAGCATTCATGTCCATTACATTCCTCACGCTTGACCAGTTTAATTATACCAATGCCATCGGTATAAACTTCCGAGGCTAGGGCAAACCAGTGTCTGGTGTCCTTGTAGAACATTTCCTTGGCATGTGGTTTGATTGGAAGTGTTAAAAGGTTTGCTTCTGAATCTGAGCCACCCACTTTTGATTAAGGAAGGAAGATGGGGGAGACATCCGTCAAGACACACATAACTGACGCGCCGAAAATACTTCCGTGCTTAGGTACCCAAGTGCAGGTTGTTAAGTTATAATACTTGGTAAGTCCAAGTGTCGAACCACAAGGATAGTCGGAAAGACGATGTGGTGATTACAAGTCCAAGGTTTTGTTAAGAGAATTTAATTGGTTGATTTTAATGATTGATTTTAAAGTCCTTCAATAAAAATTAAAATGACGAAATAATAGATGAGAAAAGGCTAAGGCATTATAGAATTCATTTGTTTTGCAAAGTTAAGTAAAATCAATCTCATTCAAAGTTCTTAATGCAATTCCTAAGTGTTGAATATTTTACCCATTTCTAAGCAAAAGGGTGTGGAGCAAAAGCAACCCATTCCCATATAAATGCCATATAAAGAAAGGGTGTATGCAAATATCAACACAAGTGTATCTCTCATTTTTATCTTGTGACAAAGGGTGTGAAGCAAGTGCAACCCATTCCCATATAATATCAACCAAGATTCAAACTTAAAATACACAAAAAGAAAATGCATAAATTTAAACTAGGCATTTAAGAACTCATTGTTAGTTTCCCCTAGGCAAATGACTTGATTATGAAAATGGCCAACTACAAGGAGTTTAGCTCGATAAATCATAACATTTCATTTGTCTAAGATTGGGAGGTCTAGGTGGAGGTCAAACCGTCCTATATAGACTTATTTGATAAATACAAATTGAATCCTTAAAATGATTAATGAAGTTGTTTATGACATAAATTTAAAAGATCCTCTTTGACAATACTTTAACTAAGAAGATGATGAGTCTTAAAATCACATAAAGTGTAGAAAGCACTCAACATATCATTAAAGTATTAAAAGATTAAAATCTCAAATTTATGGTGTTTCTATGAATATTCAAAGACTAATCATGCTTGGCAATGAAAAGTATCTCATTCAAAGAAAGAATGAACATAGGCTAGTAAGAAATACACAAGTGTATCATTTTCTCATTAATGCTTGAGATCTATGTATACAAGGCGTACAAAGTCAAATCATCATATGAAAATTATCTTACTAGCTTATGAATGGTTGAAAAAATGGAGAAGATGAAGGATTCAAAAAGTATTTAACAATACTAACAATGGAATGAGAATTGAACTTACATAATTAATGCATTGCAAATTTCATCTTTTAGCCTTAGTAAAGAAATTACTCCATAATAAATGTAGAGACAAGAATTATCAAAGTGAACTCCATTTCTCTCTCTAGAAAAATAACTATTACAAACTCTCTATAAATTGAGAAAATGACAAGTAATAAAAGTCCTCTCTCCAAAACAACAATGAAGACTATAAATAGGAGAGATGTGTTGGATGCTAAAATAATAAACAATGCTTTTTATTTTTATTTTTATTTTTATTGTTTATTTTTGGTGGAGAATTCCACTTTCTTGGATGCTCTTTAATCACATGGAGAATTCCACTTTCTTTCTTGGATGCTCTTTAATCACATGGACATGGAGACTTTCTTTCTTGGATGCTCTTTAATCACATGGAGATGGAGACTTTCTTGAATTCTTTTTGTCTATGGAAAATTCCACTATCTTGAATTCTTTTTGTCCATGGAAAATTCTACTATTGTATTAAATACAATATTTCTTCAAATCTAAAGACACCAAAATAAACACAAAATGTGCCTTTCCAAGCATTGTTAAATACAAAAGTGCTACAAGACTAATCGCGAAATAAGTTGGCAAACCGAGTAGTTTTAGAGAAATAAACGCGTCAAACAACTCCGAAAATGAGGGTATGAATGACAATATTAAGCGTTTATCAATAACTGTTCAAGAAAATTACATATTTGACTTTTAATGACAATCATAATAATTGTCAGTTAAAATTTAGTGAATTTTGAATGGGTTTATGTCCCACGAACTGCTCAATCTCGTTTTCTGGTCACACAAATATTTTTTTTTTGCATGTTTCGTAGCAGGAAGAACTACCCGAACTTTTTCTGATGAATAAAATCGTTAGCTACTACTTTCCAGCACATAGCTTCAATTGGATCTACCGTGGCTGCAAACAACAAGAAATGTGAACTTACTGGTAAAAGGCATAAATTTCATTTGATTCAATTAGGATAAAAAGCAACGATACTTTTAAAAACTTAGATATAAGACACACTATTCAAGTATGTATTGATTGATCTTACCATTGAATTTGACTTCTGCACATTACATAGAGATATCGCTAGAGCTTATTCGCAATAATTTTCCTCAAATAATATCATAAGAGAAAAGTTTTAAAATGTAAAATGGCCAAGTACGAAATATTAAGATTTACTCACAATAGGTGTTTTTGGAATACTGTAAAAAGCTAGGAGAAAGTGCGTAATTAACAAACTTGATAGTGCTAAAAGGGTGTTGTGCAGCATGCATTAAGAGTATGGGCTAGATTTTTGTAATCAGAGAGTAGGGCACTGCACTCACTTTTTCTCCATTTTGGTGCCCCAGCTTACTTGTTTCATTTTTCCTATTCGTTCTCCTT
The DNA here is from genome assembly GCA_021464415.1 of Lonicera japonica. Lineage (NCBI taxonomy): Eukaryota > Viridiplantae > Streptophyta > Magnoliopsida > Dipsacales > Caprifoliaceae > Lonicera > Lonicera japonica. The sequence goes on along the minus strand of CM038471.1, from coordinate 1,684,281 downwards.
TTGAGGTTGATTCAATGTTGGTTTGGAAAAAATTAAATTTTATATATTAAGATGTTTTTGAGAAAAATTTTGCTTGGAGATTAATATATATTAGGAAAGATGTTTTTGAAGTTATTAATAATGAAGATATCATTCATCGTTTTTAAAATATGAAGTCTCGAATGGTAATATTGTAACTAAATATGTTATTTTTGACGTAGAAGATGTTATATATTTTAATATAGTATTTTGATTTTAGCCTTATTAAAAGTACATGCAAATTTTTTTTGAAAGCGTATTAATTTGACCCCTCCTAGTTTAATTCCTGGCTCCGCTCTTGTGTATAGCAGACCATATAATAAATTCCCCAGGCCTAGCAATCCTAGTGAGTTCCATCATTGGCTTTCCAAACAACATTACAATAGGCTTGACACTAAATACTATATATCAAAAAAAGTTATAAAAAATTACATGAAATACCATCGGCATCCCAATGAACCCTACATTAGGCACAAAAAATTAAATCATACACTTTATAATGGTAGCCTTTGTGCACCGATGACTGAGAGTATTTGGAATTATCCTTTCAAGAGCAAATTGTATCTGAGCCTTGTGTTCGTCTTTTGGGTCAAATGACACTGCAATAACATCTTTGTCTAGTAAAGCCACCAAAACTAGTGACACCACAACCAACATCTAATGCAACTCGTCTGGGCTGCCCCCATTCAATTGCTGGTAATGTCTAGACCAGGCAAGCCAAACAAAGTACGATAAAATAATGTAAACTGTAACAGAAATCGGGATATAGGTACATAGGAGAAAACAACCTTCTCATACCAAAGGTCTATTTTCGTCGTTATAATTTAAAATCACAATTAAGGAAAGGAGATTTTCACCATTTACAAATTTCTCATACCGAATTTCCTAGATGATAAAACAATATTTCTCAGTTTTATCTATCGAATACATATAAATTTCAACTAGTTGCATTCTTGTTGGAATTAGTATCAAGGAATTGGTGGAGCAGAAAAACAAGAAATGATGAATCATCTAATTCACAATTGTAGCTACGAAATCCCTATTATTTACATCTATGGAAGAAATTGATTGATAGGATGGCACTGGTAGGGGAGGAGCAAGTAGCAGGAAAACTCCTGCATCAAATGACATATTTCAAACTTGAATTTAGTCACTCTTTCCCAATACAACAATTTGGTCTGTCAAAATCAAATTTACCAACATGTCTAAATAATGAAAATGAATATAATACTTTCCGAACAAAAGCATCAATATTCTCATGCACTAAATGACAAGAAAACAAATGGATGACAGTTCATTCGTACTTGACATATGTAAACGACAACCATTTGCCTATTTCACTTACAATTATGCAGGTTCTCAGTATATGTTCAAAACTCCAGAAGAAGTTTCCGATTGAACAATTATTGCTCAATTTATCCCAATCGTGTTCCCATCCACCAGATATAATATTAACTTTGTGACGACTCGGGCCCCGACCCTAGCAAGATATTGTCCGCTTTGGGTGGCTCCACTCTAGCTCCAACTAGGTAGCCCTTTCCCTCACGGTTTTGTTCTTGGTAGGTGCACCCATGGCAACCCCCAAAAGGCCTCCTACTAGTGGGAACCATAGGTGTACACATATAAGGCACTACAAGTTCCCCCCACATTCCGATGTGGGACTTTACAAACTTCATTAGCAATTTTAGTTAACTAAAATGATGATATATTCCAAAAATAGAAATGCTAAACCCAAATGTACCTGCTCAATTTTGTAAATGTAGTGATGAACTCCATCCTTTAATTGAGTATCACCTCCAGGAAAAATAAGACAGTCATCAGAGTTGCACATCCAATTCCGGTCCTTCTTGTACTCAATTAGCTTTGGGTGAGGGACATTGTCAAACCATATCCAAAGACAGATGCTTGAATCCATTATTTTGACCAAAAGGGTAGCCGAGAAATATTAGAACGAAGTAAGTCCTCTTAATATAACTTAAAGCATGTGTTTGGCTTAAAACAGTATGATGTACAATATTGATTCACACGGAAGAAAAGGTTCTCTATCGATTTTTATTTGAGAAGAATGGAATGCATTTGATACAAACTAGAAACTGCTCTAGTTGCTCATAAAAAGCAGCAAAGAAGATTGTGTATGAGCCTGCTCTTACATTAATGGACGTAATACCAAAAACTGAAACATAATAACAAACTTAAAACTCAAATTAGTTCAACCCCAACCCCAACATCAACATGAATTCTGTTTTGCTATTCCACCCAACGGGGCAATGTTCCGTATAAAATACATTTTATCAAGTCCTTGTTTAGTATACATAATGAGGTTAATTTATGTCGTTTCCGGATAATATTACACAATTTCAAGCACTGAGCCACTTTAATGAATGTAAAGTGCAACTTTTCGTTCAATCACTAAGCTCTCAGTTTGACGTTCTCGTGGTTCATTTTAAAGATTTAGGATTTTCCAAGCATTTGTGAGCAATTAAATGCCCAAGAACAAATTCTACATAAATTCCAAATACATCACAAATTTCACTAAGCCGCATCTCATCTGCGCCTTCAGCCGCATGCCTAAAACCAAAAGGCACTTTTCTAAAGTCACCTCGACCCTATGAGCGCTAATTAAGCCTCACTAAGCCTTGAGCCTAATCCCCAAGACTACATCAATATTATTCTTATTCAAAATTAAACAGGAATTGAAGGGCATTTCAACACAATGGAAAGACATGGGCAGTTACTTCTCAACAACATCGATATACTACTTCAATCTCAAGTATTCAATTCGGCCTATGTTCTAAAGATAGAATTAGAATTTTGACGTGGGAAGGCTTGTAGCCCGTACCATGTGTGACAAAAGAGACAACAGTTTTATTTAGGAAAAATATATATTAATATATTAAAAGGAGAATCCTTGAAAAAGGGCTTTTGAAAAGAGGTGCCTGGCTTTTGAAGAAGTGTGCCTTGTGAGAATTTTGTAAAAGTGAGTGCTTTTTATATTAAGAAAGTATTTTAAAATGATTTTCCTTGTCGCTTTCGCTCAAATGTGATACAAGATAGAACTTAAATGTCCTATTTGAATAATTGTTTTTGGGCTCTTTAACGATTTTTAATATCTACAAGCAAAAGGATAATTTGAGCATGCAAGACACATTTATATTTATACAATGAGAATGGGAATTGCCACTTACCTTGGACAAAGAAGAAGCACTTAAGAATCCAAGCAATAAAACAGTCCATGACACAAAAATGACTAAATGATATAATACTGACACATTTGAATACACGTTAGTATCGAGATGGCCCCCGCAGCAATACAAAGTAAATGTAAATCAGGGAGATGCATGGAAAACATACATACATAAACATTATGTCATAAGTGCGTATTAAACCTATGAAAATAATACTCCCCTTGTCTCAAATCAAATTCCCACTTTGACTTGGACACTTTAAGAGAAGCACTAGTTTCCATATATTCTGAACTCATGCAGGAAAGTAGCTAAATTAGCCATTTTTTAAGACATCCAAAAAATTAGAAATTTCAAGAAGTTCAAAAAAGTAGTTCAAATTGCAACACAATACTAAGTCCAAGGAAAACCTCGATTTTCATATTTCCTCCTAAGCTCGGCAAGGACATAAGCATTTTATATTTGCATTAGCAAGAGATATAGAGGCGAAATCATATTTCTAAATAATCATTAAGGTAAATTATGCATACACTCAACAAGAAAATCACTATGAATATGGTGTATCACACGACATACTGGCTATAAGGAGTAATGTAATCAAGTTTAAAAGCCTCGCGTATGTATATTGTGAAAAACACTAACATGAACAAACAAAAATCTCATAGAAAGGATACTCGCTTTTAAAAATGCAAAATGCTACAGGATACCCTTCCATTATCCTCACTTCAAAATCTAATCACTATTAAGGATCAATTAGGACTTTAGTTCGGTCATAATGGGGCTCGGGGTGGTGGCTAAGACCATGGTTCATTCATATCTATATCATATTCATTTGAAGGTTCAAGAAGCTTAGATACTATATTGCTTGTCTTAATATGCCCTTCACACAACTGAATCTTCGATCTAACTATGCATTGATCAAAATGGAGTTGTGGTCAAAGAGTTACTAATTAGAAAATGGAAAAAACACCTGCAATGAAATAACAGTTCAGATAGGCACTTTAATATAATTCAAAAGCCAGAAAACAAAAATAGAAGGGACTACAAGACATGAAGTATCTCCATCCACATTAAGAAAGTTCCTAAAATCAATGCCATGTATCTCATAATAGCTAAATAAATTTTGTTCTTGACTATTGATAGTCGAATGGCAGAATATGAAGATATAGGACCAAAACAATAATGCTTAGTAGGTGAGCTCGCTAGTGCAGGAACATATAAAAGAGAGTCAGCTGGTGGTTCCTAGCGGAATAAAGACCTGTATTCTAAAAACACAACTAAAATAAATTCCATGAATAAAATCTAATCCCATAAATAATGACAATCTTGATTTCTAATACTCCACCCGAAATTAGATGTGTTCCACAAGATTCTACTACTTTGATGAAATAGCTCTCTCCCTTATGTTTTCAAAATAAATTTTGTGCTTGAAAATGTGCCTACCTAAAATAGTTCCTCAGATCTGCAAAATAGACTAAAAACATAGGCCAATGGTTCAAAAAGACATCCACTACAACATGCCCCATAGGAGGGAAAAGATATGAATCAAAACATGCGCAAAAACTGCCTAGCATAAAAGTGACTACGACGACATGGAAAAGTTGCCCAGAATTTAGAAAATGATAGCTGGAAATTGACTGCAGCGACTGGAAGAGAGCCCTAAGACAACTTTTTATGATACCAAGTGGAATTTTGTAATTGCTAACTCAATATTGCGAATTCCCAGTGTTGTGAGGGAATTTAACACCTAATAACATAAAAATAAATATAAAAATATCTAAATTCCCCACATTGACTACGTTGAATTAGAGTTTTTTTTGGAATGGTGGGAGTAAATAATAACACTGACGCTGCAGGATTTTGAGACCAGATATTGTAACCCTGAAGGCAGCACTAAAAGTTATGACAAGGTCACAAGATCAATAGCCTTGACTCCTGAGATACAGCGTAATACCTTTCCTAAAAGATGCAGCAGAAAAATATATTTGTGATCAAGTTTTTGATGAGAAAGGGTACCGTTCTGAACATAGCAAGTGCACCAAAAAACCGAGGCATAAGAGCAAACCAAAAGATAGTAGAGCCGGAGAACCTGAAGAGGGGTCTTACCACTCAAGAGTGGACTACGAGTCCAAATAATTAGAAAAAGTTTCTGCAAAGAGTCGCATAAGCCAATATAATTCTCGGACATGCATCTCTCCCAAAAGAACTCCTACCTGTTGCTTTTATACTTTCTATGGTTCGCAACTTATATCATGGAAAAGAAAGAAGCAAGCAGTGGTGCTTTGCAGATATTCTACTGGCGCAGAATATAGAGCCCGTAGCACAGGAGGGTGTCTGAGGAATCAATATTTTTAAATTTTACACAATAACTCACTTTTAACTCTTTCTTTCTTCTGGTCGTGTCCAAGAAGTACCCACAGCATGTCCTAGCCGTGTCCACAACATTATTAATATATAACATGTCTGTGAGAATTGTGAGAATGTTGTATCGAATTGAATTGTATCTAAATCTTTACAATGGCGAGCCCTATTTATACAAGAGTACAAGAACTATTTATGGAAGGAACTAATCTAGGAAATAATAACAGTAATATCTAACACTCCCCCTCAAGCTGGAGTGTACAAATGCCATTTCAATTTCAATCTTATTTTATCAACTAATTGAAAGATTGATTCAAATGTTTGCTAAATTTATCAATCATATTGGTCTTTCGAATCTTTTAGAGGGGGAATAAGAAAAATAGCATTAAGAGAATGCCATCAAAATCAATGTCCCACAAAGAACCAAAAAGCTTTCTTGCATAGAATACACAATAGATCCACCAGGATGAACTAGCTGCACAGCCTGGTCAAATATTTTCCTATGATATTTTGAATGTTTCCTCAATGATTCCAATGTTTCCTACATAACATAAATATATTTGACTTCTTGTCAAGAAGAAAAAGGAGGGTGAAAATAAAAATGAAAAATGAATTTATTCCAAGATATTAAAAAAGAGGTTGAAAATAAAAATAGACTGAGTCACATGCAAAAAGTTTTCAGATAATAAAAAATGAATTTAATCCAAGATGGTCGCAAGATGCAGATTTTAGATTGTTGCACTAAGAATGACTTTGTTCTGACAAGAGATCTCAAGATTTTCCAATAGAACAGATTATAGGAAAAGCAAAACAGATTATAGGAGTAATCGTCTGAATATATGCATGTGTGTGTTACCACCTATCTATATACATTTATTTACAGCGAAGATTGAAAGAAAATGTACATGATTAAGAACCTAGTCATCAAAATGGTAGGCTATCAAGCTATAACTCTGACGCCATCACAACCTAGCGAAAATGACAAGTTGGCAACTAATATATAATGATAATAATGGCAAATAGGACTATAGGAGTAATCGTCTGCATATATGTATGTGTGTGTTACCACCTATCTATATACATTTATATATAGCAAAGATTGAAAGAAAATGTACATGATTAAAAACCTAGTCTTTAAAATGGTAGACTATCAAGCTATAACTCTGATGCCATCACAACCCAGCCAAAATGACAAGTTAACTAACATATAATGATAATAATGGCACACACCAAGATTTTTCTTTTTAATATCAAATTTCTAGTCCAATTGTTTCAGGATTGATCCATTTCTATCCCAGGGCCATTCCATGTTGTGGATATTTGTTGAAATCTCTCTTTTGTATTTAAGTCATTTTTTACTGCTGGACGCTGCTACTCCTATAAAGCGCACTCACAATCTTTTGTAGAAGCCTAGGGGGTGGGCTTTTGTAACCCCAAACCTACTTTTTTCTACACCAGGGCTATAGTTTGCCTAGAGTTTCCTTCTAAAAAAACACTTCCTTTTCATTCCAACTCTATGGCCACCTACGGACCATAGTTTTCCTCATTCCACCACTTTATTCACTTCCAATGAGAAGCTACATAAATAAAGGAAAGCATGTACAGCATGTTGAAGAACCTAGAACTAGAATAAGGAGTCAAACAAAATAGTCACAACATCACAACATGTGGATGGGCAGGTCAGAGTGGCAATTTGGCAGTTTTAGTTGTACTTTTATGTAATAGTCTATAAGAATAGATGGAGAGATTTTGTCTTTTTTACTTTCAGTAGGGTATATAATTATAGAAAGAGTTTGAACATAATTAGGAGTTTTAGAAATTTAATTTTTTTCCTTTTTTACAATGATGGCATTTTCAACAATGGTTAAGTTGGTGTACGGTAAATAAGGGTTCCGTTAAAATTTTACGAACTTCAGAGGTACCTTAAGTCTAATTGACCGCTTTTCTTGAATTAAAAACAATTTCCAGAAAAATGTCAACCTCTCCTGTAAACAGCTGAGGCCTCAAGCCAAAAGCAGAACAAGGAGCATCAAGAAGAACCTGATATTCTAACCCGGGCACCTGTGAAATGACTTTTTCCAACCCCATTTTTCATTCTTCTAATATTCTTCCTTAGCTCAACTTTGCTAGTGTAAGTTCCCTTTTTTGCTTGCTCTAGATCAACTGAAATACCAAGTGGGTAGGAAATGGATGTGAAATTTGCATAATAGGAGAAAAACTACCCTGGGCACATCAACCCTGCAAAAGGAACCACCACAATTAGCACATACACAAGAACAAAAAATAATAACTAAAATGAATATAAAAACAAGAAAACAATACGCGGTATTCAAATGAGTATGAAAACGAGAACCTAGACCTTAAAAGTTGAAACATCAATATGTTCAGCTATCTTGCGTGATTTATTTCCTTTTAATTTCAACATAACTTTTTGTCACGATTAGCTAAAATCACTTTCATAGTTCCAAAAAGAAACAGGAACATCAGATGCGACATGTGACCTTTTCTGGCCATGTCTCTAGAATCAACTCTAACAATTATTAAGGAGAAAGCTAGCATAATCATGATCATTATTCATAATTTTTTGCATCATGCATGTTTCAAGACCATGGACAATGTATGTGGCAGTAGAATGGAACAGCAGTAAGCAGCACACGCAGAAAACGAGGCAAAAGAGATCTATGTCGTTTGGTCTAGACAAACTTGCATGGGATCAAGGACGATTTCACTATATTAACCAAGTTCAAGTATAAAGGATCAACAAGAATGCAAGTACATCAATGATGAATACAAGTAGTACTACAATCTAATTCTCAAGTGGCCCATGGACCCAGCCCATTTGACCAGTCAACAGTCTTTTGAGTGTATAGAGATTATATATATAACAGTTATGGGGAATGACGAAACACACTTCACCAGTTCACCTTTGTAAACACTCCAAAAACTGACACTAAAACATTGAAGTTGTGATGAAAGATAATCATAGTGTTCCCATATATAATTTTTTTGAAGTGCCAAAGTATCCACATGGACTGCATTTCGCCGTACCCAAGATGGGATGTTTTATCGTATAGTAATGCAACATTCATCTGTACATTTTATTCTTATCAGTATCCGTACGTTTTCTTTACACACCGGAAGGAAGTATTATATATAATATATTGCTAAACCTGCATCATATATACATATTACAAAAAATACATCTTCTGACAGAATCTATTTAGGCATTCATATGATGTAATTTGTTGCTATTATCAATACAAAATTGCACTTACTATGGTTGTGCAGTAGGTGCAACTTGGATTCTCTCTCCATGTGCAAGCGGGGTCACACATGATGGGGTGTCAGAGAGCGTCTAATAATCATCGATTCATCGATACTTTGTAGGAGGCATGTCTATATAGGATACCGATACTCTCTGGATACTCTTAGATATGTATCATATACTTACTCTTATGTATCCATAATTAATGAATAGATACTTTGGTAAAGATACTTCTGGGAGACTCTTCGATATGTATCCATAATTTGAAAAATAACTTCATAGTCTCAAATACTCAATCAGTACTCTTGAAGGTTGTAAACATGCGTATAACAAACACCGCATATGGAGTTACTTTTAGCGTGCCAAACAAGCATAATTATTAGAAAAAAACCCCAAAAGATTGTATCACTCCATGAATCTCCCATCCTGCAGTTGCCCCGGTACAGCAGCTTCCATTACGAAATTCCCTCAAAACAAACACTCAAGCTATATCACTCCACAAATCAGATCTCCAATATAAAAGAAAACATGACAATCTGACTTAATCACTTGATTAATTTTTGAACAAAGAAGACATTAAAATTGAAAAAAGAGCTATTTTAAAACAACATACCTAATATAGTTTATATATACATACACACACCCATGCCTGTATGAATATATATAGATTGAAAACAAAGAAATTATATTTGATTTGAAATCGGTGGCTCCAAAAACATGAAATTTTGATGATTGCTTGATATATGTCTATTTTCTGCTCTAGTTTTTCTTCTTCCTTTTCTCTAACTATATATACTATTTAATGATTTCATAAAGAATATTTGAGCAGAATTAGTCTAGATAATCAAAAGAACATATTCAGAGAATTCATCGAGAACGAATAAAACTATCACAGTTAACCAATCACATAAATACGTGATTCAAATTCAACATTTACAAAATCTGGAGAACAACTTAGAATTCGTGCATACATGTGAAATTCAGAGTATAATAAAATAGGGGAACTGTTCCATCACAATACATTGCATTCCATATGAAATTTGATGAGCAATTCAAAAGACGATTGACAAGGATTTATTTATTTAGAAACAAAAAAAGGGGAACAATTGATAATAGAAACTAGGGTTTTGAGCTTTACCTTTAATTTGAAATCCGATTAGAGGATAACTACTGCGATCCATCTAGAGAATCTAGCTATCATTCTTATATAATAATCAATCAAGCCATATTAATGGAGATTTGGTTGATTACAATTCGGTTCAGACTCAATCGAACTAAGAATTTGGGGAAGATTAAACGAGAGAGAGAGTTTGAGATCCACACTTAGAATTATTGAGATGGGGAGAATTGGAATAGAATTGAAAAGGAAGAATTAGAGATTGATAAGGGAGAACTTAGAATTGAAATATAGAAATTTAGAGAGAAAAAGGAGAAGAGAACGAAGAGGAAGAGAGAAACAGAATTCTAGAGAGAAACAGAATTTCATATCATTTCTTTGCTTGCCTTCAATACACCATATCATCCATCATTTATACAATTTCTCACACATTCATTGCCACATGGATGACCTCACTAATGACCTCACATCTCTAACACATTCCTCACACTCACATATATCTCACACTCACACAGCTATCAAGGCCCTAACATCCCATTCATGACATTCCCTACCCCTTCAAAAATCCTTGTCCTCAAGGATTGAAGGTCTAAAAAAAAAAAAATTTAGAGCACTGGAGCATTTTCCACATATAGGAGTCCACTTTGGTTCGTGAAAGTTTTGTTGGATTCCACTCCATAATTCGGGAATTGAGATTGATAGGTGTATGTATCTTGTAATTGCAGTTATTGGCCTTCTTAGAGCTATTGTGACGCCCCGAATCCCGTTATGAGATTTTCACCTCCGGGACACGGTTAATCACGGATGCCGTGCGCGACGGCGGGTTTAAATTCATAAAAAACACAACTTTTAAAAACTTTTCTTTATATAAAATTTTGGCATGTGGAGTTCATTCAGTTAATAAACCGCCCTGTAAAAATCAAAACCAATCACATGCCAATACACGTTAAAACATCTCCACATATATAAATCAACTTAACAAGTTTACATCAAAGATGTTCACACATCAAAACCGGTATTAAAGCTTCTACAAAAGATCTTTTACAAAAATAACATAATCAAACATTTTATACAACAAGGTCCTTTTCATAAAGGACCTAAAAGATAGCATATGGACATCAGAGGTCTCTAGACTCGTAGATCACGTGCCATTCCTCAATGCTTGACCTGCAAAACTGTTTAGAAAATGGGATGAGCCAAAACCGGGCTCAGTGGGAACTATATAAGTTTTGTATAGAAAATAATACTTTGCTTTACTACAAAAGTTTATAAGACAATGCAACGCAATGCAATCTATACACAAGTGCATGCCGATCCCCACTAGGATTCCCATCCTATTCACCGGAAGCTATCGATCCGACTAACTGGTCTCGTCCCTAGACGTCCCGTGGAATACTCTCAACTAATTCCCGTATCACCAGAGAAGCATTGGTATAAAACCATCTCAATGTAATCACATAAATAAGGATAATAACCACAAGAGATATGATACCAACCATACAAGTAACAAGCATATAAAGATCACAATGTCATATCTCTTGTATAAAGCCTCAGCTTACACCCCGCGGTCACTAGGCTTAGAGCATCGGTTCCCGAAGGACCCCAAGCTCTAAACTAATCATGTCTCCTCCAAGTGAGCGAACTGCCCAGGGACTCGGTCCTTACTTGTAATTCATTTGGAGATAAACCCACGCAAGACATTTTCCCGGGGACAACACTCCAAATACTTAACAAGAAGAACACCCGTACAGGCACGTTCCTCCAAGGACGGAACTACCTTAGGATGTTTCACCTAAGTGTAGGGCTACTACTTCCGGAACACCATACTCCGTTGATAGAGCCACACGATCTAATCCGCAAGCTCAGGGAAGCTATAAATGCCGGACTCACGAAACTCATCCGCGAAGAAGGCAATGATACATCAATATGATAACATAACAGGCGGCTACAACCGCACTGTACTGGGTAGCCCTTTCCCTTGTCCACTTTGGGTGGCTCCACTCCAGTTACAACGAGTACCGGTACTCAATCATAGCGGCTCCAACCGCTGCGGCTACAACCGCACTCAATGGGCTACAACCCAATCATAAGGTAGGGCTACAACCCTCCTTGGTAAGGCTACAACCTTACAATCAATGTCCGTATAGATAAATGGGCTAAAACATCAATCAAGAACATGTATGTACAATATAGATGTCCCAACATCATTATAGCACATGTGATCGCATCAACATCAATATATCCATTCAACATTGACATGTATACATATCACAAGCCCACATAATCCATCACACATTTGGCTATCAACGCATTACGACTATAGCTTTATCATTCCATGTTTATTCACATTTTTACGGCCAATCAATTCATTATCATCATCTCTCATTATGTAATGTGCCAAGCGTGTAAAACTTCGGCCGTATGATTCGAATCATAGTTCTCAGGTTATTCTATCAAGCCAAGCATCGGCTCTGATAATTCTCGCCTAACCGGTACGCTTACGATATGTTCGCCACTTATTATTATGGCTAAGGCGACTTGCCCCTCGCTAAATTACGTTCATCACATTTCTAAGACGTACCCAGGTTGTATTCTCATTGCTAGTTCTAGCAATAACCTACATAAGACACTATACTCAAAGATAGTTACATTCGGTTCCACCTTAGTGGGTATTAGTACAAGTCTCACGAATAATGCCCTACTCTTATAACCGATAACATATCTAGGCATATTCATCACTTATTTTCCACAATCAAATATCTTTAAGGCACTCCAAATCCAAAAGTCACCACCAAAACTATAGGTCATATATATGACTACGAGATGGGTTTCATAAGAACCATTGCGCATACGAGCTAAAACATGGCTTTACATGTTAAATCATGCAATTGAAGTCATATTCTATCAATATAGATCATCATTCGAAGCTTTATCTAGCCCAAACCCCATAGAATGCATACAACCTAGGGTTTTGATAGAATCCCCAAATTTGTGTATAAATTTCTAATACAACACAATATAATTTGAAAAGTAAGTTTAGTACTAGCGTTCCCACCTCATATGATGCGTTGAACCAAGCTTGAAGCTCCATGGAGGATAATTGGTGGCTGAACCCCATGCCTAAGCTTTCCCTCCTTGAGCTTCCATGGAGGATTGAAGAAGAAGATGATGAATAGTGTTTGTGTAGTGTAATCCTTGGGTTTGGATGAGGGATCAACAATATAATCTCACAAATCTCCCCTTTGTCTCTCAAGAACTTTCTTAATATGTGTAGGGGAAGTATGGTTCGAAAATGGGGAAGAAAAATGGTTTGGGTGTATAAAAATGGGGTCAAAGTTCTGGAAAATTCGACTCCAGGGCACCAAGATCGATCTTGGGAGCTCTCTGCCAAAAATTTCCTCCCAGAATATCCCAAGATCGATCTTGGCCTTCCCAAGATCGATCTTGGAACCACTGCACTAAATCCAACTGATATTTGGCTTCCCGGACCCTCGAAATGCTGGAATCTCATTCTGGACCAAACATGGAAGTTGTAGAGGGGAACAATACGGAGATTTTGGCACTGACGGGGACTCATTCGGACATCGAATGAAGAAGTTATAGTATCCCAAAGTTGGCCAAAAACCATTAATCGCGAAAAGACCAAAACTCACCATATGCAACCCGAAATCGATTCGGACCGCCTGAATCACCAAACAATCATTCATACGAGTGTAAATAGGCTAATACGACTGGTGCAAGGTGGCAGAGCACTACGAAACTCCATAAACTGTGATTTCACCATCCAAGGTGAAATAAGCGACCAAATGAAGGCAACCCCGGTGAAATAAATGAACCGGGTATTACAGCTATAACTCCATTTGTATGCTTTTGGAAAAAAAAAACTTGTAAGGGAGATGGCCATTTAATATTTTGAGTTGACTTCCCTGTTTACTCCTTCTAATGATCAATTTATTTCCCCCTGGATCAAACACCAATAGAACAAAATACCCAATCACAGCTACCCCTTCAACCCAAGTGATCATTTGTTTTGTCTCAGCAAGTGCAGTTCTCAACTCATTTGTATCAGCCTCAGGATGAGAGAAAAATTCACATGCAAACTCCAAAACATCCATATTTCCTGCAACAACCATTCCAGGCATTCCATCGAACACCTTACATGCGTATCCATCCAGTCCATATTTAGAGTACATATTGATCACCATATTCACTTTCAGATCTGTAACTGCACTACTTTCCTGCACTTTAGCTGTTTCACATATTTCCTGCTTCACTTTAGGGACTAAATCGACTCCCATTTCAGATTTTCTTTGCTCCAGATCTGGTCCAATTTCATCTTCCTTAGGCTCCAGCTTTGGATCACTTTCAAGCACCCTGGCTGTCCTATTTCCTTCTGTATCTCCATAACCAAGTTGAATGACCAGTTGACAGCAACCATCGTATATGTTGCGGCCATGAAGCGTGTTTCTAGTAGTAACAGCAATATGGTGCGATTGAAACTGAATATGAGCTTGAAACCCATCTGATTTTGGAATTGTGATGATCTTCTCTACAATTCCATGAGGAGAAAATACTTGATGCAACACATTCACAGTTATTGGATAGAACATGTGATGAATTATAACTACGAGAGTTCGATTAGACTCATCTTCAACACCTGAACTTGATTTGTTATTGAAATGGAGATTCATTTGATTCATGACCACCATTACAGCAGAAGTGATTTTGGTGAGGAAAGTGCCTCTGATACCAATTGTCAGGATCTGAGTAATTATCAGATCCACACTTAGAATTATTGAGATGGGGAGAATTGGAATAGAATTGAAAAGGAAGAATTAGAGATTGATAAGGGAGAACTTAGAATTGAAATATAGAAATTTAGAGAGAAAAAGGAGAAGAGAACGAAGAGGAAGAGAGAAACAGAATTTCATATCATTTCTTTGCTTGCCTTCAATACACCATATCATCCATCATTTATACAATTTCTCACACACTCATTGCCACATGGATGACCTCATTAATGACCTCACATCTCTAACACATTCCTCACACTCACATATATCTCACACTCACACAGCTATCAAGGCCCTAACATCCCATTCATGACAATCCATCTAGAGAATCTAGCTATCATTCTTATATAATAATCAATCAAGCCATATTAATGGAGATTTGGTTGATTACAATTCGGTTCAGACTCAATCGAACTAAGAATTTGGGGAAGATTAAACGAGAGAGAGAGTTTGAGAAATTGGGAATATGACTGAGAGGAGCAACGGTCCAAATTACCTTTAATTTCAATTAATTTTAGAGATATATAACTTGCTTTTTTAATTGTATGAGTTCTATAAAAACAATCGGAAGGGATTGAAAGTCTGTTACTAAATAATAGCATTAAAAATTTAATGTAAGATTCATATAAAAAAAATAAAATATTAAAATTTTGTTAAAATTTAATAATATATATAAATATAAATGCACATAACAGCTAAATATAAATAGTATGTATATAAATAATAGTATATATATAATCTAATAGTATATATATATATATATAATTATGCGTGACAGTTAAAGAGCTTTATTAACATTTATTTAATGTAATAGATTTTTCTCACTCTTCTCATTATATATATGTACTAGTTAACAACCCGTGCGATGCACATGTGTTTGATAAATATGCAATTTTAGTAGTGTTTGTCTTAATAGGTTTGATAAATAATTAGTTTTAATATGTTGTGTAGGAGAATAAAATATATATTGCTTCCGTTTAAAATAAATTTTACAACTTTTACTTTATTATTTTCAAGAAAATATTAATTTCAATCTAATTAATGGTTGATAATATAACTCATTTGCGATGACAAACTAAAAATAAGACTATTAATTTAACACATTTTTAAAAAAATAGTATAATAAATGATGCTACTTCCAATATTATAATAATTATTATTATTTTATTATGCATTAAGAATATAAAAAATCAATTAATAAGTAGTTAATGTTACTACAATTAAAAATATAAGAAAAATAATTAATGTATCTACTTCCTCCATAACACTATATAGTAAGTTTATATAATAATTATAATTATATTATTTATTAAAGAATGGTAATAAGTGTGTTATTTATTGCCTAATTAATTATATAAAAAAAAGTGCATTAATACTTTTACTTCTCCCATTTTATAAATATAAACTCAATAAATAGGTCAAATGGTGTAATTATGGTGTAAAGTAGGAAAAAAAACATAAAAAGCAAATTAATTGCATTAATTACATATTAATTATGCATTAATGGATGGATTTCCTCCATTTTACTTATATACTATATATTAGTAGATTAGATTAGATTAGATTAGGGTTTAATTAACTTTTTTGAAACTTTTTAATTTGGGGTGCGTCCAATGACAATGACAGTAATTGAGGTAATCAACTTGTTTGAATACTTTTAACTTGGGGTGCCCCAATGACAATGACAGTGACACTAATCAAGTACCCAATTCAAATTAATTTAATTATGATACCTTTTAGCTTGGGGTGCCTTTAATGACAATGACACTAATCGAGTTAATCAACTTTTTTGAAACCTTTCAACTTGGGGTGCCTCCAATGACAATGACACTAATCGAGTTAATCAACTTTTTTGAAACCTTTCAACTTGGGGTGCCTCCAATGATAATGACACTAATCGAGTACCCAATTCAAATTAACTTAATTATGATAACATATATATATATATATACATCTTTAGTTACCGAATTACTATAATCTATATTTCTCTACTTCCCCATTTACAGTAATCTATATATATGGGTATTTTTTTCTGGTTACTCAACAACAGTAATTTGCTATTCTTAGGTTACTCAACTACAGTAACCGGTATTTATTAGGTTAGTCATGTACAATTATTAATATTTCTCAGGTTACTCAATTATAATATATAAATTTTCACCCAAAGCGTGGAAAACTGACAGGGTTTGCAAGCTTTAAAAAAAAGGGCCTTTTTTATTTAGCCTAGCATTTTTGAATTGTTTTGCATTTAACCCACTTGTTGTTGGTAATTAGTTGTTGGCCTAGATTTTTGAATAATTATGATTCTATTTTTTATTTAATTATTTTAGTTATTTTTAATTCATTTATAGTTTTTCCGATGTTGCCCTTTTTACCATTTTTTTCTAAAATAAATTATAACTTAAAATATTACAAACTAGATCGAGTTAGTTATTAGAATTACAAGGTTTTGAAATATATTCAAATGAAGAAACTAAAATTCAAATAAAGATCGTTTCTCTAAAGTAAAAATTTAAACTTTAGTCATGTTATGCAGAATGTTATGGTATGAGTAATACTACGTAGTCATAATATGAATAAAAATATTAAAATACTAATATGACTATTATGGTATGAGTAGTATTACGTAGTCATAATATGAATAAAAATACCACTGGAAAATCTATAATATGACTATTATGACTGCAAACTATAATTTGTTCTATTTTACGCTTGAAAAAAAATATCAAAAATAACATGATGTTTTTCACATTAGTATACACGATTAGAAAAATATCAAAAATATATTCCACGATCTGCTAATAACGAATGATAAACATTAAACAACATTACACAATAATTTTGAAAAGGAACTTTATGAAAGCCTGCATTACCTGGGGGTCATATAAGTAGACATGGTCCAATTATCAAGCCCAAAAGTTCCTAGGAAGAAAAAAAAGTAAAAGTGTGAGACAGAGGAAAACAAATTGCATATGTAAAAGAAGAGATAAAATGGCAATAATATAGGTGTGTTCTTAACATATGGATGACGACATAAACTGTTGAGTGAATGGACATGCACTGCAAAAAGTAGCTACAACAATAAATGACAGTGATTTGCTTAAATCTAGGATAGATGATACATACGTTGTAACTACCAAAGGGAGGCAACCCTAACAACCAAAAAGGACAAGCATGTCATTTAAAACGATATAATAATAAAAATTTTGAATTAATTATTTAGTCATTTTGGCCAAAAACAAAAAAAATAGTTGTTCACTAATTACACAAATCATGTGGGACTGAGTATAAAGTGGTTAAAATGTTGTGCCATATACTAATTTGCTATTTAAAATAAAAGTTAAGAACCCAAGCTAAATTTTTTGAAAAAACATGGACCGACCACCGTAATATCCTTTAAAAACTCTCATTTAGTCTATATCGGGCTCGCTGGAAGCATTTCCGTAAGCTGAAAACTAATAAGGACCGCAAGTATTTTT
This sequence comes from Lonicera japonica, assembly GCA_021464415.1. Lineage (NCBI taxonomy): Eukaryota > Viridiplantae > Streptophyta > Magnoliopsida > Dipsacales > Caprifoliaceae > Lonicera > Lonicera japonica. The sequence goes on along the minus strand of CM038471.1, from coordinate 1,666,066 downwards.
TTTGTTTTTTTTGTTTTTTTTTTAATAGTTACAGACCACAAGCTAAAAAATTTGTAAAAGTGGGACTGGCCACTGAAAAACCCTTCAAAAACATTCATCTAGTCTATATCGGGATATTGGAAAAAAAAAAGTTTTCTATAAAGAACAAATAATATTTAGTCTATAATATTTCTCAAGGTACTAAAATACAAAATCTACAAATGTGAGTCTTCTCCGGAGACAGTTCGGTAACCTGAACAGCCAACTTGGTAACCTGAAAATTAACGGGCACCGCAAGCTTAAAAAAAATAAAATAAAACTTGAACGGCAAGTTAAAATATTTCAAAAACAAGAACCAGGCAACTAACTTCCCTGTTTAAAAACCCTCCCTTTTTTTTAAAACTACACCCAGAAATACACGCAATGCATGTGCATGTGTTATTTTCATACACACGTATATTTAATATGTATTGTTTGGATCAATTGTAAGGCATATATATATTTTTTGTCAAACTGTAAGCCATATTTCATTTTATATTAATAGAGATACGACGTAATTTTCTTATTTCCATGATTCAAATTAGTAATCATATTTTCTTCTCGGGACAAAATTAATATACCAAATTTTGCAATAGAAAATAAGTTGTACATTTAACTATTGATCGAATTATAAATTATTTATTTAAATAAGTACTAAATTAAGTTAAAAGAAAAAGGGAAAAAAAAATTAACCACCCTCTCGTTTAATATTCTCCTTTCAAAACTATTGGTTTATCATTTTCTAATATTTTTCAATTCTTCCTATAAAAGTCATGAACTTAAACCCTCTAATGGGTGATATTACTGATCTATGCACCATCTTTTAGATTAACCACCCTTTAATTTTGGATTTTTTACCATATGATTTTCGAAGAAAAAATTTAAAAGAATATCAACCAGAAAAATATTAAAAAATATTTCCAAATTAAAATCTTAATTACAACATTCATAATTTTTGTAAGTGTTTTACTCTAGCAATTAATATAATAAAATTCATGTAGGCTTTTCATGTGAGTGTGGGTGATTCTTTTTGGTAGCAGTGACTCCATTTTTTTCCCTTAAAGTTCTGCTCATATATATATATAACTAATTTGTGATTAAAGTATACCTATAATTTAGACAAAGTGCATATTTGTTAAGATAGTTTGTTATTGAATCAAGAAAAAAACTTCATATATTTAGTATGGTGATCGCATGGTGTAGCATTTTGACAAGTCCGGTTTGTATTTGGTGCGAAGCGGGTATACGCTTGCCTTTGATCTTCGTCTTGGTGGTATGGATCCTTAGATGGCTTTGCAGCGTGGTGGAGGAGTTTACTGGCGTTGTAGTTACGTCCACAAATTAAAAAAATTAAATTGGTTGAGGGTCAAATTTTGAGAAGCGAGTAGTTTTGCAAAGTGTTCTGGTGGGAAGGGAGGAGGAATTTTTTTAGATACAAATATCAGTATGAGGTACACATTCATGTTCAATTTAGATTTCGACTTCTAAATCTTTTCTAGTTACATTTTGTATAATAATTTCAGTGTTTAGAATTCTTTTGTTTAGTAAGAATTAGAGAATTCTCTTTTGGTTTGAATCATAAATATGAAAACTAGTAGACATATCTGGAAGGTAGAACCAAGCTAGCTACTTAATTACAAATTGAATTTCTTTTAATTACTTTATTCATAATTTCAGTATTTCAAATTCTTTCATTTTTATGAAGTTGACAATTCTCGTTTTAGTTGTGAGACATAGATATGAAATGTAATAGACATATCTGGAAGGTAGAGCCATGGTGGCTACTTCATTACGAATATCTATATGTGAAATACCGTAAGTTTTTTACGCAGAAGCTCGAAAAATAATACTTGTATCTTGTAAACCATTTAATTAATGGTGAAAATTAGGACCGGTAATTAGTTATGTCTAATTTAATTCGTGTTAAGACTGCTCAACTCAAAACGTTGGCTTAGATTCTGTTTGGTTGGAGTTTTTAAATATTTAATTTAAAATTTAGTTTTAAATATAGTTCTTTTAAAGGTGTTTTTTTCAATATTTTTAAAATTTTACAAAAATATAATATTTGTTTTTTATTCATTTTTTAATGTTTTTCTAAAATACAAAAGGGAAAATAAACAAAAAAAATTCTTTTTTACTTAAATAAAGTTTTGAAAATAGGTGAACCAAACACAAGTTTTTTTTAAATAAAAAAAACATAAAATATTTTTTAAGAGCAACAAGACAACACCTTAGAGTCTGTATTTGAAATTGACAGGCCCAGTGAAAATGTAGTAACTTTAATTGTGTGTTTTACCTTCTTTCATTGAATAAGTAAATTTAAAAATGTTGTGCAAAAAATCATTGGGTTTTACATGCATCTCTTGCCTCATTGTAATAAAATACTTAGACTTAAAGAACCAATCATAACTCGTTCTCACTTTTTCTATCTATGTATATATAAACCAGAAGTCGATTCGGTTATGACACAAATTTTAGGTGATTTTTCTATTTTGTCCTTATTACTAGTAATGTTGAGAAAAACGTACTCACGCCAATATTATAACTTATGGTTTCTTTGTTATTAGAATTAATATATTAACCATTGACTACCTCTGTTTTTGTTAGATTTTTAATTCCAACTTAAACTTATTCAAGCATGGAAATCAAACAAGTGCACGTATCATGTATGTTTTGTGTCTAGTGTTAAGAAATGTTACGGCATTGATTACTTCCAATATTATGTTTAAAAGTTGCAGCTTACGGCTTGAATCTGAGCTTTGGCTGTATGTTTGAGCATTTTATGGTTGGGAAATGGAAAAAGGTTCATTGATAGTTTACTTTGAAAATTTATATAACTAGATTGAATGAATGATTTTAATATATTGAGACGTCTTAAGTTTGAATCAGGGAAAACTATTAAGCTAATTTAATACTAATGTCATTTTATAAGTTATTATTACTATTGTTATTTTTATTAAAGATTAAGGGGCAAGATTAACATTATTACTAAACTTTTAAAATTAAAGGGGGTAAACTTAACTAATATACGTATATATGAAAATTTCAAAAATAATTAGAAGAGTAAAATTGCAATAATTGTGTGATTGAGTGCATAATTAGTTTATAAATAAAAGTAAATGTATCAATTAGAGATGGGGGAATAATATATTTTACAAATCATAGAACTTTTCTAATATCTATACACACTAAATCTAATAACGTGATTTTTTTTGGTTTTAACACAACTGATGAATATATATCCAAATGGTTCAAGCAAGACGAGGGGAAGGACGGAGCTCAAACTCAGTCGATCGCTTCACATAAATAATCACACTTCATGTAGCAAATAATAGCACAACAATCATATATAACACGTTATGTATATAACATACAATCATAAATTAATATTTAGATACAAGTAATTTAAAAGAAAGAAAATTTTAAAAATAGGAAGTGGCGTAGTGGTCAAAAGTTATAGTAACATAGTTGATAGTGAAAGTTCAAATCCTATTGCTCACACTAAGGGCTCGTTTGGTTTGAGTTTTTGAGCTTTCCGGGAATCCTATATTCCATTCCATTAGGATTATGTTGTTTCGTTGGAGTTTTAGATAGAAATTTAGGATTCTTAGGAAACCTAAATTCCCCCATTTTGTCAAAATTTGTTCCTTTCTAAATTGGGAGGAAACCACTTTTATTCCCAGGATTCTTCTCATTTTTTGTTAAAAAGACAAATTTAACCCAACATAAAACCCACATTCTTTTCATATTTCATGTACTCTTCTTCTTCATTACTCATACCATCCATCACAACAACCAATGGCGCATGTAGGAATTTCCGGCTGGGGCTACGCAATTTGAATGGTAGAACTCGCACCTATATTTTGAGGACTAGAGGAGGAACTTGTTCCTATTTTGCTATAATACTTCTTCATTCTAAAATCAGTCCTATAAATTCAGCATTTATTAAATTAATAACCAATTGCATATTATAACATCCATATTATTGCTATTTGTGTAATAGCCATTATGTTAATAACCAATTGCATACCATAACATCCAATTGTCTTATGGTCGTTATGTTTTTTTTATACATATACAAACAAATATAAAATTTGATTAAAGAGAAAAATTCAAACATAAATTGTTCGTATTTTTTTTATATACATATACGAACATGGGAGAAGAGAACGGAAAAAGAAAGGGGGGAGCATCTCGGGATCACTGTTCTCACTTAAGTGTATTTCAATTCTCTAAATGCTCCTCCACTTTTATTTCTTACAATTATATACCCTCAACTATAAATTTATGCATATAAGTCCTTATATTTTTTTAAAAAAGATTTTCCAAAATCGTTGGGGGTGCACGTGCACCCTTCACCACACTGTGGCTACGCCCATGACAACGACCAACAATGGTGAATTCCGGCTAGATCCCCTTCGATTCCACCCAAATCATGTTCAATTTATCTTTTCATATTCAACATCACTTCCATCTCAACTTCGCTCCTCCACCACTGCCATCTAAATATCATAGTCTTCGTTCCACCACCTCCTCCTTCCTTTCTTTGATTATTGTTTGCTCAGTCTTCTTCTTCCTTTCTTTTCTTCCTATTTTTTCCCTTTATTCTGTTTGTTGGTCTATTTGATTAATAGAAAAGGGTACAAACAGTGTTCAGCATAAAAGAAAAAATATATATTAGAACCAAAATAAGACCATTGTTATATGAACCAAACATTGGAAAGGAATTTTGAATTCTTGGAAAGAAGGTTTACTTGAATCCAGGATTCCAATTCCTTTCATAATTAAACTCGAACCAAACAAGCCTTAAATGTAAGACTTTTTTACAAAACAAAATCTCGCAAGGATAAAATTGAAAAAGTCAATTAAAAATCTAACATAGTTTCTAACTTTATATAACGGTAGATTCAAAACTTGTTTAAGGTCCGAGTCAATAACATAGCAAAATTAGGGGCCAATGAACTCAGAGAAATATGGTTAAAATTGAGAGAAAGTGAGAAAGTGGCCGGTTGAGTTGGATTATGGGTTAGTTTAAATTTTCCATCGTGCCCAATGATCATTATTTTTCAAACAATAGTTCAAAGGGTAAAGGAATATGATAAATGTCGGTGTCATCACAGTGGATCCTATGATTTAGACGATTTTGTGCAAAAATTTAAAATAGAACTCAAAAACCTTTTTTATATAATTATGTGAATAATTATATTAATATTTATTTCACCTTTTTTTGAAAATTTTAAAATGTAGCCTACAAAAAAATACATAAAATATAATAAATAAATAAATTCAAAAGAAAGAAGAATTTATTTTCTTAAGAAAAAATATTTAATGGGTATTCAACAAAAATTGTAGAGAGGGAGAAAGTCGGATAGGCATAAAGGAGTCAATAGTAGATTACCTGATGAGTCTAAGGCTAGCACCGGAGCTGGGTCATGGAGCGAAGACTATGTGAACCCCATTCGGGTTCTAAGTAGTCCAATCACCAGAGCCAAAGGAAGAAACATCAAGGAGTCGCTCATAATTATGGTCCAAGAGATGATGAATAAAGTTGATGCTTGGAGAAGCATTCAAGGAAATGAAGAACAAGAATGTAGAACAATGCTTAGCCAAGAAGATGTTTGAATCATTAATTAGGCTTTCAAAAGGCTGCGAAAATTGATTTGCCATAAAACTGAAAAACTGCAAAAACACTTTTGCCGTGAAACAGTTTTGCAATTTTGTACACTATTTTACTGCAAAAGCACTTCTGCGGTCAAACAAAAGCACTTTTGCAGTAAAATAATTTATGGTGTTTTTTTTTCCTGTTTATTTCGTATTGCTTAAAGTTCAAGGATTATGGATAATTATGGGCTTATTTGAGAGTATTTATTTATTTTCTTATTGCATTATGATTATTCTAGGAGTTATTATTTTCCTTTTTTAAGTAGGAATTAATTTCCTTATTGAATTTAGATTCTATAGTTTTGTTTCTCCTATTTAAAGGATGTTGTCAAACGTTATTGGGATGAATATTATTATGCAATTATTTAGTGTTTTACACCTTTGAGTTCTTATTTGAACTTGTTGAATAATTTTAATTGGTTAATTCAATTGTTCTTGACATATCATTCAATTCTCCACCAATTGATTGTGGCGTCTTCGGTATACCAAGGTTCAATTCTTGTTTCAAGGTTAGGTTAAGGTTCCCATCATCCATCTTTTCGACCAAATTCCAAGGTTCTTACTATGATCGTAGTCCAAGGGTTGAAGATCCATCAAACTAGTTAGGAAAATAATCCGAGTTCGCATCATTATCGGAGAGAGTTTATAATTATCTTGGAAAGATTAAAAAAATAGGTATGAAAACAAAAGGCTAGTGTGAAACGACATATCTGTGATTAGCTGGGCCTTACATTTTTTTGTTTGAAATTTGGGTCTTTTCATTGTTGACAAATAAAAGTAAAAGGAGAAACGTGGGCCCGTAGTTTTATAAAGGATAGTAACTATTTCTTGAGAGTAGAAGAAAGAGATTTTTAATTAACTTGATAATAATGATACAAGAGCATCCTATTTATAGGATTATGTGAACAATCAGATACCTAATGAAAGAAGGAAACCTACTAATATAAGGAAGCTAGATATAATATATATACACTACATACTAAATAATATATTCTAACACTCCTCCTCAAATTGGTGCGTAAATATCGAACATTCCCAACTTGCTGATTAATCTGGAAAAGATTTTGTTGGAAACAGGCTTGGTAAGTACATCAGCTAACTGATCTTCTAAGCGTATATAAGGCATTGCAATTATGTTTTCTCCAATTTTTCTTTAATGAGGAGTCTATCTACTTCCACATGCTTTGTTCTATCATGTTGAACCGGATTTTAAGCAATATCGCACGCTACCTTATTATCACAGTGTAACACCATAGGTTCTCTTGGCGGATAACCTATATCAGTCAATAGCAACTTCAGCCACAGTAATTCTTGGATTCTCACTGCCATTCCTCGATATTCCGCTTCGGCGCTCGAACGAGAAACTACATTTTGTTTCTTACTTCGCCAGGTGACGAGATTTTCACCAACGACTGTGAAATATCCTGATGTGGAACGTCTGTCACCAATATTTTTTGCTCAATCAGCATCAGTATACCCTTCAACTTTCAAGAAATCACTGTTCTTGGTAAACAAAATCCCTTTTCCAAGAGCTGTCTCCAGATAATTAAGAATCTTCATCAGAGCCTGCATATGTTTCTCTCCAGGATTATGCATATGTTTCTCTCCAGGATTATGCATAAATTGACTAACTGTGCTTAATGCATAAGAAATATCGGGCCTAGTATGTGCTAAGTACATTAGTCTTCCTACTAATCTCTGGTAACGCCTTTTATCAATAGGCACTTGATCAGCTTCAATATATGATTTCAATCCTTCTTCCATGGGAGTATTTAACGGTTGACAGGCAGATATTCCAGTTTCACTTAGTAGATCTAATGCATACTTTCTCTGAGAGAGAAATATGCCTTTTGAAGATTTGGACACCTCAATCCCTAAAAAATATTTTAGCTCGCCAAGATCTTTCATCTCGAACTCTTGAGATATATATTTCTTCAGTGCTTCTTGTTTATGTGGGTCATCCCCAGTGACAACTATGTCATCAACATAGATAATAAGTGCTGTGATTTTTCCATGACACCTCTTCAAGAATAACGTATGATCTGAATTTCTCTTATTGTAATCGAACTTTCTCATTGATCTGGCGAATTTCCTGAACCAAGCTCTTGAAAACTGTTTTAAACCATACAAAGACTTTCTCAATTTGCAAACTTTGTTTCTGTGCTCTGCTGGAATATTGTAACCCGGTGGGAACTCCATGCATACCTCCTTTTCTAAGTTTCCGTGCAGGAATGCATTCTGTACATCAAATTGTTGCAATGGCCAATCACGAACAGTGTTGATTTTTTGCCACTAGTGCAAATGTTTCCAAATAATCAATCCCATGTGTCTGAGTGTAGCCTTTTGCTACAAGTCTTGCTTTGAATCTTTTGATGGTTCCGTCTGCCTTATGTTTCACCGTGTACACCCATTTGCAACCAACATGTTTCTTCCCCATTGACAATTCAACTATATCCCATGTACTATTCTTCTTTAGGGATCTCATATCCTCATCCATTGTTGCTTTCCATTTTGGATCACCTAAGGCTTCCTGCATAATGTTAGGAATAGATACAGAGGATAATTGATTTGCAAACGACTTATTTTATTCAGACAACTTATCGTAAAACACATAGTTGCTCATGGGATATTTGGCCTTACTAGCAAGATCAGGTTCATATGTTGGTTTAGGCACACCTCTATTGATTCGATTAGGGAGTTGCTTTTTTAGAGGTTCAGAAAAAGATACCTGAGGATCAGGAGGAAGAACTTGATATTCAGATTCAGATGTGTCTGAGGGAGACAATTGGTTATTTGTACCAGGCGATGGCAAGCTTGAGGGCTGGGGCGAATTCAGTAGTGAACTCGGTGAGCTTGATTGTGGCGAATTTGGCGGTGAACTTGGTGGATTCGGTGGCAAATTTGGCAGTGAACTTGGTGGATTCGGTATTTGTAAGGTTGACTGTGGGGATACCTCAAGTTGAATAATCTTACCTCATCTCTACCAACAAGATCAAAAGCTTGAACTTCATTATGATTCTCCTTCTGAAGTTCAGCCTGATGGAAAAACATATCTTCTTCATGGAAGACTACATCAATTGTCACATATATTTTTTTCGAGTGTGAGGATGATAACACTTATACCCTTTCTGAAATGATGAATAACCCACAAAAACACATTTGAGAGCACGAGACTTTAATTTGTTTTGTTATTTTTTCGGCAAATGAACAAATGCAACGCATCCAAATATACGAGGGGACAAATTCGGTACTGGAGAAGCCAGTATAGCTCTGTGGAAGACAACAAATTGTGTTTAAAAGTCAAGGACTGCTGATGGAACACGATTCATCATATAGACGGCGGAGGCAAGTGTTTCGCCCCAATAAGATGTTGGAGCATTGGCCCCAATTAGTAACGCACGTGCGACATCTAATAAGTGCTTGTTCTTCCTTTCTGCAACCCCATTTTGCTGAGGTGTATAAGTGCATGTTGTTTGATGAATAATTCCATAATGCTTGAAATACTCTTGTAATTCAGTACTCACGTATTCACCTCCATTATCACTTCGAAGAACCTGAATAGTGGCTTTGTACTGTGTACTGACTTGTTTATGGAATTTTTGAAATAAAGAACTTACTTCACTTTTAGATTTCATCGGGCGTATCCATGTCATTCTTGTGCAATTATCAATAAAAATAACAAACTAACGAGTACCATTTAAAGACGGAGTAGGAGAAGGCCCCCATACATCTGAGTGAATCATCATGAAAGGAACGGAACATTTATTAAGTGATAGTGGAAAGGAGGTACGATGGCTTTTTGCAAGTTCACAAGTTTCGCAGTGAAAAGTAGAGAGTTCAACATTCCTAAAAGTTTTAGGAAATAACCTCTTTAAATAGCTAAAGGATGCATGACCTAATCGGCGATGCCATAGCAAAATCTCATCCTCGGCCTTTTTTCCTTGAGTCACAACTGTTTGCAGGGCTTGACATAACTGATTCGTACTTTTCAATGCCAAATCTAAGTAGTACAAGTTTCCTCGCCTAACACTATAACCAATTGTCTTCCTTGTCTAAATATCCTTAAAGACACAATGAGAATGCCAAAAAATAACAATACAATTTAAAACATTAATAATCTGAGTAACAGACAATAAGTTATTTTTTAGTGAGGGGACTACGAGCACAGAATTTAAGTTCAGGAAATCTGATAAATGAACCGATCCTTCCCCAATGATAGGGATTGGATCACCATTAACTGTAAAAATAAATTTTTTGGATAAGGGGTTAAGAGGGGTGACCTGTCTAGAATCGAATATCATATGATATGTAGCACCAGAATCAATTATCCATGTATTATTCAAAACAGATGTAGAATTTAATGCCTTACCAGGTGTCTTAGTGGTTGTAAGCAATCCGGAATACCTGTTATCATTACTTTGATTTGAACGATGACTCCGAGAATGATCCCACCAGCCCGGATAACCAATTACTTCATAGCACCCCTTTTTTGAATGCCCGATTTTTCACATACTGAACAAGGTGTATACTTCGAATGAGAATGATTCTAGAAGACGTGGTTCGTAAACATAAGGCAGATTAAAAAAACAGAAACCCCTTCTTCTTCTTCTTCTTCTTCCTTTTCCCCCTTTTTTTCTTTTTTTTTTTTGGATCAAAAAGAAAATTACAGAAACTTCTGGGGTCAAACTGTAAATTACAAAAAATTCTGGGGTCAAATTATAAATAAATAAAACTTTTGGGTTGAAGCTGTCAAAACTAATGTAACGTCCGTTAACTTTAACGGTAATAGTTAACGCCTGGCTAAACCGCGCGTGGGAGGCGCGTGAGAACGGAACGCCGTGAACACAGGTGGCGCGTGAGAGCGCGTGAGGGGTTGTTTTGAGCTGATTTTTTTTCCAGTGTGGTCGTCTTTTAAGGATGATTCTGATGATGTAAGATTTGTAGGGTTTGGACACCACTAGGTTTAGATCTGGATAGTCGAAAAGCCGAGATACTGTGGTAGCGTGTGACGGTGCGCGTAAGGTCCAATTCAGATGATTCTAACGGAGAATTAATCGTTTCAGGAAGGGGAATGTATTGGTATAGTTTGGTGATATTTGGAGATCGGTGATGGATGAACGAGGCAATAGAAAATCGCGTAAATACGGATGAGGATGGTTGTTTTTGCAATGAAATTGATCAACGAGGGGATTATGTGGTGGTTTGTGGCTTTAATGGTGAGGATTAACCAGCCTCTTATACCATCTTGAGAGTAGAAGAAAGATATTTTTAATTAACTTGATAATAATGATACAAGAGCGTCCTATTTATAGGATTATGTAAATAATCAGATACCTAATGAAAGAAGGAAACCTACTAATATAAGGAAGCTATATATATATATATACTACATACTAAATAATATATTCTAACACTATTTAGGCCCTGGGGCTTTGTGCGGTTGCCCAACCAACACAGCTTAAGGTCTGGCCCTGGGTGTCATAATTGTATAAGTATGGTTCTCTTTTATAACAACTCGACACATGCAATGTACGTGGACATGTTATACATGTACAAGCAAAACTATGTATTAAAATATTGTTAATTCAATAGTTGTAACTATTATTAATAATGGTGATGTCATGAGTTTGAATCTAATTACTTGCATATTTTTTTTATCTTCAGCACAATATTCTCTGGAGATGAATCAATTTCTAGAAATATTGTGCTGAAGATACCAAAAATATGCAAGAGATACTGTTATAGTATATGGGAGATACTAGTAGGCTATGCGGGAGATATCTTAAAAGAGTATTTTTGGGGACAACATCTTTTGAGAAAAAAAAATAAAAATTGGTGAACCAAGTCTTATTTTTTTTAATTGAGGGATTGCATCTTAATTTTTCTCTCTCTTCATTTTAACTTTATTTAGTACTTATTTTAAAAAAAATATTCTAATTCAATCAATAGTTAACGGTAAACTTATGTTCCCCTACAAAATTTGGTATATTAATTTTGTCCCGAGAAGAAAATAAGACTATTAATTTAAATCATGGAAATAAGAAAGTTTGGTTGTATCACTATTAATATTAATAATATGTATTACAATTGACCCAAATGATGTATTAAATATACGTGTGTATGAAAATAACACATGCACATGTACACGCATCGCATGTATGTTCATGTCTGGTATACAAAAGAAGGAGGGTTTTTAAATAAGGAAATTACTTGGTTGGGATTTGTCTTTGAAGTTTTTTACCTTGCGGTTGAAAACATATTTATTTTAATATATATAAAAGCTTGAGGTGCCCATAAGTTTTCAAGTTACCGAATTGTCTCTGGAGAAAACTCGGATCTGTAAATATTGTATTTTAGTATCTTGAGAAATACCGGTTACGGTAATTGGGTAATCAAAAAACCTAACATTGCACACCTTTTAAAGTTAGGTCAAAGATAAAACCTTCATTTACAAAAATATTATTTGTTCTCTATGTAAAACTTTTTTTCTTTTCAATATCTCGATATAGACTAAATGAGGGGTTTTGAAGGGTTCCTTAGTGGCCATTCTCTATTTTTCTAATTTTTACTTTGCGGTATGTAACCTTATTTTTTTTCAAAAAAAAACATCGGTCCCTATCAATTTTTAGGTTATGAAATTGCTTCTAGCGATCCCGCTGTAGACAAAATGAGATTTTTTTAAGGGTTTCTTAGTGGCTGGTCCCTGTTTTTCAAAAACTTTGTCTTGCGATCCCTGTCAGTTTTCAAGTTAAGAAACCACTTTTGACGAGAAATCACATTTCTAGATGCTGTAGTTGAGTAACCTGAGAAATAGCAGTTACTATAGTTTAGTAACGTGATAAATTCCGGTTATTATAGTTGAGTAAGCTGAGAAATACAAGTTACCGTAGTTGAGTAACCTGAGAAATATTGGTTACAGTAGTTTGGTAACCGAAAAAAAGGCTGAAAAATATGGGGTACCATAGTCACACGGATCGCAACCTATTAAAAAAAAGTTATGCATCGCAAGTTAAAAAGTTCCAAAAAGAATCACTAGACCTTAATTTTTTTTTCTGGACTATGCCAGAAGTATTCGGATCAAATTTTGTACACTAAAAAATTTTGCATTCGCTAAAATTTGACTAAAGAAACTTTCAGTCTAGTCGAGTTCAATTTCATGAACTTGGCTGGCTAATATATTTGGACTGTTGAATCTCAAAATTAAGCGCATATATATCATCAACATGAATCTGAGCTTTGGGTTTATGTTTGCGCATTTTATGGTTGGGAATTGGAAAAAGGTTCATTGATAGTTTACCTTGAACATTTATATAACTAGATTGAATGAATGATTTTAATATATTGAAATGTCCTGAATCAGGCAAAACTAATAAGCCAATTTAATACTAAGTCATTTTAAAAGTTATTATTACTCATGTTATTTTTATTAAAGATTAAGGGGCAAGATTAACATTATTACTAATTTTTTAAAATTAAAGGGGGGTAAACTTAACTAATATACTTATATTTGAAAATTTCAAAAGTAACTAGAGGAGTAAAATTGCAATGTTTGAAAACTTGGGAGGGGGAGGGTGGGTTGGCAACTGCCCCCCTTCTCTTGGCTATGGCTCTGCCACTGTATACTGGTAAAAGTTGTGCTAACCTGAAACATTAAGATAGTGCCGTAAATCGACTAGTATCATTTGTTGAGACATGAGAACTTGACATCAACAATGGAAGATGTATTGGCGCAATGCCATTTGCTGTTTGATTAGGGATATAGTTAAGAAAATGCCGCAAGACGATTCGTCAAAGCTCAAGATAAAAGCTGTGTTGACTTTTGTACTCTATAAGAAAGAAGGAATTTCAATCTAATCAACCATTAATAACAAGTCACTTAGCTAAATGTAGAGTCTCGGCCAATGTGTAGCTGCTGTTAAATACAAAGTATTTTCTAATTTGTGAGATTTAGTACATACTTAGTTTACAAATAAAAGTAAATGTATCCATTAGAGATGGGGGGAGTAATATATTTTACAAATCATAGTGTGAGAACCCACGTTCTCAACGTCCGAGTCCTCGTGGGCAGCGATTCCGTGTTGCTTTGAAAATCGGGTTTTGAAAAGAATAAGAGTCGCTAGATTGTTTTACTAAACAAACAAAAAAGTTTATATAAAAGAGATGTATTTATGGACTAAATATCCTCTTATAAACAGTGTATGCGAAACCAATTTATTCGACGGTTCGAGGATTAAGTTACGAATTGAGAAGGTGTTAGGCACCCAATTCGCCCTTTCGGTCTCTTGAGTAGAATATGCGCGTGTTATAATTCAGTTCTTGCATGCTATTGCTATTACTTTACAGCTTTTCGTGCTTGCCTTAGAAACCGGGATTTTGGGGATAGGATGAAAACGATATGTTTCCTAGTTCGCCCATGATTTTGAAAATAAGTGTGTAATGCCCCTATAATGTAATTAGTGTAAATTAGACACATATTAATCTCGACTAAGTAAAATTTTTGAATAGTTTAAGAATCTTGGTTGAGCATGGACCAAAATGTAAAGTTGCAAAAGTTCAGGGTTAAAATAATAAAGTTACGAAACTTCAGGGTTAAATGCCGTAATTAAGCAAAAGTTATATTTTTCATTTCTTAACACCACCGACTTACCCTTGCCTTAAATCTAAGTTCTCCATTTTCTTCCTTTCATTTACTGTGGCCGAGAGATAGAGGGAAAAAAATAGTAGGTGCAAAGCTTATTTCTTATAAATTGGTCATCAAAACTCCGCCGAATCGAGTCGAGCCTTAAGGAAAAGTTGTTCTATATGTCGAGGGCTACGCAGGGGTATAAGAATTTTAGAGTTTTGCTGGTCGGGGTTCGGCTATCAACTCAAATTTCATTCTTTGGGATTAAATATTTTGAGGTAGTGGTTTAATTATTTTTTAAAATCCGATAATATGATTTTATTCTATATAAATCATCATATTTTAATTGTCTTTGTTTTAAGAATTATTATATGATGAGGATGATTATGTTTGATGATTTATAAAACTATGTGTATGTGATTTGAAGCAAGATATGCCATTATACTTGATATATATGTGTTATTTGACATACATGAGATATCCCTTGGATGTATAGATGTTGTATATTTATGAAATGAATTAATTGATGAATTGTATACATCAAGGGACATGTATAGAGATTTGTTGTAGTAATATGGCATAAGTTGTTTCAAATATTCATTTATTAGCATGTTATGCATACTGTGCATTGTTATTGTGTCAACTAGATTCTTGGAGACCTTTCGGCAAGTTTAGACTATTCTTATGGCCTATCTTGTGGGCATATATCTTGTATCTATGCTGCCAGAAGCTTCTTATATCTGTTGAATCATTATGGGACGTGATATGGTCCCGTGATGGATTCGATTATGATTGTTATTGTGGCCCTTCGATGATGAAAGGAATATGTATTGATTGGTGCTTGCCGATGTGAAAATAAGTAGGGCTCGATGCCCTTGGGTTGAAAATCCCTAAACTGCCGGGGGATAGCAATGAGGTTGGCTGTCTAGAGCCAACGGTGAGTAGCTCGAAAATCTAGACCTCGACAAAGCACTGGTTCGGATGATGTTCTATCGTGATTATGTTCGATTTATTCTTTAGGGCGGTCAGGCCCGTTCTTATTCTTATGATTATGGTTCGGCCTAACTTCGGTATCTCTTAGGGACGGTCAGGCCCATTGTTGTTATTATTATTATTATTATTATTATTATTATTATTATTATTATTATTATTATTATTATTATTATTCGATTCGGCTTCAGTTTTCTCTCGGTATAATGGTTGACATAAGGGAGGTAACCTGCATATGTACATGCATGCATTGTTTTATCGGTTGAGCCATGATTTATGATTAAATAGTTAATTACGTTTTATACGTAATATTGCCTGTTATATCCCCCTACTGAGCTGTGAGCTCAGCTCATGTTATGTAAACAAATTCAGGTATTCAAGAAACAACTAAGACAGAAGAAGCGACTTTGTCGGGAACGAAGTAGAGGACCTCTGATACTGACTCATTTTTCTTGTATATGTGTGTATATGGCAAGCAATGGCTAGCCTGAGTTGTTGTTTGCATTGTAATACATGTTGTCATGGTGTGTATGCCTCTCGGATTACATGTAGGTGTATATATCTATATTACACTCATGTTTTATATTATTACCCACGGCATAAGTATCAGGATTGTTTATTCCATGCGATGCAATTCTCTTGAATTTATTGTTTCATTACTTATTTTAGACCTACTTTAGCTCGTCTAAGGTGGGTTAGTAATGATCCAGGTCTTAATTACAGGTGTTATCCTACTAATTAAGGCGGGGGTGTTACAAATTGGTATCAGAGCATAGGTTTGCGATTTAATTGGGTTGTGGGATGAAATATGTGGAATATGAGATGAACTGTATTTTTAGTGAATAGGTGTATATCAGGTTATTATGATATTTTTCTTATTTTCGTATAGTGAATAGCGACCCCACCAGATGATTGGGAGAACCATGCCACTCATGAGAGTTTTACCTCGGGAGGGGAGTCTATAGATGTTATTCGTGCGATAGCTCGAGAGTTGACCAATGTGTTGGCTCATACCAAACAACCTCGAGAGAGAGTTCAGGAGAATCGGGCTATAGTGGCCCTTAAGAAGTTCAAGAAGTTGTCTCCTCCTGCTTTCAATGGGATGTTCGGTCCCGATACTACAGAGTCGTGGCTCGATCAGATAGAGAGAGCCTTTGATGTTATACACTTACCGGATGATTTGAAATTCAGCTTTGGTACTTATCAGTTGATTGATCAGACAGGTGTCTGGTGGAGGAATGTGTCAAGGAGAGCTAATGCTCCTACTACCTGAGAGCAGTTCACCACATTATTCTTAGAGCGTTACTTCTCACCGGTCCACCATAGTATCAAAAGGGATGAGTTCCATTCCCTTATCCAAGGGAATATGTCCGTGACGGAATATAAGGCAAAGTTCAAAAGTCTAAACCGTTTTGAGAAAGGTTTAGACAGTAATCTTGAGGAGAAGATATGTTTGGTTCTGAAAGGGTTGAAGCCTTCTGTCAGATAGAATTTGTATCACTTGAACTATAGCAGTGTGACTGAAGCTGTGAGAGTGGCCATAAAAGTAGAGCAGGAGAGAGCCGATTCCAGTAGATTCCTAGAAAGGAAAAGGGGTACCGAGGCAAAGAAGTTGGGTAATCAGGAAAAAAAATTTAGAGGTGATTCAGGGTCTTCCAGTGGCAGTATTGGTAAAGGCCGTTTTTTGGGGAGCAGTAGCGAGCACCAGGGACAGAGAGAGATGGTTTATTATGCGTGTGGTCAACCAGGGCATATTCGTAGAGGTTGTCCAAGTGTGAGTCGGGAGCAACAGCCATCTCAACCACCCTACAGACAATCTTAAACTCAGGGCTCGAGCCGTAGTAGTGGAATGGGCCAATCTTTCTCTAGTGGTCAAGGCCGAGGTCAGAGTCAGTCCCGTAGGGGTGGAAGTTCATATGCTCGGGGAGGCGGTAGGACTTCGGGTCGAGTGTATACTCTGAGTCAGGTGGAGTAACCCGAAGCTAAGATGATGGAAGGTACCATTCTATTCTTTAGCTCTTGGGTTAAAGTTTTGTTTGATACCGGTGCTTCTCATTCATTTATTTCGTTGGCTTTAATAAATAGATTGGGATTGAATGTTGAACGTTTGGATACACCGATATGTGTTGGTTCTCCTTTGGGGAGTGATATACGGTTGAGTTCTATATGTAGAAATTGTTTCTTGGGTATGGGAGGATCCTCGATAGAGTTCGATCTTATTATGATGGATATGGAGGTCTATGATCTTATTTTAGGAATGGATTGGCTGGCTACTTTTCATATGATAATTGATTGTTCTAAACGACGAGTATCAATTCCATTGCCTAATAGTGAGATGTTGATCGTCTAGTGTAAGTCTGAGTCACATATGCCGTGTACGTATTTGAGGCCCAAGGAACAACGGAATTTCTTTGGGTGGTTGGCCGGTATGGTGGCACGAGAGGAGGGTAGTGCTTATCCTTCTAATCTTCCCGTGGTTAGGGAATTTCCTGATCTGTTTTCTGATGATCTTCCTGGTCTTCCCCCACATCGGGCGGTAGACTTTTTTATTGACCTTATTCCGGGTACTACTCTGATATCGTTAGCACTAGGGGTGTTTTCGATTTCGGTCGGGGTAGGGATTGGGGTACTCCAAACCCTCCCCAAACTTTAAAGTTCGGTTTCGGTTTTCTAATCTATGAAACCCAAACCCTCTCCAAATTATTCGGTTTCGGTCCGATTCGGTCTCATTCAGGTTTTTTTTATATTGCTAACACTTTAGTTAAATTCTACATTAAAAAAAAACAGCACTGAATATACTTGTTTAAATCCTAGTTTAGTTATATTTTGTTTAATTTTGAGATTAGTATATACTAAGGGGGATGAGAAGCTTTTATATATAATCTTTTATTTAATCTTTAAAGTATGCTTAATCTTTTACATATAATCTTTTATTTAATCTTTCATGAAAACCATAAACTCTTTGATGCATTAATTATTTCTCAAAAAACATTAACTCATTGTTTATAATAATAAGAAAAATATGTAAAATTGAGATAACAGTAAATACATTTGCAAACTTTGTAACTAATATATATTGATCAGTTGTTCACCATTATTAGTTACGAAGGGTGCAAATATAAATGTTCCACTGTTCCACACACGTATATATATATACACGGTCACAGTCACACACACACATAGTCACATATATATACACACATATATATACACACAGTCACACACATACAAAACATATCTGAGATTTAGAGAAAAATAAAAAACCTAAGGTAAGGTAGGGTGTGGCGGTGTACGCGCGGCAGTGTACGGCGGTGAGCTGTAGCTACAGCTTGAGCCTTGAGAGAGAGCGAGAGATTAGATATTAGAGAATAGAGAGAGATGCGAAAAGAAGTGGTGTGCGGCGGAGAGAATGAGAGATGGGAGAAAAGTGAGAAGAACAGACAACTGAACAAGTGGGTTTTGAGTTTTTGCAATTTTGCACTCTTCTAAACGGCACCGTTTGAATTAAACAGATATTGATATATTTTTTTTTAAGTTTCGATCATTTCGGGGCATTTCGGGTCAAACCGAATCCCGAACTGAACCGACCCGAATCATTCAATTTTGGTTTTGATTTTTGATTTCGGTTTCGGGTTTTTTTCGGTTCGGATAATTTCGGATTGCAACGGATCGGTTCGATTCGTTCGTTCGGTTTTTGAATTTCTGATAACACCCCTAGTTAGCACGGTATCGTATGGCTCCTGCCGAACTGAAAGAATTGAAAGTTCAAATTGATGAGTTGTTGCGAAAAGGATTTATTGGACCTAGTGTGTCTCCTTGGGGTGCACCTGTACTGTTTGCTAAGAAACAGGATTGGTCGTTACGGTTGTGTATACACTATCGTCAGTTGAACCATGTCACTGTTAAGAATAAGTATCCATTGCTCCGAATAGATGATCTGTTTGATCAGTTACAAGGTGCCGTTAGATTTTCCAAGATAGATCTTCGATTAGGTTATCATCAGATGTTGGTCCGTGAAAAAGATATTTCGAAGACGGCATTTCGTACTCGATATGGTCATTACGAGTTCTTAGTGATGCCATTCAGATTGACGAATGCGCCAGCGGCATTTATGGACTTGATGAATTACTTGTATCGTCCTTATCTTGATCAGTGTGTGGTGGTTTTTATAAATGATATTCTTATCTACTCCAAGTCTGATGAAGAGCATGGAAATCATCTCCATTTAGCTCTTCAAGTCGTCTGAGATCACTAACTCTATGCTAAACTTAGCAAATGTGACTTTTGGATGTCAGAAGTTAAATTCTTGGGACATGTCGTCTCAGGTAATGGGATTTGGTAGATCTGACAAAAATAGAAGCCGTTCTAAAGTGGAAAAGGCCTCGAAATGTTACGGAGGTTATAAGTTTTCTGGATTTAGCGGGCTATTATCGTCGGTTTGTGAAAGACTTTTCTCGTATGCATTGCCATTGACTAACCTAACTCATAAGGGTGTTCAATTCGTTTGGAGTGATGATTTTGAAAAAGCTTTCCTAGAATTGAAGGGTAAGCTTACTTTAGCTCCAGTTTTTGTTTTACCCAAGTGGAGAAAGGGTTATACGATTTATTGTGATGCTTTTAGATTTGGTTTGGGTTGTGTTCTTATGCAACTAGAGCATGTTGTGGCTTATGCCTCCCGTCAGCTCAAGCAACACGAGGAAAACTACCCTACCCATGATCTAAAATTGGCTGCTGTTATATTTGCTCTTAAGATTTGGCGTCATTATCTGTATGGCAAGACATTTGAAGTCTATTCCGATCACAAGAGCTTAAAATATATCTTTACCCAGAAAGATTTGAATCTTAGGCAGAGACGGTGGATAGAGTACTTGGAAGATTATGATTTTACTTTGCAGTATCACCTTGGCAAAGCTAATGTTGTAGCCGATGCCTTAAGTCGAAAACCCCAAGGGTCTTTAGCTGCTTTACGATGTCAGGAGTGGAAGCTAAGACAAGAGTTGCAACAGTACAATCTTATGGTGAGTTGGAATGATAACCAAGCATATCTTTATAATATGGTTGTTCAACCAGCAATCCAACAGCAGTTGATTGCTGCTCAACGTGTAGACAAAGAGCTTCGGGTGATAGGTGATCGTTTGGCTACGAAAGTCGAACACGGTGAATACAGACTTGGGACCGATGGAGGAATTCGGGTCAGAATTAGATTAGTGGTGCCGAAAAATCCAGAACTTAGAAACTAAATTCTAAATAAAGCCCATCATTTTAAATTTTCTATTTATCCTGGAGGTATGAAAATGTATCAAGACTTATGTCGATATTTCTGGTGGAGCAGTATGAAATGTGATGTCGCAAACTATGTAAGCAAGTGTATGACCTGTCAGTTGGTGAAACAAAGATCCGCAGGGCAATTTCAACCATTGCCCATTCCCGAGTGAAAGTGGGAACATGTTACTATGGATTTTGTTTCAGGGTTACCTAAAGCTTTGGGTGGTCAAGACACTATTTGGGTAATTGTTGATAGGTTGACGAAGTCTGCCCATTTCCTTCCCATTCGTAACAACCAGAATGTAGAGCCTTGGCGAATTATATGTTCGAGAGATAGTTAAGTTGCACGGGGTGCTACTTACTATTGTATCGGATCGAGATCCTCGTTTTACATCTCAATTTTGGAAAAGTTTACAGAAAGCTTTGGGTACTCAATTAAATTTTAGTACCACATTCCATCCACAGACGGACGGGTAATCCGAACGAGTTATTCAGATCCTCAAGGATATGTTGAGAGCTTGTGTCTTAAACTTTTGAGAAAATTGGATAAAACATTTGCCTTTAGTGGAGTTTGCCTACAATAACAGTTTTCAGGCTAGTATAGGCATGGCGCCTTATGAAGCCTTGTATGGTCGTCCGTGCAGATTTCCGATTTGTTGGTATAAAGTTCGGGAAAGAACTTTGTTGGGTCCAGAATTGGTAGAACAAACCACTGAGAAGGTTAAGATTATCCGACAACACCTCCTTACTATTCAGAGTCCGCAGAAGAGTTACACCGATAAGCGTCGTCGTCTTTTAGAGTTTGAAGTCGGTAGTCATGTATTTTTGACAACCAAACCTCGTTTTGGTATCACAGGTTTTGGTGGAAGATGGAAATTAACTCCTTGATATATTGGGCCATTTAAAATCTTAGAGCGTTTTGATGATTTATAAAACCATGTGTATGTGATTTAAAGCAAGATATGCCATTATACTTGATATATATGTGTTATTTGACATACATGAAATATTCCCTAGATGTATAGATGTTGTATATTTATGAAATGAATTAATTGATGAATTACATACATCAAGGGACATGTATAAATATTTGTTGTAGTTATATGGCATAAGTTGTTTCAAATATTCATTTACTGTGCATCGTTATTGTGTCAACTGGATTCTTAGAGACCTTTTGGCAAGTTCGGACTATTCTTATGGCCTATCTTGTGGGCATATATCTTGTATCTATGCTGCCAAAAGCTTCTTATATCTGTTGTATCATTTTGGGACGTGATATGGTCCTGTGATGGATTCGATTATGATTGTTATTGTGGCCCTTCAATGATGAAGGAAATTGTATTGATTGGTTCTTGCCAATGTGAAAATAAGTAGGGCTCGGTGCCCTCGGATTACATGTAGGTGTATAGATGTATATTACACTCATGTTTTATATTATTGCCCACGGCATGAGTATCAGGATTGTTTATTCCATGCGATGTGATTCTCTTGAATTTATTGTTTCATTACTTATTTTAGACCTACCTGAGCTCGTTTAAGGTGGGTTAGTAACGATCCAGGTCTTAATTACAGGTGTTATCCTACTAATTAAGGAGGGAGTGTTACAAAGTGTGTTTGTGATTTGAAAAAGAGAGTTTGATAATAAGAAATGTAATGAAACAAGTGCTTCTGTAAAGCTTTGGGCTTTTCGGAAACTGATTCAATGTGGAATTTTATATTCGATATAATATGATGCGACTTGACCGATCGTATACCATAGTCTATTGATTAAACATATATATATTGCTATAGTGCTCTCATAATCGAGTATTCATCACATATACACCACAATCTATGAGTTATATTGGATATATAGCGATTATCGATTCTTTCGTATAACAATACCACTAATCCAAAATTTTGGAAAAGTAAGAAAATAATAATACCATTTTGGAATTAGATTAGGGTTTGTTATTGGCCTTTGGTATTGAAAACAATTTGAAAAAGGGTTTTGAAAAACTATCAAGTAGTAGAAATTATGTAGACAAGAGTATGAATTATAAGACTGACAAATAATTAAAAGAAGAGAGAAAATTATACCTGAACTCTCTTGGAGGGAGATAATAAGGGTCTGTTGGCGTGTACTACGAAATTCCCTTGATTGTTGATGAAAAATATGAATAGAGGATGGTCTATTTATAGTTGAAAAATGCTTGGAAAGCAAGAAAAGAAATTGCAACCAGGACTCTTAAAGCTTATCACGAAGCCTTCCCACCGTTGGATCATGCTGATTTTTGGATATGTGTTGGGAATATAAGTCTTCTAGATTGTGTCAAAATTTCAGATAGATTAGTTTTGGAAGGACTAATTTTTCTCTGATTGGTACGAAGAGTTTGTTTCCGCGTAGGAAAGGTACTTGTTGTAGACAATGTCACTTGTTTGTACGATAAGTCAAGTTATAACTATTGGATGCTGCTGATTTTTGGATATGTATTGCCAATAGAATTCTTCTAGAACTTGTCAAAATTTGAAAACGATCGAAATTCGGGAAGGACTCGGTCTCCTCGGATTGGTACAAAGAGTTTGTTTCCGCGTAGGAAACGTACTTGCATACAACAACCTCACTTGTTGTATGACAAGTGAACTTCTAGCCGTTGGATTTTCCTGAATTTTGGATATGTCTTCCCTCCGAATGTTTTATAGCTTGTATCCAAATTTGAGATCGATCATAGTTTGGGAAGGCCTCCGTTTATTTTAATTTCTACGAAGGACATTTTGACTAGAATTTCGCGATAAACGAATTGATTCTTGATGATCCCATGTCCGACAAAGCTTAACTTTGGATATGTTCTTTCCCACAATAAGACCTATCTATTGATCAAACTTGAGATCATTTTAACTTCAGGAAGGCCTCCATTTGATCACCCGAAATGAACTCCCAGTTTTCTGAATTTTAGGAGATCTGACCGTCGGATCGAGCTGATTTTCGATTATGCTACTCCTTATGGTAATGTCTAACAATCCTCAAAGTTTTAGGATGATCAGAAATGCAAAAGTATCCTTTCACAAGTTTCCAGGAGTTTTGACAGTTTTGGTTTTGGCAATTTTTGGTAATTCTCGTAACTTCTCATCCGGGGGTCCTTTCGGCTTCTTTCTTTGCCCTGTATCACATGTACAAAGTATGTGTACATCTAAGAATTCTCGTACATGCATGCGTGTTCATTTATTTGGAGATCAGGATTCTCGCGGGGGTCGCAAAATGAGGTATTCACACATAGAACTTTTCTAATATCTACATACACTAAATATAATAATTTGATTTTTTTGTTTTAATACAACTGATGAATATATCCAACTGGTTCAAGCAAGACGAGAGGGAAGGATGAAGCTCAAACTTACTCGCTTCACGTAAATAATCACACTTCATGTAGCAAATAATAGTACAACAATCATATATATTGCACGTTATGTATATAACATACAATCATAAATTAATATTTAGATACAAGTAGTTTAAAAGAAAGAATAAAAAATAGTAAGTGGCGTAGTGGTGTAGTGGTCAAAAGTTATAGTAACATAGTTGATAGTGAAAGTTCAAATCTTATTTTCACACTAAATGAAAGGCTTTTTTACAAAACAAAAACTCGCAAGGATAAAATTGAAAATTTCAATTCAAAAGATTCAAAACTTGTTTAAAGTCGGAGTCAATAACATAGCGAAATTAGGGGCCAATCAACTTGGACAAATATGGTTGAAATTGAGAGGAAGTGAGACAGTGGCCAGATGAGTTGGAGTATGGGTTAATTTAAATTTTCCGTTGTGCACAACAGTCATTATTTTTCAAACAATAGTTCAAAGGGTAAAGGAATATGATAAATGTTGGTGTCATCGCCATGGATCCTATGATTTAAAAGGTTACGTGCGAAAATTTAAAATAGAACTCAAAAAACCTTTTTATATAATTATGTGAATAATTTTATTAATATTTATTTCATTTTTTTTGAAAATTTTAAAAATGTAGCCTACAAAAAAAGACATAAAATATAATAAATAAATTCAAAAGAAAGAAGAATTTATTTTTTTAAGAAAAAATATTTAATGGGTATTCAACAACAATTGGAGAGAGGCAGAAAGTGTGATAGGCATAAGGGAGTCAATAGTAGATTACTGGAGAGAGTTTATAATTATCTTGGAAAGATTAAAAAAAAGATAAGAAAATAAAAGCCATGTGTGAAACTTCGTATCTTTGATTAGTTGGGCCCTTATATTTTTTGTTTGAAATTTGGGTCTTTTCATTATTGGTAAATAAAAGTAAAGGTGAAACTTGGACCCCTAATTTTGTAAACACTGGTAACTATTTTGGCCCTAGGGCTTGTGCGGTTGCCCAACCAGCACAGCTCAAGATCTGGCGCTAGGTGACATAATTATATACGTATGGTTCTCTTTTATAACAACTAGACATGCCGCACATGCAATGTACGTACGTGGATGCATTATTTACATGTACACGCAAAACTACGTATTAAAATATTGTTGATTCAATAGTTGTAATTGTTATTAATAATGGTGATATCATGAGTTTGAATCTCATTGCTTGCATTGTTTTTATTCAAATAATAACAGAAGTGCACCACATGCTAGACAATTTTTTTTTATTTTTTCTGTTAAATTAGGTGTATTATTTCAGGTTTTTACGATAAATTCCTGAATTTGAAAACTTTTATAATGTGGTTCACAATTTTTAATTTTTTTTTAAGAATCTAATTTCTCAGTTTTGATATATTCTCTGGCGATGAATCAATTTCTAGAAATATTGTGCTGAAGATACCAAAAATATGCAGGAGATACTGCTATAGTATATGGGGGATACTAGTAGGTTATGCGGAAGATATCTTAAAAGAGTATTTAAGGGGACAACATCTTTTGAGAAAAAAAAAAGTAAAAATTTTAGTGAAACCACATCCTATTTATTTATTTTTTTTTATTTTTTTTTTGTAATCGAGGGAATGTATCTCAATATTTTTGTTTCTTTTCATTTTAACTTCATTTATTACTTATTTAAATAAATAATTTCTAATTCAATTAACGGTACAAATTATATTTCACTACAAAATTTGGTATATTAATTTTGTCCCGAAAAAAAAATAAGACTACTAAATAAGAAAGTTTGGTTGTATCGCTATTAATATAAAATGGAATATGTCTTACAATTGATCCAAACAGTGTATTAAATATATGTGTGTATGAAAATAACATATGCACATGCATCGCACGTATGTTCGTGTCTGGTGTCAAAAAAGGGATGGTTTTTTAATAGGGAAGTTAGTTGACTGGTTCTTGTCTTTGAAATTTTTTACCTTGCGGTTCAAAACATTTTTGTTTAGTATATATAAAAACTTGTGGTGCTTATAAGTTTTCAAGTTACCGAGTTACCTTTTTAGGTTATCGAATTATCTCTAAAGAAAACTAGCATATGTGGATTTTATATTTTAGTATCTTGAGAATACTGATTATAGTAATTGGGTAACCAAAAAACCTAACATTACACTCATTTTAAAGTTTGGTTAAAGATAAAACCTTCATTTACAAAAATATTATTTATTATTTATATAAAACTTTTTTTCTTTTCAATATCTCAATATTTTAGTGTCTTGAGGTTTTTTTTGAAGGTTTTCTTAGTGGCCGATCCCTATTTTTCAAAAACTTTGTCTTGCAAACTCTGTCAGTTTTCAAGTTACGGAACCACTTTTGACGAGAAAATCACATTTCTAGATGCTATAGTTGAGTAACCTGAGAAATAGCAGTTACTTATTGTAGTTTTGTAAAGTGATCAATTTCAATTATTGTAGTTGAGTAAGCTGAGAAATACAAATTACTAACATGAAAAATATAGATTATAGTAGTTGAGTAATTGAAAAAAATGTTAAAAAATACAAGTTACCATAATCACACGGACCGCAACTTATTAAAAAAAAAAAAGTTCCGCATCGCAAGCTAAAATATTCCAAAAAATATGACTAAACCCTATTTTTTTTTCTTAGTATATGCCAAAAGTATTCGAATCAATTTTTATGCACCGAAACATTTTATATCCGCTGAAATTTGACCAGAAAACTTTCATGCCAATCAAGTCCAATTTTCTGAGCTTAGTTGGGCTAACATATTTGGACCGTTGAATCTCAAAATTAAACGTAATTTCGACCGTTAGGCGTTAGCTCTCTCTATACATGTTTTCTCTTCCCCAAATTCTCACAACAAAGTAGTCAAACCCTCTCTCTCTCTCTCTCTCTCTCTCTCTCTCGGTAGCTCTTCCCCAAATTCTTAGTTCGATCAAGTCTCAATTAAATTGTAAGGAGCCAAATCTCCATTAATATTGCTTGATTGATTATTATATATGCATGATCTCAAGATTCTATGGATCGATCGCGGTAGTGTTAATCTCTAATCTAATACAAAATTAAAGGTAAGCTCAAAACCCTAGTTTCTATTATCAATTGTTCCTCTTTTTGTTTCTAAATAAATCCTTCTCAATCGTCTTTTGGATTATTCATCAAATTTCTTATGGAATGTAATGTATTATGATGGAACTGTTCCCCTATTTTATTATTTACTCTGAATTACACATGTATACACACGAGTTCTAAGTTGTTCTCCAGATTTTGCAAATGTTGAATTTGAATCATCTAGCTGTGTGATTGGTTAATTATTAGTTTTAATTGCGCTATTTAATCAAGTGATTTAAGTTTGATTGTCATATTTTGCTTTTAAATTGGAGAATCTGATTGGGGAGTGATATAGCTCAAGTGTTTGTTTGAGGGAATTTCATAACTGAAGCTGCTGTACTGGGGTGATTTGCAGGGTGGGAGATTCAATGTTTTCGAACCATCAAAGGTATGAAAATAATTATATGCACACTGATACGTATATGATGTATTCGAAAACATAGTTTTGGATGCTTAATTTATTTCTTTGTTTTGTTTTCTGTATATGTTGAAATTGTTATTTTTCTGCTTGTGTATGATGTCAAGTTTAGGATTCAGTGAGAACTGCACTTCTTGAGTTGCTTGATTTTAGGGTTTACTGATGAAGCAATCATCAAAATTTCCTGTTTTTGAATCCCTTCTATTTTTGTTTTCTGGGTTTTGAATTACTATATTATATGAGAATTTTGATCTGTAGGATTTTTGTTGGTTATGCTCTTACTTGCCTTTGACTGTATTCAATATTTTCTGTTATTAAACATGGTGCCCATAGGCAGTTGCTAATCTCATTTCCAGCATGTTAAGTTAAATTTTATTGTGTAGACAAGAGATCTAAAATTGCTGCCCAAATCTGTGCACGGTGCTCTGACAATTTGGAGGACTTGTCGGAAAAGATCTATGAGAGGATTTCTGCTGTTTCCGATCAATTTAAGTAATTTTAGAATTAGCAGGGGAAGCAATTTCTAGCTCTATGTTCTTTGTAATTCTACTTACAAGGTGTGTTGTCATTCAACACTATTTGTATTCTTGAGAAAATAGTTGAAGATTTCCTCTAATAGTTGTACAAGTAAATTTACTCTCAAGCTTCAATTCTTTTTTGATAAGAAAAAATGCTTATAGTTGTATTTAATATAAAAGCGAAAAAGAGTAGAAAAGCTAGAGAATAGGATGTCTATGAGAGATGGTTACAAGACTAGAAAAATGAGAAATAAAGGAGCTGTTTATATAAACTTCTATATATATGGTAACCTAATGTATGAAAGCAAAGTGTGTTTTTTGTAGTCCTCCAACAGAAAAAAAAGATAGACTTTCTCCGATGGGATGTCACAAATTAAGATTCATGTTTCCTTTGTGGACACCAATGCACCAAATCTTATAATTGGTTACAAAATGGGGAAGGGGTTTGAATGGGAGATAGCCTATAGTAGGCAAAGACCATTGAGACCTCTTCAGGAACATGTCCTGATAACATGTGAAACAGTCTAGCGAACGCATTTAGCAGATTGTGTAGTCAATCTGCGTGCTGCAGAAAGCCAGCAGAATGGAAAGCAAGAACTGCTGAAAGCATTTGAAAGGCTCGGTAAAGTGTTGCCTGAGGAAGATATCCTCCAGTTAGTTGGAAGTATGGTGCAGAAAAATGGGGCTGACATGTATGTATCTCACTACCGTAGCTTTGTTGTTAATAGGCTCATTTGCTGCTTCAATCCTCTCTTTTGTTCATTGGATACTTATTCATGGGTATAGGGGTGGGAAGGAAGTGAAACGACAAAATAAACTTTTGGTCAAGGAATGGGAGAGAAACCAATGAGAAGGAGAAAAAAGAGAATGGATCTGGAACTTCATAAGGGAAAATTCCGAACTGTAGGCCCTACTACTGACTACTAGTATCTATCATAGTAAAATTGTGCCGTGGCATGTAATATATGCTCTGTAGTATCTTTACGTTTGTATTTAAAAGATAATTATAATTATAATTCCAAATAAACTCAGAGACTATTGTTAATTACTTACAGTTTATACAAAGGGACGCCTAGTGGATGAGACTAGGAGGGTTCCTGGAATCTGTTCACTAATAATTAATTATACAATGACCAGTTACTAAGTTTTCCGCTGTTTTGATTAGGGAATTTCATTGTGAAAAATCTTTATAACATTTCTCACAGGTTTTTGAAATCATAATGAACATAAGCCTTCTTTTAATTCTTAGGATATATTTCTATTCCATTTCAGTCAACAAGATAACAAATTTTGAATCTGCAAAATTCGAGCACCCAATTTTAAACCTAACTTTTGGTCCATGTTGTTTAGGTGTTGTTGATTCGGTAGTAGTTGGTGAGATCTTTCTTTTGAAGTCGTCATATCATTTGTGCAGGAAAAATAGGCAAAGCGATTGCAGGATGAGGCAGAGAATGAACAAAATCGCCGGGAGAAGGAAGAAGCAGCTTTGAGAAAGCAACTTGCTTTGCAAAAGAAGGCATCCCTTATGGAATGCTTTCACAAAAGAAGCAAAAATTCTAGCTCCACTTCCCATAATGACCAGTCTTCTTCAACAGAAGTAACATCTCCTGATTCTTCATCATGTGGAAGTAAGTGAATTTCTTCTCTTTTCTTACTTAATAATCTTCAAGCCGTTTGATAAACAAGTTGGAAAAATTTTGAAGACCCTACTAATTTTTATTAGAAATTCAAAAAAGAGAGAGTGATTTAGTGAAATGTGCTATTATTTTTTCGGTGGTGAGTAAGAAATTTTTTCCATGGAAAATAAGGAAAAGATGAAGAGCATCTCACCAAATCACTCATCTTATTTTTTTCCCCAACTTCTCATGAAAATTAGTAATGTGTACAATCATTATCCAGCTTTTAATAAACGGACCCTTCATTCTCGACATCAATTTTGGTTTTTGGAACTTGGTTGTAACTTTTGTTATCCATTTCTCAGGAAGCACTTGATTTCTTGGCATAATTTGGGTCGATCCATTCGTTCGAACTGGAAACAACACCAGGACGTTCGTCAGAAGCCTAAAACAGAACTAGTCAAGGAACTTAACTACAAGTAAAGAAATGCCTCGTGATGATGAGTTGAAGTTAGAAAAACTTCTTGATGGATGGGATGAAACAAATATTGACGGAAGATCTTGTCATAGAAAAGTAGATGGTTCTCTTCCTAGTGGCTTGAAATGCAACTGAAAGCAATTGTTGCAGTTTGATAAGAGGAACAGAGCTGCATTTTACGGTATTTGGTCCAAGAAAACTAAATGAACTCCTTGAGTTATAATTTTACTACACCGATAAAGTTACATATATCTTATTACACCAAGTGTATCCAGTATTTTCTTTATATTACATATATCTGAACATATCTATCAATTTGTACATTTGCATACATATGTTCCTTACTATTTTTATTGTTTACATGTGCTTACTAGTATGATGATAAATTACAAGTTCAACATTTTACCCATATGAAATTGCATATACTTTTTTCAGAACACATAATTATTTCTCTTTTATACATATAAAAAGATCAGATAGTTGCTGTAAGGTCTTCGACATGTCCTACTTCTTTAGATCTTGTCGTGTCCGCGTTATGAGTCTTGTGATGTGTTCCTGCCCCGAATCTGTCCATGCTCGGTTTCATAGCTTTGGTTGAAACGGAGTTGACTCAGTCAATTTTGGAGGTTAGCAAAAAGACCGCAAATGTGAGGCCTTTAATCCTTAATCTGCAAAAACAGGCGATATCACAGTGACCTGCTGAGTGAAGACCAAGTGAACTAAATATTGTCAAAAACAAACATGGAATCTTGCACAGAAGTAATGGAAAATTCAGATTTGTACCTATTTTAGCTTTTACACATTGATTTCAGTCGATCCATCCATGAACTTGTTAGAACTCAAGAGCATAAATGAATCACTCACCATTAGAAAATTCGGTCTGAATCTGCAATTTCCTGTATTCATTGCTGCCATTATCCAGAGATATCTGCAGATTGCGCTTGATGTGCTGTCACCGTCTCATAGGTTTGGGAAACCCTAACCATTTTGCATGTCAACCAAACTTTCTCTAGATCTCTAATTTAACTTTGTAGTTCTTTGTTTTATTTATTGTTTTAGAATCTTGTTTTACCATTTTATGATATATTAGGTGATGCTTAATATTTTATTTTTGTTAATCATTTATAATTTCTGGAATTTTTTGTTTAAACTATAACTTTCAATGTGTGCGAAAACTTTTTAGCACTACTGGTTAATCAATCTGCATACAGTCAACCAAACTTTGGATGTAGAAAAGAAGAATGGATTCTTAATTTGGGATGAAAGCTTATTCCATTGTTTATGATTTTGAGCATACATATAATATTAAGCCACATATTGCAGCAATACTCCATTTAAATAACTATTTGTGTGATTTTTAGCTCTACATTTTAATGCTAAATGGAACTTTTTGTCATGGTTGAATGTTTAGTTGCTCACACTCTTTATCTAAATTGTTTTTTACACAGTTCTAACCCTTTTGTTGACCTTCAAATCAAATGCCTTCGATGAGATCCAATGCAAATTATTAATATCCCTCTTGAACCTTCAAATTCCTTTTATGATATAGATATTTTAGAGAAAATATTTCTTGTGTATTCTTCCCACTGAGGAGGATCATCAAATATCACTACAAGAAACATGATATATAGTGCAAGCATTTCTGTAATATAAAAGGTAGTCCTTGGATTGTATTTTAGATCATGTTTGCCCTTTCAAAGTAGAGTTAACAAATAAGTTAAGTGCACTTCACTTTAGTACTGGCGCGTCCAATGCGCCGCCATTAAGACTGTATGCCGACGCGTTAAACGTGCCACTAAAGGATCAAACGCATCAGCAATATGATGTTTTCAAGACACAATGTCACACACTTTCAATAACACAACCGACTTTTCCCGGTGCCTTTTCGCGCTAATAAATAGTACTTTTGCCGACGCATTTTTTTGCGTCGGTAAGTTACTTTTACCGACGGACTTTTTCTAGCGCTTTTTGCATGTACGAAACCACGTCGGCAAAGGTCAAATGCCTTGGTGATGCATTTGGTATACTTCCCCTAGCGCGTGGATGTGCCAAGAAAAGTCTTCATTTTTGTAGTGTATATACAAGAGAGACAAAAACAAGTAAGGAAATGTTACAACTAATTGACAACGTTTTTAACAGCTGAATGACAACCTAAACTATAAAGAATTACACCTTATATTTACACCAAGACTAGCACATATATAGCCTGTATTTACAGGTTAACACTCCCTCGCAAACTCGGTTGCACAGGAGAGACAAGGTTGGACCTAAGATGTTGAAATCGGTGCTTGTGAAGTCCTTCGGTGAAGACATCAGCTAGTTGATCGGGGGAAGGAATGAATTGAACAAGATGTGATCTTGATAATATGCGTTCCTGAATGAAATGGTAGTCCAATTCTATGTGCTTAGTGCGAGCATGAAACACCAGATTAGAGGCCAAGTATGTGGCACTTAGATTGTTACATAGTAAGGAAATAGGAAAAGGTGGAGAGAGTTGTAACTCAGTTAAAAGATTTGAGAGCCATGTGGTCTCGGCGCAACACATGAGCAAGAGAGACTAATATTCAGCTTCAGCACTTGAGCGAGAAACAGTGAAACAGTGGGTTGTTTCTTAGCAATCCAAAATATGAGATTAGGACCCAAAAAGACACAAAGACCAGTAGTTGAACGCCGAGAGCCGGTGCAGCCTGCCTAATAAGCATCATAATTGGCCTTACTAATGAGAGAAGTCAGAGAGCGGCGGAAAAGAAGACCAAAGTCTAAGGAGCCTTTAAGATATCGCAAAATGCATTTGGCAGCAACGAGATGCAGAGTACGAGGGGAACTCATGAACTAGGCGACATGATGGATTGCATACGCTATGTTAGGATA
Source organism: Lonicera japonica (assembly GCA_021464415.1). Lineage (NCBI taxonomy): Eukaryota > Viridiplantae > Streptophyta > Magnoliopsida > Dipsacales > Caprifoliaceae > Lonicera > Lonicera japonica. The sequence continues at coordinate 1,633,126 of CM038471.1, read as the reverse complement.
GGTGAAGGTAAGATATTGGAGAGAGCCAATGAGTTGCCGGTACTCTATACCATCAGGTAAAGGATCTCCACTAAGAAGAGATAACTGAGTCTTGGCACAAATCAGTGTGTTGCAAGGCTTGTACTACCGCAATGTTCCGCACCGAAAGCCTTTAGTATTTTTCACCTTTTGATCTTCCCGGGTACAACTTGGAACTCGGTGCAACCAAGTTATGCTGAATTCGAGCTAAATCAATTAAGGGCTAACAAGCCACCCCCACTTAAATTTCTCGACGTCCTCGTCGAGAGTGAATCTAAGTACCGCTGAACCAAAGCCTCAAACTGTCATAGCAACGTGTCTTTCTCCCAAGTAGCCTCTTCCACCGCCTTTCCCTTCCATTTAACCAAGTAATAAGTTCTTCGATTTTTCTTACTTTGCCACTCGGTTTTGTGTTCGACTACGGCTACAAACTATTTTTGAATTGTTGGAGTAGCCTGAGTCCTTGCACCCTCGCTTGGATCATTTGGGTCCTCGGCATACTTCTTTAAAAAAATTGACATGAACGGTCCATCATAGCGTTAGATTAATCCCTTGTGAGCTATTTTTTGCTAATTTTCTTCCACACTTGTGGAGTCAACTTTAACATTACCAAGTCACCAACATCAAATTCAACTTCATGTCTACTCTTATCTACCCATTTCTTCATCTATCGCACCGATTTAGCCGGAATATCCTTGGCCTCCTTTGCCATTTCTTACTTTTCTTGAACATATCGATCGGCTGCCGAGCAACGGCCTTATGATTTCTGCTTGGCAATTTCGTGCGGAGTTAGGGGTTGTTGGCCCGTTGCCAACTCAAACGGGCTTTGTCCAGTAACGGAACTTTACTGCAAGTTGAAACTGAACTGAGTAACATCGAGCAAGCCCGCCCAGTTTTGTTGATTTGCGGTAACGTAATGCGTTAAGAACTTTTCAAGCAAAACATTCACCCTCTCGGTTTGCTCGTCAGTTTATGGATGATTGGTCGCGGAAAACTTCAATTGAGATCTCAACATTTCAAACAACACAGTCCAAAACATGCCAGTAATCTGGGCATCTTGATCATTCACAATAGCCAAAGGTATTCCCCACAGCTTTACCACATTTTTAAAGAACAAGTCTGTTGCAACCCCGATAGAACACGCCTTTGGTGCCGAAATGAAAGTCGCATACTTGAGAACCTATCCACAACCACGATTATGGACGTGAAATCCTTCATTTTCGGTAACCCATTGATGAAGTCCATGGAAACACTCTCCCAAGGCTTGCTTGGAATGGGTAAACGTTCCAAAGTTCCCACAAATTTTTTTCATTCCATCTTGTCATGTCACATACAATTCGACATCGGACTCCATCCGAAGCCAATAATAACTTTCAAAAACTAAGTCAAGTGTACAATCCTGCCCTGGATGGCCGGCGTAGAGTGTGTCATGAGTCTCTTTCAATAGAACTTGTCGCAAACCCCCAGTTTTCGGCACATACGGTCTGCGCCCCTTCGCATACAACACTCCATCCTCAACCCAAAATCTTCGAGTAACTCCTCCCTTAACTTGCTCCAAGAGCTGGCTAGTAACTAGGTCTACCTATGCTTTCTCCTTAATTTTCTGCAAAATATCTCCCATGGTTTGGGTGATCACCGTCACCCACCCCACAGCTACTACACTGCACTCTGTGTCATCAACCACCTCGGAATTCTACTTAATGCATCCGCAACCTGATTTGCATTGTAGGGCTCATACTACAGCGTATAATGGAATTGAGCCATTGTGACGCCCCGAATCCCGTTATGAGGTTTAGACCTCCGGGACCTAGTTAATCACGATGCCGTACGCAACGGCGGGTTTAATGTACTTAATTTATAAAACTGATATAATAGAAAGTCACATGTAAGGCCACATTTTTCAAAAATTTTCAGCATGTGGAGTTTGTATTTTCAATAAAACCAAACCTGTAAATAAGAAAATAAAGCTTAATTAGAAAGTTAACTCCACATCTATAATGATTAGCAATCCATCCAAATCTAATACTTCAATATATATATATATATATCAATCCCTCCAACGAGATCCCAAAAATAATTAAATGGCCTTTATAACACTTAAAGAATAAAATTCAATACATGTTCAGTTAAATAAAAATATACAAAAGCCAAATTGTCAAAAGATGACTACTAACAGTCTAAGGTCATTAGAGGTGCCTATACTTCGTATTCGTACTGTTCCCGAAGAGAAATACCTGCAAAACTGGTTTAAAAAACGGGAGTGAGCCAAAAACGTGCTCAGTGGGAACTATAGGGTTTTGCATAAGAAAGTACATGTAGTAAAACACACACAACGTGAAATAATGAATATAGTACGAGTAATATCCGTATGTATATACTATAAGAATATAATAGTAATGCCATGCATATATGATAAAAATCCTTATATATATACAATGCACACCAAGTGCTTTCCCAACCCCAAAGCTATGATATAGAATATACGTAAATATCGTTAAAGTACATGTAACTCAGAATAATAAAGCATCATAAGAAAACATAGGCACTAATCTTATTCAACTGTTCATTTCGTATCCATCAATCTCATGTCCGACTATCTTGTCTCCAACATCTAGGATTTTCTCTACTCTGCATAGTGATCGTGATCGCAATCTAAGCCTCTAAGGCTAGGTATGAGCCCCCAAGGCTGGGTCCCCCGAGGACCACGTAGATGTGTAGGGTATGGCGCCTTACACGGTCCCCCTAACTAGACCATATAATATGCCGCTCCCAAAGCGGGATCTCTCTACACGGATCATAGAGTATGCCGCTAATATAGCGGGGTCCCTTTACACGGACCAGGATATGTAGCCATCATGGCTAGGTCAACCCCGTGGACCATTAGTGCCTTAGAAAATCGAGAAATCAATCAAAAGTATTCTCCCAAAAATATACTTATACATAGTACACATACATGTACACACACAGATATATATATATATATATACATCTCTTTAATTCGTGTACTTGTAGTGACTCTGCCTACCAAGGGCGCATTTAGTCTCTCCAGATACACAGCGTCTAATCCTTATTCAAACTATATAAACCACCAATTATGTGTACGTAATAACTTGATAGATAGATACATTCATCTTATTATGTATCTAATATACATATGCCATTAAAGAGACTAATAGCATCACATGATTATATCCATGCAATACTTGAACAACTCAATGAGTGGACTAGTAGTCTACTTGTAGTAATTTCTTGGCTCGAAGGAATATCATGAATAAAGTAATTAGTTTGTTCAATGGAGTATATATCTCATGGATATAATCATTATTACGTTGAAACCAAAATCATGGTTTGAACCCATTATTTATCAAGTTCGTAGCTCCATTAGAAAACACTGCAAGGTTGTTACCAAGATAGTGGGTTTCTACCAAATTCTTGGTGTTAGTAATTGTGAGAATCCGCAAATGCGACCCCCCCGGGTCTCGTCCCCGTTCGTGGTGGTCTGAAGCGTCGGAAGGGATTCCGTCGCTCCATTTGCTTGGAGTTTGTTTGATGATTTATATCGGGTGTCCCTACGTCTATTCTAGATGCAAAGGGGTTCGTTCAGAGTCGCCAGTACGTTTTACGAGAAAACGGACAAAAAGGTTGTGTAAGGGGAAAGGCTATAGACAAGCCTTTCTTTACACGTTTGTCTGCGAAACCAGGTTTCTATAGGGTTCGGGAACTATATTACGGTTTGGGAAGGTGTTAAGCACCCATTCCGCCCTTTCGGTCTCTAGTGGACTTATATGTTTATTCTATGTTGAAAAACTTGGGTGCTTTTACTGACAGTCTACTACTTTTCAAATGAAAACCCTAATTTCTAGGGGAAGACGGGAAAGGGATGAAAACCTTTGTGTTCCGAGATCCGATGTTTTATTTGTTTGAAAAGATGTAAATACACATGACAAAACCTTTTATTTTGGAAGAGTGTCCCGTATTATTTCCTCAGATAATGACGGTTTTCTCGTGTTGTGTTTACTTTTGTGAAAGTTCGGATCTAATATCGGGACTAATTTAATATAGAATCATGACTCTTGAGAGGAGAATTATCAGACACATCGCAGTCTATAGAGAAGACATGATATGTTGATTTTTAATTCCTAAATAAGTCTTATCAGTCCGGGTTTTGAAAATAGAATTTTATCCGGACGATAACGTACTTATTCTTCTGGTTTTGAAAATGGTTTTATCAGGGTCTTTTGTGTCGAAAACGATAGACTATTTGTAACTTGACAATAAGTTTATTCAAATAAAACGTGGACAGAATAACAGAAGTAAAACAAGTACACAGATATCTAATTTTAAATACTAAAAGGGACTTTCTTTACCTTCCTGACGAGAATAATAATAAGAAAGAAAATATAATACGGCAGAGGGATCTCTGACGATAATAATCTTCTCTTTCTTCAGATATTTCCGAGAAATCGATTCCGGAGACGGGACACGTCGAGTGTCGAGGATAGATTCGATAATTCTTCAGAAATAAGATAATAGTAGAAAAAGTGCTTGATAAAAATCAAATCTAAAGCTCCAAATTCTCAGATTCCATTTGCTGCCCTTGAACCCTTGGGGGTGTTGGACTATTTATACTGTTCGGGGAAGATTGTCGCGCGACATTTCCCCAAAAAAGGCAAGTGTCGCGCGACATATCTGTTTGTCGCGCGACATTCCTGTATGTCGTGCGACAAACGGCTGAAGTGATGGGTCCTGACACTGTGATGTGTCAGAAAGTGGTTGGTCGGGTGCAGAGAGGGATTGTCGCGCGACATAGTGGGATTGTCGCGCGACATTCCAATGATTGTCGCGCGACAATGTGATATGTCGTGCGACAATCCTTCATAAAAATAGGTTTGTCGCGCAACAAACCCCCCCGGGGTAGTTTCGGGTGCTCGGGTGTGTCCTGGACCCAAAAAGTAGTAGTCTCGTAGGTCGTTAGGGTTCTTGCGGGGGTCACGGATCGGGGTGTCTACAGACCCTCTCGACTCAAGCTCCTTGCTTGCAAGGAATTGAGGCGACTGGAAGAGACCATGATCCATGGCTCCCGCATGAACTCTAAAGAAGTGTTTATGCAAAAAGTGCTTATGAGTGCCTCCGGAGAGGGCTTCGTGTTTGGTTTTGCCTCCGGAGAGGGCCTTTGTTACCTCATTACCTCTCTCGAGGGCTTTGACTTGCCCCACTTGCCTCAGATGGGAGGACTACCATTGATCTTTTTTGTGCCTCAGGTGGGAGGACTACCGTTGCTCTCTCCTTTTTTTGCGCCTCAGGTGGGAGGACTACCGTTGCTCTCTCCTTTTTTGCGCCTCAGGTGGGAGGACTACCATTGCGCCTCAGATGGGAGGACTACCGTTGTGCCTCTCTGGGAGGGCTTTGCCTCAGGTGGGAGGACTACCGTTTGTGCCTCTCTGGGAGGGCTTCGCCTCAGGTGGGAGGACTACCGTTTGTGCCTCTCTGGGAGGGCTTCGCCTCAGGTGGGAGGACTACCGTTTGTGCCTCTCTGGGAGGGCTTCGCCTCAGGTGGGAGGACTACCGTTGTGTCTCTCTGGGAGGGCTTCGCCTTAGGTGGGAGGACTACCGTTTTGCCTCTCTGGGAGGGCTTCTAGATCTGTAAGAAGAAGGAAAAAATGCCTCTGGGAGGACTTTCATGAGTAACTTTTGCCTCTGGAGAGGACTTGTGATTTTGCCTCTGAAGAGGGCTTGTGTTTGTGATTTTTGTAGAATTTAATTTGTCTCTCTTTAGATTGCTAGAGTGGGAGAGAGAAGTTTTTGTGAGGGTGAAAAAGAGCTCCTCGAGGTCTAATCTTATCCGAATGTCCGCTTTCCTATATCTTTCTTGAATTTTGTTCTCATGTTTTCCTCGAGTGAGGATACTTTTCTCAGAAGGCAGTTTTCGATTTTCTTTTGCTTTCCGCAGCGTGATGATTCGAGGATTTTCCAAACCATCTCTTCTGTATCGTGCTGAAAAGAAAATTTGTCTGAAAGTCCAATCTCTAATCTCCGTTCTTTTCTCAATTTCTCTTTTTGGTGGGCCCAACATCGTTTTCTGTTTTTCGATGCCCTTATTTCTCCCTCTTTTGGGAAAGACTTTTCCTGGCCCTCTCTGTTTTTGACCAGGAGTCTTTTCATCCCTTTGTCGTGATCAGGAGCCTTACTCACCCAAAACGAAGCCCTGAGCCGATTTGGCCTAGCTGTCACTTTTGGTGTGGCTCTCCCTGTCACTCTGCATTTCTGTTTCTCTCGCTTGCTTTGGGCGTTCATACGGGTTATTTCTCTTTTCTACTTTTTCAATTTTTTCCATCCCCGTCTTATCTTGCCATTCTGCCTTTTCTTATTTGATGGTCTCGGTCCTTCTGTGAGATCAGAGACTACTTTTAATCGTGGCATTCTGTTCTCGCTTTTTTCGGAGAGATGATTTGGAAATTTTCTCTTTGAATTCTTTATGGGTGTGCGGTTTTAGCATTTTTTCCGAAAACTGCTTCTCGAAAGTCCTCCTGTAGGAGATAAAAATGAGAAAAGAGGTCAAAAAATCAGGGGGGACAAGAGATTGTCGCGCGACACTTCGGTGGGATGGCTCTTTGTTGCGCGACAATGTGGCCATTTGTCGCGCGACAAACTGCCCCACTATATAAGCCTCCTGCTGAGCTCATTCCACCTCATTCTCTCCCTTCTCTTTCTCTCTCTAGCTCTCCTTCTCTCTTCTTTTCTTCTCTCCCAAGCGCAGAAGCTCTGCCGTATTTTTGACTTTTCCGACCTTCTTCATATATCCTACCTATACCTGATGGACCCTGCTCATCCCGACAGACTGGAGGGCGACCAGGAGGAGGTTACTTTCACTGACGCTCAGGGCGTTCTCCGCTGCAGCCCTCATCATGACGACTGGGCGGATTTGGATTGGTATGATGAGGATGGGATAGACCGCGGTCGAGCGGTGGTCTATCGGGATGCTATCCGAGCTGCTCCGGTCCCGGATGTCCCGTGGCTTTTGATGGAGCCTGTCTCTCACGAGATTCGTCGTCGATCTCTGGTATGTCTTCTTTCGTGCATTTATCTGTTCTGCTTCTTGTCGTTTCCTGTATTCGTTTTTAGATAATGTTAGTATGCATGTCTGCCTAGGAATAACGCCCGATTTTAGCGAACACATACTTTTACCTGTGATACCTCTTAGTTTTTAGGAAAAATACATAATTTACCCCTTATAACCCTATATCTCTCATAATTACACCAAAGTACCCTCAGGTTTGGAAAATTACATAATTTACCCCTATAGCCCTATAACTCTCATAATTACACCAAAGTACCCTCAGGTTTGGAAAATTACATAATTTACCCTTATAGCCCTATAACTCTCATAATTACACCAAAGTACCCTCATGTTTGGAAAATTACATAATTTACCCTTATAGCCCTATAACTCTCATAATTACACCAAAGTACCCTCAGGTTTGGAAAATTACATAATTTACCCTTATAACCCAATATCTCTTTCTCTTGTCTGCAGTGGGTTGGCCGGGGTTGGGGTTCTCCCAACACTATATCTTCGGAGTGGCGACGGGCACCGGCCCCTGTCCAAGAGTTGATTCTTGCGACTCCTTTTGGCTCCCTCTTCGACGCCCTCCCGGAGCGGGTTTCTAGGGCGGCAGTTTTGGTGTCGGCGCTGGCTTGCCATTGGTGGGATACTACTCATACCTTCCATTGGAGCTGGGGTGAGATGACGATGACACCCCTCGATCTTTTTGCTCTGACCGGGATTCCTTCAGGGGGGGTTCCTATTCAGATCGATGTCCCTTTGCGTCTGACAGCAGAGGGTATCGTTAGTGCGCTTGGATGGTTCCCGGAGCGGCGGAGTTCCGGCGATACGATTCCTCGGGGTGTCTTGGTTACGCGGCTAGCCGTAGAGAGAGCTCGGTTAGTTGCTTCAGGGGTTCCTATGACCCGTCAGGAGGCGCGCCAGTATGCCCACGTCCTTCTTCTGTTGACACTCCATGATTTGTTCGAGGCACGTGGCGGGGACACGGCTCACCTTTGGTGGTTGCCCTATCTTCGGGACTTCAGCCTCATGTTTGACTATGACTGGGGAGGCTTCATTCTTGCAGTCCTCTATGATGCCATGGACCAGGTCTCTCGCCATTTAGCCCTGAACCTCAAGGGCTTTTCTCTGCTGTGGGAGGTACATACTTTAGTCCTTTTGTCCTTGCTTCAATTCTTTGCATATTACCTGTTGATCATTGCTGATTTCTTTTATCTTTCCTTTTCAGAGCTGGTTTGTTGCTTATACCCGCTTGGGTCGTGCCCAAGTGGATCTCCTCGTTGAGAATGAGGACCAGTTTCCTTTTCTCCGCCGATTCATTGCGGGGAACTACCGGGCTCCCTATGTATACCGGACTCGGGAGACCGGAGCTGCTGCCGTTCACGACCTGTTGGAGGAGCAGGTAAATATTTTAGTTCTCTTGCTCTTTCATAGATAGAATATATAAATTATTGGAAATAGAAAACTTGTTTTCTTTTTAGGTTGAGTGGGCTCCTTGGGGTGATCTGAGTCCCCATTATGGATATGGCCGCGCCCTGATCGCCTCGAGGACTAGGCGGCTTATCCGGGATGAGTATGGCCTTCTCTTCTACTTGGGCGAGAGGGTCATTCGCCAGCACACGCCGTCCCAGTGGCCTCGTGTTCCATTATTCCCTCCTGTTCTGATGAGGCGGACGGGCGAGATCGATCTGGTGACGGTGCAGGCCTTGGTCGACGGACTCGGCTTCCAGACGTTCGTCGAGGAGGGAGACTACCCCATTTTTGCTGCCCGTTATCTGATGAGGGAGCCGAAGGGGACTCGGGGACGGGTCTTCTATGAGAGGTACCGGGCACTGGGAGGTGATCCCAACTACATACGGGGACAGACCCATTTAGCTAGGGCGGTTCCGGGTCACTTGCCACCTGTCCCCGATCAGAGGGACAACATTCCAGATTCTGAGGACGAGGATCCTGAGGGAGAGAGGGATGTTCCTGCTGCGGCCGAGGGCGGTGGTCAGCCAGAGGGTGAGGGAGGTGATGCAACAGCTGTTCCGGAGCCGTCACCTCAGGCGACACCTGTGAGGGAGCAGCGTGCTGAGGGTTTCGAGTTTCCCACCGGCCCTTCTGTGTCTCCGGGGGTTCTTTTTGCTGCTGCTGAGGCTGCTGAGGGGAGAGCGGGATTGTCTGAGAGGTCCTGGGAGCCTGCGGACCTTGGGGCAGACTATGAGCAGTTCGGGCGGACTCCTCCAGCTGCGGTGGCTACTCCTTCTAGTGGGGTACCTCCTTTGAGGGCGACGGCCATAGTGGATCCTCCGGGGGTCCGTACCTACGCCACGTTGACTCCTCTTCCGGCGACTGTCATGGGTCCTCCTGCCCGATCTCCAGGTTTCGGGGGTTCTTCATCCCGCCCTCCCTTGTTCCCAATCCGCGAGGAGGGCGGGTCCACCTCTGCTGGTGTTCCGGCAGGGACGTCTATTCAGTGGGTAGATCTACCCCCACTCCCCAGGGACATCTCTTACGTTGGCGCTGGATTACGTCGATATCCCGTCCCGGAGTATCCCCTTCCTGAGGATACTTTTGATTATCTGGGTGGTCGCCCTGATGACGAGGTACTTTTTTCAACTTCTCTTGATACCTTTACATCCATATCTATCTATTTTGACTGTGCTGATTCTTTTATCTTCTGTCTTTTTTACAGCGGGTGAGTGTACGGGTGGCAGACCTACGGGCTTGGCACGCCCAGTATCTTTACAGCTGGAACCTGCTCCAGTACGTCGGTCGAGACCCTCCGGCCTACATGCGTGATTATCAGAGGGCTATCGACGTCTCCTTACGGCCGGACGATCCCCTGACTTCCTCTCATGTTCGGTCGGAGTCTAGGTGGAGTAGCAGTCGGACTTCTAGGCGATCCCGATCTTCGGTGATCCGTCCGACGGCACCGGTTCAGTCTACGGGTCCTTCCCAAGCGGCAGCTCCTCCCGCTCTCAGCGTCCCAGTCGTTGATCTTACTCCCGAGGAAGGCTCGGGTGATAGTGGGAACGTGTCAAAACGCGCCCGAGTAGATTAGCTTTCCCTTTTCTGCATTTAGTGTTAGTTTTGGACAGATATGTATTTATTTTTAGACATGTTTAGACAGATATTTAAAAACTGTTTTTTTTATAGGATTTATAAAATATCTTTATCTGCGTTTGATTATACTTTTATTCTCTGTGTGTGAAAGATACATATATAAGAGTCAGTGATTTAGAAGCCATACCTTGTAGTGTAGTGATATTTTTCCTGTAAACCAAGAGCAAAGTGAGAACAAGAAAGCATCTAAAAAATGATTCTTTTGGCAAAAATGACTGTTATGTGTAAGAAAAAACCAAATTAGGGTGACCCCAAAGGGTTTGTCGCGCGACAATCCCTCCTGGATATGAGTTTGTCGCGCGACAAACAGGTACAGGTCCCTCTTTTTTGCTATAAATACACCCATCTTCCTTCCTTCATCCCCACACTTTCCAAAAATGTCTTCTTATCGCACAAAATCTGATTTTTCTTATGTCAATGCTAGAGATGCTTTGATATCTTCTGAAAATGGTCTGAACTTTGGTGCCTTCAGTCCTTTAGCGAGTTGGTGCCATCGTCCCGTCGATTTTTCCTTTCTGTTAGGTGCCTTGTATTTCTGGAGTCCTGCGGACCATCTCTTCCGTTTTGGACTAGATGAGCTCTGCCCGACCTATGAGGAGTTCTCCTGGCTGTTACGTTCTGACGTTCGTCTCCCGATGGCAGTTCCCATAGAAGAAATCGGTCCCCGTGACATGCTAATTGCTCTGTTAGCCATTCCCCCGGCGGCCTGTGATGGTTTTTTTGCCGATGGTTTTCTTGACCTCCATAAAATGGTGAGGTTCTTTCATCGTTATGAAGATAGGGCCTCTTACGGCGTGGGGCGTACTGCAGCGGCCCTGATTTGCCTGGTTTCTGATATGCTGCTGGTGACGGGTTCTTCCCGTGTTGATCCGACTATCCTGAGTCTGATTTACCAGGCTAGAAATGGAGAGTCTATAGTGCCGATCATTCTTGCAGAGACCCTGAATGGTCTTGATGATGTTCAACGGGGGGCCTCGCCCTTCTTCCGGGGGAGTCCGCGTCTGCTATACATGTGGCTGCTAGAGCGCTTTCGATCGGTGGGTTTCAACGGAGCTCGGCTCGACAATCCGACTCATTTCTTCCATCGGCCTCTCTTTGGTGCTTTGACCATGTCTTCCTCTGATTGGACGGTATGGTTTTCGGAGAACTTTCGGGCTATCCGGTGGAACATTCCTTGGTGGAAGCTGAGGGCGATGGTACTTAGCACTGGGGGTCAGAACTATGTTCGGCTCCGCGGGCTCTGGTTCACTTCCTTTTATCTCCCTGGGCGTCTTTTTCGACAGTTTAACATTCCTCAGGAGGTTCCCCTTGGTCTAAACAACTTCTCTTCTGAGTCTAAATTTGTGACCCCACATGTTTCTTTATCGGTAGAGAGGATGTGGCGTGCTTGACTGACTCGTCGGTTCCACTATGTCCGTTTTGGTATTACCCGGCCCCTCCGGGCTGATATCATCCGCTCTTGCTGGCAATCTCTGGAGGGAGAACTGATCGACGACCCCTTTCAAATGGAATGGTTCCGGTTCATGGATACGGAGGCTACTGATGATAACATTGTCTTTGCATATCAGATCTTGGACGAAGCTCGGATCGATTTGGCTATTGAGGACCCAGTGTGGCCAACCCCTAGGGATTAGTTTCTTTCGTATTTGTTATGTCTCTTTTGTAACCTTCGGTGTTCTGAACCACCTTTTAATAATATATGAGAGACTGCTTGCGGGAAATAAATTTATTTACAAAGTTTAAACCGGGCCTGAAGTCACTTCTCAGGTTGCCTACGTTCCCCTTTTTGATTTTTACAAAGAACAAAAAGTTTTGAGTTGGGGCTCAGGTTTACGTAGTTCTTATTACATGCCACACATATTGATAATACTTCTTCAGTCGATCCATGTTGACTGGTGAATGTAGTAACTGCTCATCCAAATCAGTGAGTATAGCGGCACCTCCTGTATCGATTTCTTTGACGATGTATGGCCCTGTCCACTTCTGCCCGAACTTACCCCTCGGATCTCTGGCCGGTTCTCGAATTTCTTTCAATACAATATCGTTCTCGTTGATACCTCGAGTCCTTACTTTCTGGTTAAATGCTCGAGCGATTCTCTTCTGATACCCCTGATGGTGGTATGCGGGTTTCAATCTCTTTTCATCTAGTAGGGCTAGCTCGTTGTAACGTGCCTGGACCCATTCCAGTTCATTGACTTGATTTTCTAGTATTACCCTGAGGGAGGGGACTTCTAACTCGACAGGGAGGACTGCCTCTATCCCGTATGTCAGCGAGAATGGGGTTGCCCCGGTGGAGACCCTCTCGGTGGTGCGGTATCCCCACAATGCATATGGTAGTTTCTCCGGCCAGTCCCGGCAGGTGTCGGTCATCTTGCTTAGGATATTCTTTAAATTCTTGTTGGCGGCTTCAACTGCCCCATTGGTTTGTGGCCTATATGGCGAAGATTTGTGTCGGGTGATACCGTATTCCTCCATGACTGTATTAGCTTCTCCTTCGAAGTGGGTGCCGTTATCTGAGATGATCTCGTGTGGGACCCCATATCGGCAGACAATGTTCCTTTTGATAAATCGGGCAACTTTCCTGGCATCCAGGGTCTGGTAAGACTCGGCTTCTACCCATTTGGTGAAGTAGTCGATGGCTACTAGTATGAATTCATGGCCGTTGCTGGCTTTGGGCGAGATTTTCCCTATGACGTCGATTCCCCAAGTTGCGAAAGGCCAGGGAGCAGTCATGTTGTACAACTCTTTTGGAGGAAGCTTCTGGGATTTAGCATAGATTTGGCATTTGTGACAACGGCGTACATGGTCAGCACAGTCGGTTTGTAGGGTAGACCAGAAATACCCTTGCCTGATGATCTTGCGGGCAAGTGTATGCTCGCTCATATGAGGTCCGCAATCGCCCCCATGTATCTGATCCATCATTCTAACCGATTCTTCTTTGGTGAGACATTGAAGATGAGTCCCGTCGTAGTTCCTTTTATATAATCTTACGACACAGAGTATAAATCCTGATGCTAGTCTTCTGAGGGTGACCCGCGTTCTCTTGTCTGTTTCCTCGGGATACTGGTGGTTCTTCAGAAGGTTCCAGATGTCATAAAACCAAACGGTCGAGTCACCATTTTTTTCAGTTTCTACCTCAAGGGTCATGCAGTGCGCGAGTCCTGATTTCTTTTGTACCGTGAGGGTTATTTCTTCCATCCCCTCCGGAATATCGATCATAGATGCCAGGGTTGCCAATGCGTCAGCAAAACTATTCTGGGACCTGGGGATATAGTAAAACTCCACACGCTCGAACTTTCCTGCGACATCCTCTAGTCGGGCGAGGTAAGGGACTAATTTCTCATCTTTGATCTTCCATTCCTTCAGAACTTGGTGGACCACTAGTGCTGAATCTCCGTATACCTGTATTCTCTTTATACCCTTTTGAAGAGCGATCTCTAACCCGAGTATGCATGCTTCATATTCGGCCATGTTGTTGGTGCAGAAAAAGTCCAGACGATACGATACCGGGGAGTGAGTTTGGTCCGGAGAAACTAACAGGATGCCTATCCCGTTTCCGTTTCGATTGGCGGCCCCGTCAAAGTACAACTTCCAGTCTTCATCGATCTCGACGTTCATGATGGTTTCGTCCGGGAACTCGGCTTCTTCTAGCATGTCTCCTAATATCGGATTGTGGGCCAGGTAATCAGCTATGATCTTGCCTTTGACTGCCTTTTGGGTCATGTAGGTGATGTCGAATTCGGAGAGTAGAAACAACCATTTTGCCATTCGATTCGAGAGAGCCGGTTTCTCGAAGAGGTATTTCAACGGATCGATCCGTGATGCCAGGATGACTGGAAAAACTAGCATATAGTGCCGTAGTTTCTGTGTTACCCAGACGAGAGCGGTACACGATTTCTCCAATGGTGTGTAGTTTATCTCAAATGGGGACAGCTTTTTTGCTGAGAAAATAGATGGCCTGCTCCTTCTGGGTATCGGTCAGGTGCTGGGCTAGCATTGCTCCCGCAGCCGAATCAGTGACGGTTAGGTATAAGATTAGTGGCAGTCCGGTCTGGGGCGGGGCTAACACTGGGGGTTTGGAGAGGTATTCTTTGATTCTATCAAAAGCTTCTTGGCACTGGCCGTCCCACTCTCCTGGTGAAGATTTCCTCAGGAGTTTGAAGATGGGTTCGCAAGTCTGAGTGAGTTGAGAGATGAACCTACTGATGTACTGCAGATTACCCAAAAATCCTCGGACTTCTTTCTCGGTACGAGGTTTAGGCATGTCTTGGATAGCTTGAACTTTAGCGGGGTCCACCTCGATTCCCTTCTTACTGACGACATATCCCAGGAGTTTTCCTTTGGTTACCCCGAACACACATTTCTGCGGGTTGAGTCTCATCTGATATTGGCGGAGCCGATCAAAGAAGGTTCGCAAGGCTGGTACGTGGCCTTTCCTTTCTTTTGACTTGATTATCATGTCGTCTACATACATCTCTACTTCTTTGTGAATCATGTCGTGAAAGATAGCCGTAGCTGCCCTCTGATACGTCGCCCCGGCGTTCTTTAGCCCAAATGGCATAACGGTGTAGCAGTATGTTCCCCACGGTGTGATGAATGCTGTTTTCTCTTGGTGATCTGGGTGCATCTTGATCTGGTTATATCCGGCAAAACCATCCACAAATGACTTCAGGGCGTGGTTGGCAGTATTATCTACTATCAAATCGATGTTGGGCAAGGGAAAATCGTCTTTTGGACAAGCTTTATTGAGATCCCGGTAATCCACACACATGCGGACTTTCCCATTAGCTTTTGGAACAGGCACGATGTTGGCTAACCACGAAGGGTATTCGATTACCCGTAAGAAACCCACACTTAATTGTTTCATCACCTCTTCTTTTACTTTTAAGGACCATTCTGGCGTAAGTTTTCTCAGCTTCTGCTTGACGGGCCTAAATTCTGGCTTGGTGTGTATCTCGTGCATGACTATCTGGCTGTTCAAACCTGGCATATCCGCATAAGACCAGGCGAAGACATCCACATACTCTTTCAGAGTTTGTGTGAATTCTTCTCTTTCTGTCTCACTTAGGCTTGCCCCAATGCGGACCTCTCTTCTTTCCTCCTCTGTTCCGAGGTTAATCACAAGAGTGTCTCCTTCCTCGCTTTGTATATGCTGCTCCTCCCGTTCCGGGTGTTCGTTCAGTCTTTCTAACTCTTTATAAGCTATTACAGAATTACAAATAACAGGATAACGCAACACATAGTTTTCTTCATTGATAATAGTGTTTACAGGTACAAGTTTAAAGAGTAAATCTAGGAGTGGCTCTTTCCTAGCCTTACTTTCACTCTCACCTCTCACCCTTACAATTTCACTCTTTTCTCTTTCCCTTTGGTAGTCTGGATCAGCGTATATCAGGTGTACGGGGTCATCCCTCGGCTCGTCATCCTCTAGAACCATGATGTCGAAAAGATCTCCGATCATTTCTTCCTCCTTGCCTGTCTTGTCTTCATTTCTTTCTTTCAACCCGATCGTTAATTTGGTGGAGAAACTGTGTTCAATGCTTTCTTTGACATATAGGTCCTCTTCATAGAAGATTTCCCATCCCGGCAGGTTCTCTCCATCACTGTTTCTCCAAGGTTCCTAAAAACCGCAAAAGGGGAAGTCCTCTCCTTCTTTGACAAAAAACCCGTTCAAAGAGCTGAAACTCGGATACTGATGCCCTCGGCCCCTTTTTTGCTGATCGTCTTCTTCAGTGTGTTGGTACCCCAAACCTTCCCTTTCGTACCTCGTTACCGGTTCCAAGGCTTGAAGTAGTCCTGATTGTCCCATTCCTAGGCCGGCTCCAGGTAAATATTTCATCATTCTTAGCATATTTGTAATCTTGGTGCTGAGACCGGGGATATTGTCTGGGGGGAGATATTCGATTATCTGAGTGCTGAGAGTTTGTACTTGAGGCTCATAAGAAAAGCCTCCTAACTGTATGCTCTGGCTCCCGATTCCCAAAACAGGTAACTCCACATCTGCCAAGGTCCTTTCAGGATCTCCTTGGATGGTAATTATGTTCCCTTCAAACGGTATCTTGATCTTTTGGTGCAAGGAGGAGGGGAGTGCTCCTATGTCGTGTAGCCACGCTCTTCCCAGTAGGAGGTTGAAACTGGAGGGAATGTCTATGATTTGGAAATCGGCCGGAAAATTTCCGGGACCGACCCTGAGATCTAGCTTTAGAGAACCCAGAACGGCCCTTCTGGTATTATCATAGGCCCTGACGGTTACGGCGGATGGTGAAAGCTCTGAATCCAAGATACCCAAGCATCTGGCAGTCTTCAGGGGGCAAACATTTATGGTCGACCCATTGTCGATGAGGACTTGTGGCAAGATCTTCCCTCGGGTTCGGACGGTGATGTGGAGAGCCAGGCTGTGTTTTCTCCCCAATGGAGACAAGTCTTCATCTGAAAATGACAGACTTCTTTGGACTGTAAGTGACCCGATCATGTTTGGCAGTTGTTCGGGTGTGGAGTCCGGTGATATCACGGCTTCGTCCAGAAGTTTGATGAAAGCGGTCCTGTGGGGTTTGGAGGCGACCAAGAGGCCCCAAATGGTGATGTGTGCCTGGGTTTTCTTCAACTGCTCAAGCACTCTATCTTCTCCTATTTTCTTAGGTGGCGGTGTTTTCTCAGTATCCGGTGGTGGTTGGTATACCCTTCCTGAACGGGTGATTTGTTGGATCCAAAGGGATGCCGGGTTTGATTCCTCTGAAGTTTCTGACGATTCTGGCTCTGTCGACCAACTGAAAGTCCCGGGAGAGGTTTCTGTCATACAGATTGTCTCCCTGAGGGGGGTTTGGGATTTCCATGATTGTTTCTTCTTATTCTGGGTCCATCCTATCCCAGATTTTTCGGGATTGGTTTTGATTGTGAGTGGTTGTGGGATCCCCTGATTTGTTTTTCCTAAACCCTGCCCGGGTAGGAAGTTCATTTTGGCCATCCATTGGTCAATTATTGGATTGAGGCCTGGGGTAACTTGAGCCTTTGCTGGCAGTACAATGAGTGCCCTGTAGGTTGGGTCATCTCGAATGAGCTCCACGGGATCGAAGCCTTCTTCATTAGTGGTCAAGGCATTAATCCCTGCAGGTGGAGCATGGTTAGGAAGTGGATTGTTAGTAACATTGGGCCCGCCGGGTGCGGGGATGGTTCCGGCTTCAATGAGGTCCTGGATTCGATGGCGGAGAGCTAAACAGCGTTCCGTGTCATGGCCTGCCGCTTGATGGTACGCACAGTTCTCATTCATTCTCCAAGTGTTGGGAATAGGGTTTGGTAGGGGGCGTGGGTTGAGTGGAGCGACTAGTCCAGCTTTTTGGAGTAGTTCCAGGCTCTTAACCAGAGTAGTGGGGAGGGTGCAGAAGTTTCTCCTTTTCTTGGCCTCAGTGTTTGAAGAGTCTCCCTGCGTAGGCCAATTCATTGGGGGGACTTGCGGTGACTGCTGGAATGGGTTTTGTTGATACGGGTACGAGCTTAGTTGGTTTACGGCTGGAGTGGCCGTCTTTCTTCCGGCGTAAGAGGCTTTCTTGGTATCGGTTTCAACTTTCTTGGCCAGTTCTTCCTCTACTTGTGACCCCATACTCAACAGGGCTCTGAAGTGTGGGAATACGTGCTTTCCCATGCAACTAAGTACGGCTGGAGTGAAGTTCTTCTGAATGATTTCCAGCTGTTCTTCTTCCTCGGGTCGTTTGGACATTTGGGAGGCCATCTCCCTCCAGCGGGTGACAAAGTCGCTGAAGCTTTCTTTCTCGCCCTGTTTGGCCATTTCCAGGTGTTTACGGGTAATTTTCAAATCCTCGTTGGACCCGTATTTGGTCATAAATTCTTTGACGATATCTCCCCAAGTCTGCGTGTGATGCCTTTCTAGACCAAAGAACCATCTCAGGGCGGCTCCCGTGAGAGTCATGTGAAAGGCTTGTGCTAATTCCGGCTCTCCACAACCGGACACTTGCATGGATCTGATGTAAGACTGTAGGTGAGTTTTAGGGGGCGTGGTTCCAGTGAACTTGGTGATGGAAAGGAGTTTGAATCCCTGGGGCAATCTCGCTTCTGGGTAGAGGGAGAAGGCATTCATATCCGTGATCTCGTCTGCACCTTTTATTAGGGACACCCCCTTCTGTAGGATCCTCATCTGCTCTTTCAGTTTCTTCATTTCCTCACTCTCTCTTGACATCTCGTCGGGCTGTTCCCGTGCTATTACCGATTCTGCATATACTGCCCGAAGTCGGTTGATGTCTGGGTATTCATTAGGGAGGGCTGCTGGGGCCGGTGGTGGAATGGGTTTTGCGGGAACTTGTGGCCATGGTTGGTATTGGGGGTCAAAATCGGGTTGTACTTGGGGTTGCGGCCAGACTATGGGTGGCTCCTGCTGTTGGTAAGTGGGGCCTGAATCCGGGGCCCATTGGTTCTGATTGTTGGGGTCGGTTTGAACGGGACCAACTACGATAGGGCCCGTTTGGGGTGGATTGGTTCCTTGAACTGGGGGGAGTACTTGTGAAGACTGTCCTTGGTTCGGATCTCGATTCGGTGGTAGTCGATCAAACCCCGGTGGTGCAGTTCGTTCGGCTGATAATTCTTCTATTCGGATCCGGGTACCCTGTTGCTCGTTCGTGAGGTTTGCCAGATCCCTGCTTACGGTCATGAGTAAACGGTGCATTTCGGCTAGGGTTGGCTGAGCTGATGATGCCTCGGCTAGGTTCTGATCTGTCTCTCGATTCTCACGTTCATCGGCCATTTCAGGTGTGCTTGGTCTTACTAGTCTTCCGGTGTGATCACGGCCGGCCCAACCTTCCAGTCTGTTTGTTGCTTCACGACTGTAGACGAAACCACGTGGCGAAGATGAAGGAAGACTGTGATGCGACTCGATTTTTGCCAAAAGAACCACTAAAAATTGCCGAGAAGAGCCTCGGATTTAAAAAGGCGTCCAAAAGTAAGCCGTAAGGTGGTACATCCCCTACGGCTGTTTGACAAGTGTTTTATCTTGACTCGATCTTATATGCAGCGCAGGTGTACGAACGGTTAAGGCTTCAGGCTCCCTCCTTTTTGGCAAGACCTTGCGATATACCCCAGGGGCGGGTACGTGCAAGAGCCTTTTGATATACTTCCCGGGTACGTGAGTGTTCTCGTCACTCGATATACCTCGGGGGCGTACTTGGCCAAGGAGAGTGGAAGTAAATGCTTTCGGTTTATGTTGGCCCAAGCAAGCCAACTCCCTAATCACTTATAATACTTCCGAGGGTTTGGGGTAAATTCACACTCGTAGAACCAATGCATGATTTGTGAAGGTGCGTGTGAAAAAGGTTGGGTTTACAAATATCATTATCTTGATTACGTATTTTCGAAAAATTCCCTTTTTCTAAAAAAATGTTTCTTCTCAATTAATTAACATAAGTAGGGAAAGCAGAAAAAAGCAAGTATTCAAATAAACAAAAGTCCACATATAAGAGTCTAGTTCTCTAGTGTCCCCAGCAGAGTCGCCACTGTGAGAATCCGCAAATGCGACCCCCCCGGGTCTCGTCCCCGTTCGTGGTGGTCTGAAGCGTCGGAAGGGATTCCGTCACTCCATTTGCTTGGAGTTTGTTTGATGATTTATATCGGGTGTCCCTACGTCTATTCTAGATGCAAAGGGGTTCGTTCAGAGTCGCCAGTACGTTTTACGAGAAAACGGACAAAAAGGTTGTGTAAGGGGAAAGGCTATAGACAAGCCTTTCTTTACACGTTTGTCTGCGAAACCAGGTTTCTATAGGGTTCGGGAACTATATTACGGTTTGGGAAGGTGTTAAGCACCCATTCCGCCCTTTCGGTCTCTAGTGGACTTATATGTTTATTCTATGTTGAAAAACTTGGGTGCTTTTACTGACAGTCTACTACTTTTCAAATGAAAACCCTAATTTCTGGGGGAAGACGGGAAAGGGATGAAAACCTTTGTGTTCCGAGATCCGATGTTTTATTTGTTTGAAAAGATGTAAATACACATGACAAAACCTTTTATTTTGAAAGAGTGTCCCGTATTATTTCCTCAGATAATAACGGTTTTCTCGTGTTGTGTTTACTTTTGTGAAAGTTCGGATCTAATATCGGGACTAATTTAATATGGAATCATGACTCTTGAGAGGAGAATTATCAGACACATCGCAGTCTATAGAGAAGACAGGATATGTTGATTTTTAATTCCTAAATAAGTCTTATCAGTCCGGGTTTTGAAAACAGAATTTTATCCGGACGATAACGTACTTATTCTTCTGGTTTTGAAAATGGTTTTATCAGGGTCTTTTGTGTCGAAAACGATAGACTATTTGTAACTTGACAATAAGTTTATTCAAATAAAACGTGGACAGAATAACAGAAGTAAAACAAGTACACAGATATCTAATTTTAAATACTAAAAGGGACTTTCTTTACCTTCCTGACGAGAATAATAATAAGAAAGAAAATATAATACGGCAGAGGGATCTCTGACGATAATAATCTTCTCTTTCTTCAGATATTTCCGAGAAATCGATTCCGGAGACGGGACACGTCGAGTGTCGAGGATAGATTCGATAATTCTTCAGAAATAAGATAATAGTAGAAAAAGTGCTTGATAAAAATCAAATCTAAAGCTCCAAATTCTCAGATTCCATTTGCTGCCCTTGAACCCTTGGGGGTGTTGGACTATTTATACTGTTCGGGGAAGATTGTCGCGCGACATTTCCCCAAAAAAGGCAAGTGTCGCGCGACATATCTGTTTGTCGCGCGACATTCCTGTATGTCGTGCGACAAACAGCTGAAGTGATGGGTCCTGACACTGTGATGTGTCAGAAAGTGGTTGGTCGGGTGCAGAGAGGGATTGTCGCGCGACATAGTGGGATTGTCGCGCGACATTCCAATGATTGTCGCGCGACAATGTGATATGTCGTGCGACAATCCTTCATAAAAATAGGTTTGTCGCGCAACAAACCCCCCCGGGGTAGTTTCGGGTGCTCGGGTGTGTCCTGGACCCAAAA
The DNA here is from genome assembly GCA_021464415.1 of Lonicera japonica. Classification (NCBI taxonomy): domain Eukaryota; kingdom Viridiplantae; phylum Streptophyta; class Magnoliopsida; order Dipsacales; family Caprifoliaceae; genus Lonicera; species Lonicera japonica. Next base: position 1,611,934 of record CM038471.1, on the reverse strand, counting down.
AGTAGTAGTCTCGTAGGTCGTTAGGGTTCTTGCGGGGGTCACGGATCGGGGTGTCTACAGTAATCCAATGGCATGGGTATATTATTTACACTATAAGAACAATATATCATATATGTATATGTGCAATTTATCCTCATATACTGAACTTGCTCCACACCTCTTTATAGTTATTTACAAATACTAATTAAGTGCACAAGTGTATAATGGGATTTTTATGGTAAAAGTGAGGAAACATATACTATCATAGAATTCCTCATCAACTCAGTAATATATGAAGGGATAATTATATACATACATATAGGTTGCATGGTGCAAGGTCCATAACAAATCCCATATCAACCCAAATATACATGTAGAATAGATACTCTTGTATAAATTCATATCAAGTGTAATATAGTCTAAATCTTGTATAAATACTTTTCTCTAACCCATAACAGTACATATGAAACTTCAACCCGAGTATATGCGTTTACGCACTAATGGGTATTACTTAGGGCTTGGGGTACTCAAACATATAATGGGATTCTTACATATTAACATGAAATTATATTGAAAACATGAATAAAGTAATGAAATTAACAACAAATCTTAGCCTAATACCCCATGTATGTGTGTGTCAACCATTATATAAAGAAAACCCCCAATTTGTTATAAAAGTGAAGATGCAACACATAAACACTTGAAATCAAGTTTAAATACTAGTATCCCCACCTCAATCAAGCTATCCTTTGAAGCTATGAGCGCTGGATCAAGCCGTAGTCCGACAAGTATTGGCTCAACCACAGAGGTCCAAGAATGAAAATCAACTCCTCAAACGGAGGTTTGGCCTTAAACACGCTAAGGAGGAGGATTGGCTCGGAAATAAAATACGGGGTGTTACAGCCATAAAGTCATTCCACCTAGCTTGTTTTAGGGTCAGCTATTTCATGGAATTGAAGCAGCTTGTGGCAATGTTGTCGGTGAAAATGTGGAAATGCCTTCCTATCAGATAATACCTCCACGTATGGACGCAATGCACCACTACGGTTATCTCCTTCTCATGAACCGAATACCGCCGCTTGGTTTCACCCAATATCCTACTTTCAAACACAATAAGATGCCCTTCCTACACCAACACACCCCAATAGCAAAGTCAGAGGCATCGGTGTGGACCTCAAATAACACATCAAAATTAGTCAACTACAATATCAGATCACTAGTTACCATCGCCTTCAGTTTCTCGAACACCTCCTGGCATTCCTGCGTATAGTTCCACAGTCTATCTTTCTTCAATAAATCAGTTAGACAAGCATAAACTGGGCATTCCAAAAAACTTTAAAGCTCGGTCATTTTCTTAGGAACTGGCCATTCTACAGTGGCCTGAATTTTCTTCGTGTCCATCTGTATACTACCCTCAAAAATCAAATGGCCAAGGAACATAATTGCCCTCTGCCCAAACTTACATTTTTTTAGTATTAAGTATAAGCTAGCTCATGTCAAATTTTCTAGGGCCAGTGCTTAACATGGAGCGTTCGGCTATACACAACTATGTCATCTAGATAAATAAGCATGAACTCATCTAGGAATTCTTTAAACAAGTTATTCATCAATGTACGAAATGTAGCAGGTGCGTTCGTTAAACCGAAAGGCATAACCAGAAATTCATGCGAACCATACCTTGTCACGCACGCAGTTTTCGGTTCATCCCCCTTTGCTATTCTGACTTGATAGTACCCCGACCGCATGTCCATTTTGATGAAGTATCTACCTTTCCCTAGCCGATCAAACAACTTATCTGCAATGGGCACCGGATAGTTGTTCCGCACCGTAACTTAATTTAAGGCTTGATAGTCCACGCACATTCTTAGTGGACCATTTTTCTTCTTCTAAAATAGAACAGGCGCACCGTAAGGCACATTCGAATGCCGTATAAACCCTCCCACCTGCAATATTTCATCTAACTGCTTAAGCAATTTTGCCAATTCCAATGGGGCCATTCTGTACAGAGCCTGTGTAGGTGGTTTTGCAGTAGGCAGCAACTCAATGATGTGATCAATCTCCCTTCTTGGAGGCAATTTTTGTGGCAACTCATCGAGCATAGCATCCCCGACTTTCTTTAACAATTCAGCCACTGGTTCAGCCACTTGCACATTCGAATGACTCCCATCCTCATAGATCATCGCCAAGTATGTTGATTCCCCCTTTTTAATCCCATTCTTTAGCTGTAACGCAGAACACATTCCCGTCTCACTTTTATACCTCAACAATAGAACATAACACGAATTAGGCACATCCATGATGAACAATCCAGGTAAATGCGGCAAAACTCTGCCTTAGACTTTATGAGGAAATCCAAACTGATAATGACTTGAAAATCATTCAAAGGTGCATCCGCAAAAGTACAACGACCACTCCACTCGCCAACCTTCAGCGATACATCTTTTGCCATTCCCCCAACCGATTTTGCTTCGAAATTGACTTCTTTAATTCTGCTCCTATCACCAGTTAACGAAAGACCGAGTCTCTGCACTTCCTTATTAAAAATAAAATTATATGTCGCACCGGTGTCGACCATCGCACGCACCGGAATATTGTTTAAAACAATATGCACATCAACCCTCCACTTTGGGACACCGGCTATTATTCCTGCTTTTGAATTACGTTCAGAAGCTGCAATGGGTTGACACGTCCTACCTCCTCAACATGGTGCTTCCCCGATTCCTACATCATAATTGCGTTCACCTTCTCTTTCTTAGGACAATTTTTAGCTATATGTGGGCCATCACAAATAAAACAACCCTTTACTTTTGACAAAGTGGGCTTATCCTTTTGAGCTTGGTGAGAACGCCTAGAAGAAGAGGCCTCGTTGCTACTTTTTTTCTTGTTCTTCCACTTGCTCTGTTACGGCCCCTCTTTGCCCTTGCTCTTGTCTTTCTCAACAAGGGCTGATTGTATTTTGTATTCGACTAACACATCGACAGCGGCCATGGCTGCGGGCAAGTCTTTAGTACCTTGCCTCTGCAAATCTATTTGCGCCTAGTTCTGAAGGCCTTTCATGAAGTTGAACATCTTATCATCCTTGGACATATTTTTAATGTCTAGCATCAAGGACGAAAATTCCTTTACATAGTCACGAACAGTTCCTCTTTGTTTCAATCGGCGGAGTTTATCGCGGGCCTGGCACACCGTATTAGTGGGGAGAAATTGTTCCCTGATTTTCATCTCCCTTGATTCCCAAGTCTGGATTTAAAGACGCCCCATCATCACATCGTATAAGAGGAAACAAGTGCTTGCTGAGATCTTGACTTGAGACCATGGCTATGGTAGCAATGCAGAACTTCGAGAGCAGGTTGCTAGATTGGAAGCTTTGATTGGGGCTCCAGTAGAGGAAACTAAAGGTGTTACCATCCCTTTGGTTGTTTGGAATGCACGATATCTGGGTGGAGTATGAATCCATCCGCAAAATGGTGGAGGATCATACAAAAAGCACAGAGGAGTAAACTGATTCCATTATGTCAAATATGAAAGCTCTGGCAAATGATCACAAGGCAAAGCTTACCAAGATAGAAATAGAACTGAAAATACTGAAGATGGCAATTCGTGCGTCAAACAGTTCATCTGGCGGCAAGGCTCTAAAACTAAAGGTACCTGAACCTAAGCCATTTTCTAGTGGCAAAAATGCAAAGGTGTTAGCAAACTTCTTGTGGGATTTGTCTCATTATTTCAAGGCAACCTAAACTCTAGATGCGGAGAAAGTAGATCTCACTAGTATGTTCTTTATCGGAGATGCTAAACTCTAGTAGCGCACACGATATGAGGATGGGGCACGATGGGGCACGTCCTAAAATACAGACTTGGGAAGCAATGGTGAGGGAAATCAAGGAATAGTTTCTCCCTACTATGGCAGGCCCGTAATAAACTCCATATGTTAAAACAAACCAGAACTGTTCATGACTATGTAAAAGAATTTTCGTCTTTGATAATGGACATTAAAAATATGTCCGAGGATGATAAGATGTTTAACTTCATGAAATGCCTTTAGAACTGGGCGCAAATAGAGTTATAGAGGCAGGGTATCAAAGACTTGCCGACAGCCATGGCCGTTGCCGATGCATTAGTCAATTATAAGATGTAGTCAGCCCTTGTTTAAAAAAACAAGAGCAAGGGCAAAGAGGGGTCAAAACAGAGTTAGTGGAAGAAAAAAGGCAGCAATGAGGCCTCTTCTTCCGAGGTTCTCACCAAGCTCAAAAGGATAAGCCCACTACGTCCAAGGCAAAGGGCTGTTGCATTTGTGATGGCCTGTATATGGCCAAAAATTGTCCTAAGCAAGAGAAGGTGAAAGTGATTGTGATGGAAGAATCAAGGAATTGCCTGTTGAGAAGGTGGTGCGTCAACCCAATGCAGCTTCTGTACGTGATTCAAAAGCAGGGGGTGTCCCAAAGTGGAGGGTTGATGTATGTGCAGGTTGATTTAAACAATATTTCGATGTGTGCAATGGTCGACACCGATGCCACACAAAATTTTGTTTCTGATAAGGAAGTGCAGAGACTCGGTCTTTCATTAATGGGTGATGGGAACAGAAGACGTATGGATGAAGGTTGGCAAGTGGAGTGGTTGTTGTACTTTTGCAGTTGTACTTTTAGATGATTTTTAAGTCATTCTTGGTTTGGGTTTTCTCATAGAGGCTAAGGCCTCTGTTTTGCTGCATTTAACTGGATTGTTCATCATAGATGTGCCTAATTCGTGTTATGTTCCATTGTCAACATCCAAAAGTGAGACGGGAATGTGTTATGCATTATAGCTGAAGAATGGGCTTCGAACGGTGGAAGCAACGTATTTGGAGATGATTTATGAGGAGGGGAGTCAATCGAATCTGCAAGTGGCTGAATTGTTAAAGGAATTTGGGGATGTCCGATGAGTTGCCGCAGAAATTACCTCCAAGAAGGGAGATTGATCACAGCAATAAGTTGCTGCCTGGTACAAAACCAACATAGGCTCTATACAGAATGGCCCCATATAAATTGGCAGAATTGCGTAAGCAGTTGGATGAAATGCTAAAGACGGGTTTATACATCCTTCGCGCCTTACAGTGTGCCCGTTTTGTTCCAAAATAAGAAATATATATGGTCCACTGAGAATGCGTGTGGACTATTGGGCCTTGAATAAAGTTACAGTGTGGAACAACTATTCGGTGCCCATTGCAGATGAGTTGTTTGATTAGCTGGGGAAAGCTTGATACTTCACCAAAATGGAATTACTATCAAGTCAGAATGGCAGAAAGGGATGAACCGAAAACTGCGTGCGTGACAAGGTATGGTTGGTATGAATTTCTGGTTATGCCTTTCAGTTTAACGAATATAGTTGCTACGTTCTGTACATTGATGAATAACTTGTTTAAGGAATACCTAACGAGTTCATGGTGATTTATTTAGATGACATAGTTTTGTATAGCCGAACGCTTGTGGAGTATGTTAAGCACTTTAGACTGGCCCTAGAAAAATTTGAGAAGAGCTAGCTTATACTTAAAACCAGAAAAGTGTGAGTTTAGGCAGAGGAAAATTATGTTCCTTAGCCACTGATTTATGAGGGTAGTGTACGGATGGACCCGAAGAAAATTCAAGCCATTGTGGAATGGCCGGCTCCTAAGAAAGTGACCGAGCTTAGAAGTTTTTTGGGTTTGTCTAACTGATTTGTTGAAGAAAGATAAACCTTGGAATTGGATGCAGGAATGCCAGGAGGTGTTCGAGAAACTGAAGGCAATGGTAACTAGTGATCCGATATTGCAATTGCCTAATGTGCCGTTTGAGGTCCACACCTGTGCCTTTAACTTCGTTATCGGGGGTGTGTTGGTGCAAGAAGGGCATTCTGTTGCGTTTGAAAGTAAGAAATTAGGTGAAACTGAGCGGCGGTATTCGGTTCATGAGAAAGAGATGACCGCAGTGGTGCATTGCGCCCATACGTAAAGGAATTATCTATTAGGAAAGCATTTTTAAATTTTCACCGACAAAGTTGCCACAAGCTACTTCAATTCCATTAAAAATCTGACCCCGAAACAAGTTAGGTGGAATAATTTTATGGCTCAATTCCACTATACGCTGCAGTATAAACCCGGCGATGCAAATCAGGTTGCGGATGCCTTAAATCAAATTCCAGCGGGGTTGATAACACAGAGTGCAGTGCAGCAACTGAGGGGCGGGTGATGGCGATTACCCAAATTAAGGAGAAAATAGAGGTAGACCCAGTTACTAGCCAGCTGTTAGAGCAGGTTAAGGATTTTATGTTGAGGATGGCGAGTTATATGCGAAGGGGCGCAAACTGTATATGCCAAAAATTGGGGGTTTGAGCATCTGAGACGCATGATACATCCACGCCGACCATCTAGGGTAAAACTGTACACTTGCCCTAATTTATGAACGTTACTATTGGCCTCAGATGGAGTCCGATGTCGAATTATATAAGCGGATGTGTTTAGTTTGCTAACTTGACAAGACGTAACGGAAGAAAACTGCGGGAACTTTGGAACCTCTACCCATTCCACGTAGGCCTTGGGAGAGTGTGGACAAAAAATGAAGGATTTCACGTCCATAATGGTAGTGATGGACAGGTTATCAAAGCATGCAAGTTTCATTCTGGCACTAAAGGCATGTTCTGCCAGGGTTGTGGCAGACTTTTTCTTTAAAAATGTGGCAAAGCTATGGGGAATACTTTTTGATATTGTGAGTAATCAAGATGCCCAGTTTACTAGTAGGTTTTGGATTGCATAGTTTGAAATGTTGGGGTCTCAATTGAAGTTTTCCATGGCCAATCATTCACAAACTGACGGGCAAACCGAGAGGGTGAATGCCTTGCTTAAAAAGTACTTAAGGCATTACGTTACTGCAAATCAACAAAGCCGGGTGGACCTGCTTGATGTTGCTAAGTTTAGTTTCAACTAGCAACAAAGTTCCGCTACTGGACAAAGCCCGTTTGAGTTAGCAACGGGCTAACAACCCCTAACTCCGCACAAAGTTACTAAGCAGAGATCACGAAGCCATTGTCTGGCAGCCTATCGATGTGTTCGAGAGAAGGAAGAAAGGGCAGAGGAGGCCAAGGATATTCTAGCTAAATTGATGCATTGGATGAAGAAATGGGCAGATGAGACTAAATGAGCAGTTAAATTTGATGTTGGTGCTTGGTAATGTTAAATTTGACTCCGCAAGTGTAGAAGAAAATTAGCCAAAAAATAGCTCACAAGGGGTTAATTTAGTGCTATGATAGATCGTTTAGGATCGTTAAAAAAATCTGGAGGTGCAAACAATTTACGGTAGGAGTAGATAGCTTGCGGTAGGTGCAAGTAGACTACGGTAGAAGTTGGCAATTTGTGATAGCAGAATTGCCTAAGTGTGGGCACTTCGGCAATGCCAACTTGTGAGACTTAATGTGCACTACTATCGCTAGGGAATTTTCATTAACTAGTACATTAAGGGGGAGATACCCCGAGACTTTCATTTTCGGTGGTGGGCCCTGTGGTATGATAAAATTAATTTGTGAAGGTTAATGTGTATTAATACCACTTTGGAAATTTCATTAAGTGAATTGCAATCTGGGCACGCGGTGGGCATCCAGCACAACAAGTGTGGTAAATGAATTATAATATGGCTTAGATAATTTAGTTAAATATGTGTGGGACATAGCTAAATTTCTTGCATTCTTAAATTAGCCAAAACTTCGTAGTTTTGGTGCATGACATTAAGATAATGGGATCAATAATTACTTGTGCAGGTGCATGGATGCATGGTGCTGCCAGGAGCATGGCTTGCTGGTCAATTATGTGGGTTTAGCTGTAGCAAGCAAGAGTTGCAACAAGTAAACATGATTCACCCAAGTTCCAAGGCAATTAAAATTTGAAATTCAAATATATATTGGCTCTGATATAAGTATAATGAGTTGTGGAGCTCAAGACATTGTATTATACCTTGTATTTTTAGAGAGAGAAAACAGAATTAGAGAGGAGAGAGTGTGAGACTTGTATCCATACTTGTAATATGTATTTCCTTGTATATTGTAGAGTGAATAATATAAAGGATAGGGTTTTCCATGGAGTGCTGACAAAGAAGATTAATAATGTACTTGATCTGGGAGAGATGCAGACCATCATTACAAAAAGAAGCCTCTAATCCCAAAAAATAAGACAAGGATCCCAGATCAGTGAGCTTAAATTGTGCACTTAAATTGTTAATAAAATATGAGAGTAATTAAGGGGTATTCCCTATTAGAATAATGTCATTAACATATGGAAGCAGAATCATAATATCCAAGGAGCACCTAAAAATAAACATAGATTGATTAGCACGGCTTTGAATAAAACCATATTGAAGTAGAAAACCACTCAAGCGTTGAAACCAAGACCTAGGAGCTTGCTTAAGGCCATGAAAGCAGTTTCATCAAGAATCCCGTGCAAAAATGCATTTTCCACACCTAATTGCCTCAATAACCAACCGTAGGATATTGCTAGATTTAGAACAATACGAATGGTAGTAGGTTTAATTATTGGGCTAAAAGTTTCATCGAAATTAATCCCAGGTTGTTGATGAACCTTTAGCAATGAGACGTGCTTTGTAACGTTCAATAGAGTTGTCTGCTTTTCTTTTTAGTTTGAACACCCATTTGTAGCCAACTATGTGTTGTTTAGAATCATGAGGGACAAGACTCCAAGAGCCATTTTTTAGTAAAGCATTGAACATAGTAGTCATAGATGTGCGCCCTTGTGGATACCTTACAGCTTAAGTGAAATAAGTGGGTTCCTTAGGAATGGAGGAAGTTTGAGCCAAAAGAGCTCGAGGAAGCAGATATCAAACAGTACCATCAGTTCGAACAGGAGTTCAACGAGATCCGTCCCATAGTCGAGTAACCATAAGATGTTGAGGAGCTTGTTATGGAGTTAGAGAATTATTGGATAGAGGAACAGAGAACTGAGACTCTTTATGATGATAATGATAAGATAAAGGATTCCGAAGAATTTCATTAGTTATAGAAGCTGCTTGTACGGTGGTGTCAGAAGTAATAGCTGGGGAATTTTGATTAAAGATCTGAGATCGGGAAGCAGATGACGAAGTTGGTTCTGCTGTAGGAGGCAATAAAGGAACAAAGGCCAATTCAAATGGACCTATTGAGAAGAACTTGTTTGAGTAGAAAAGGGAAGGTGTGTTCCTCATTAAACCGGATATGTCTAGAAATGTAAACTTTGTTGGTTTGACAGCCTTATTTGTATCCTTTGTGCTGTAAGCTGTAACCCAAAAAGACACATTCAATTGTTCTTGGCAAAAGCTTGTTAGTCAAGTAAGCACCTAAATGAGGATAACAGGCACAACAAAACACACGTAATTCAGAGTATGATGGAGTTTGTCCATTTAGACGAGAAAATGGGGAACCCCGTTGAAGAACAAGAAAGGGAAGACGATTAATAAGGTGGACAGTAGTCAAAATGGCATCCACCCAATGGTTTAGAAGAAAGTGACTAGCAAGAAGACTGGAGGGAAAGGAAGAGGGTGATGTTGCAAGGAATGGGCTCGTGGGAGTGGATAGAAGGCTTGTCAGAGCAAAGAAATGGCTACTAGAGCAAGGAGGGGAAAGGATCGTGTATAGTCTGATACCATGTAGAGAAAATATTTCTTGTGTATTTTTCTCACTGAGGAGGATCATCAAATATATACAACAAAGACAAAAACAAATAAGGAAATGTTACAACTAATTGACAACCTTTTTTACAACTAAATGACAACCTAAATTATAGAGAATTACATTATGTATTTACAGCTAAAAACCACCAAGACCAGCACATTTATAGCCTATATTTACAGTATGAATTTATAACTTAACAGATATAAATGAACCTATGTGCTTTTTCGATGACTTTCATTGCAAAAGGTTAGACTCCTTTTCATAAGCCCCACCCAAAGATTGAAAATGTAGACGTAAGATCCTTATTATAACCATTTTTTATCCCCTCAGTTCAACTCAGTTCTTCTATAATTTTCTTGTTTTGTGTTGGATCTGACCATGTTGGGGAAGGGGGACCTTACGAACTAGTTTTCCTTTTCTAAACTCTTCCTGCATGCAAATAGCCATATTTTTTAATATTAACTCCAAAAATTCATTTTTTGTCAAAAACAAGTTGAGCTTGTAATACATTCAAGTCCTATGTCGTCTTGGTTTTTCTGCTCCATTAGCAATGAGCATTCATAAATAAGCTTAGTTGTGGTGAAGCATTAAATATATTTGTGCAATTTACATTCTATTTTAATCTAAATGATGTATGATAATGAACCTACCTCTTGTGCACTTAAGACAATTAATTTTGAAAACCAAGAGACTGAGAAGTAGGTGAAATACTGAGCTTATAATATAAAAGTGGAGACTGATACAGCCTATGAGTTTAGAACCTGTGAGAGTTATACACGAACTCTTTAACTTTAAAAGCACCTTTTCATTGTGAATCTCTAAATCGTTCATTTGGCTTGGCTTTTAAAAACGTATGTCCATGAAATGCTCAAATTATGATACTCCGAGGCTTTTCAATCTTAAAAGCTTATAACTAAGGAAGTGACAATGGCGGTCTTTGTTTTACCCTATAGCCTTTGGCCTACCCGAAACATTTGCCTTTTGAGCCTTAGCCTTGTTCTTTGATTAAGCCATAAAAGATAACCCTACCCTTTGATTCGTATCCGAAAGTTAGGTGAGCTAATTAAGGCTTAATTGTTTTTGAGTGAGCTTGAAAGAAAGAAGTGTTCTATTGTGCAAAAAAAATGAATGGCAAAAAAGACAGTGAATCAAAAAGGCTGCCGAAAAGAAAAAGTTATACAAGGGCAAAAAATAAAAAGAAAAAAAAAGAGAAACAAAAGGGTTGCCCAAAGAAAAAGGGGAGAAAAAGATATAGTGAAATAAAGGCAATGAATGAAAAAGAAAGGAAATGAAAAACAAGCTCAACTGCATTTGAAAAGCCTAAATCTTAATGAGTCTAACTTGAGTATGCGAATTACTTTGAATCCAATGTTTACCCTTTCGTTTCGTAGCCACTATTCCTAGCCCCATTATAACATAATTTAAGTCCTAGTTGATCTTCAGTGATTAGGTTTCGAAGTGAGGATAATGGAAGGGTATCCTGTCAGTGGTGGACCCAGGAATTTAACCAACCGGGGGGGGGGGGGCGCAAAATTTAAAACACACAAAAATATATTTAAAGCCATAAAATTTAACCATAAGCATAATCTCATTAATAGTAATACTTAATACAACTAAAAGTCTTAAATACTTAATGTCTACAAATTATAATAAAATTATACGAGACTTCATATTTTGAAAGTATTGTAACACATCCTCCTTATTAATATTATTGAAAATGTCTTGTTTAATATATGTCACCAAACAATTATTCATGACATTGACATTGTATTAAACAAAACCCTTTTGGCCCATTGGTTGTAAAAGTAATAAATTGAATAGAAAACTTGTAATACCCAATGTTCCGTCTTCCGCGTTAGCTTTCTCATAAGGCTTAATCTCTGTTAGAGTGCGAGCATTGGGTTCTGAGCTCTTCATACTCGACCCGATACTTCTAACATGTCATGTTAGGTATATTACGTTTGAGGGAGAGATCGTTACATTATTCGAGTGGTTCGGGTTGAAACCGAGGCGATAATTGCGTGTTTAGACTTTTCGCGATTCGTAGATTTTTGGCAAACTTTGAGAGGCCATAACTTCTCCATCTGATATCCAAATGACTCCCCATTTGGGCCACGTCTTCATTTCTTTGCCCTCTACAACTTTCATGTTTGGGCCGAGTCAAGATTCAGCCATTTCGAGGTCCGTTTTGGGCTCAGAAAGTCATTTGCTGTCTTAGTGACTTCCATAATCGATCATGGTCCTCCAGGGGAGTTTCAGAAGGGTTCATGATCGATCATGGGGGACCCATGATCGATTATAGTTCACCTGAATGTCGGTTTTAAGCATATTTTACCTGTTTTTCTTCATTTAAACACCCTTACAACTCTATTTTCGAGCACACAACATCTAGGGGAGTGAGAGAGTGACTTGAGGGAGCTCTAGAGAAAGATACAAGAGATTCTACACATCTCCCATCCCTTATCCAAGATTTGAGCCCCAAATCACCTTCTTCTTCACTATTCGTCGTCTTCCACCTTCGTCTTCGCATATGAAGCTTGGAGGTGAGCTGGGGTTTTGACAATACAACGTCTACGCTTCCTCAACTCCCCAATATTTCTTCTCTAAGGTGGGAACAATAATATAAAACTTGTTTTCTAAATCATTGCTTGTTGCATTAGGGTTTTCTAAAGGAATTGCGGGATTTTTCTTAAAAGCCCTAGGCTTGTGATGTCCATGAGGGTTGGGCTAGGTAAGGCTTCGATTAGTGGTTGGTTTTGATAGAACATGATACCAATTGCATGATTTAACATCTATATCTATGTTTTAGTTTATATACTCAAAGATTCACTACGAACCCATTTGTAGTTGCATGTTCAACCTAGGAATTTAGGGGTTTTGTGGATTTAAGCTTGGGTATCGAGTAGTTGATGATCATGGGTAATGAATACAGGTAGATAAGACTTTAGACGAGAGTATTGAACCCTCTCCTTGGGACTTGCACTAGGAAGCCATTAAGGCAGAGTTATGTATAATAACTTGTACTCCCAAGGCCCGGTGTATACACTACCCATAGTAGTGATGACTATATAACCTCGATACGATCTTGAAAAGCTAGACACCTAATTAATTGAGTTAATAGTATTTTAACCATAGTTGTGAGAGGTTGGTTTGCCATCATTGTTTCGATTAGGCGAAGAAGCTAGGAACAAATGTTAGACTCGATAGAATAACTTGAGAATGAACAACTTATATAGCTTTGATCCTATACATAATGAACATTGCAAGATATATGACGTTGATAATGAACCAATTGGCTATTGTGTGAATAGCGACGAGACGACAAGTTATGAAATATAAGCGTGGAAATGACGCTTATGATGGCAATAAATGTTGAATGAATGATGATTATTATGTGATTATATATATATGTTGATATCCATACGTGTGATAGATGATTTGATGATTCTTATACATTGTTAAGTGAGGAATCGAGATATTCCTTTTGTTACGATCACACGTATGGACTGGATATGATGGACCGAGCACCGGGTAGTGCCCGCGTGGCTCGAAGACGGATGGCCTATTGCAATCGATGGTTGAAAATCCCTAAACCGTGCACAGGAAAATTGAAGTCGGTGACTCCTCCGGTAGTTGTGCTTGCCCACAAAGGAGAGCCCGTTCTATGTATATTGCCTTCCCATAGGACTATGTGTTCTGGGTTAGATGAGTTTTCCTGGCAACGGAGCAGGTCCCGTGTGCCACTACTTTCCCAATGGTGAGTTTTCCATGAAGTAGTTGAGCTACTAATGGTCATTACCCTGCTAGGGTATCGCATGGTGTAGTTTCTTCCAGAGCGTCAATGTGGCTTATATGAGGCATTCTCGTTAACTATTAGGAGTGTCATTCTCGGGAAAATGTCTTGAGGGTTATCTCTGAATGACCTACTTGGAGAACCAAGTCCTTGAGCCACTCCCCACTCGAAGGAGACATGGATAAAAGCCTTAGACCCTTCGGGATCCATTGTTCTGGGCCTGGATGTACTGACCACGGGTTGAAACTGAGGCATTATGCTGGAGATGTGATACAAGAGCTGTTGTGAGATTGTTGATTTTGTTATTATTATTGTATCGTATAACATCTTGTATTGATTTGTGCATGTTGCATCGGCTAGATGTAGATGATGTAAGACTTATACGAACACTAGCTACGGATCATAAAAGACGTAGGGAAACATTTGGGCCACTCATAATGTATTAATATGTAAAGTGAAAATATATAATAACTAGTGAGCCTTAGAGATGGAATACGGGCATGTGAGTGCATATCGATGGTGGAATGAATTGGCTAGATCATAATAAACATAAGCTATCAATAATCAAAGTGGTAACTAAGGCTAATGGATAGCAAAGTAAGAGGACACTATAGCATAATGGTTTAGACGAAAGATCTTGAGGCGAAGCCTATTAACTGGCCAAGTATAGGATTCATAATGAATTATAATTAAAGTGGAAATAACATATACTTGGCTTATAGTTATCAACTTTCGATATAGGCACGGGTAGTCGACATAAGCTGTAAAACTGATCCACTAAGGCGTGACGAACCTTAGGAAGCTAGCGTCAGAACGAGGTGATCTTAAACTAATGATTCCTTAGTAATGTGGGATACTTACGAGTGGGATCACTTAGTTGGGTAGTTAGCTTCTGGTGGCTAGGATAGGAATCCTAGTGAGGTTTAGCATACATGTGTATGTGGGTTGCATTGGCATTGCATCTTTTCAACCCATAACATTAAAGTAAAGTATTTTTTATATTAAACCTATATAGTTCCCACTGAGTCCGGATTTGGCTCATTCCTTCCATTAACCAATTTTGCAGGTCGGGCTTCAGGATTGGCGCGTGGTACTCGTCTATAAAGCCTCTGGTGTTCATTAATCTTTGTAGTCCTTGAATCAAGGACTAAGTTATATGTATAATCTTTTAGGTTTTATTGTATAATGATATATTAAGCATACAAGTGTACAAGGGTTTTCATATGTGGAGTGGTTTTAACTGTGGTTGTATTTGTATGAAAAGGTTTGCTGGTTGTGATTACATTCGCATGAAAAAGGGCTTTATATATGACAGGTCGGTTTCTTATTCAAACAAACTCTAAATGCCAAAATTTTATAAATCGGTACATTTTAAATATCACATTATATTTAAGAAAAGTTTTTAAAAGTTGTGGTTTTCCATATTAAAAACCTGCCGTCGCACACGGCATCCGTGATTAACCGAGTCCCGGAGGTGAAAATCTCATAATGGGATTCGGGGCGTAACAAAACTAGTTAATTTTATGACAGTTTCGAAATAATAAACTTCAAATGTACCATCTAAATAATAAATTTCAGGAATAAAAAAAGATAATATAATATCTCTCCAAAAAGATAATTTAGTACTCCTAATATAACTAATATTATAAATTAACGATTTAGACCTAATTCCAAAATCACCAAATATTCAACAATTTATCAATATTTCAAGAAATACACTTAACATTATACAACCAATCAAGAAATACAACTCATATTATGCAAGTAATCAAGAAATAAATTTATACCTAAAATTAAAAAGTAGATCTAAGAAAATAAATACCTTAAAAAGTTGAAATCAGAAGTGTAGAGTGGGAGGGAGGCCAAATCGAGGATTAGTAGTGGCCGGTTGTCGGTCTTCGGTCGTCAGAAAAAGAAGAGAATGTGAAGAAATGGAACTATGGAAGAGTGAAGGAAATAGGAATGGAAGAATGAAGCATCAGAGGAGAAAGAACTTGAGAGTGTGAAGAAATGAAAAGAGGGGTCTAGCAGTGGGTTTGAGTTTGATAGTTTAAAATAGAAATTTTGTAATGACCCTAAAGTTTTGCTCCTTACACTTAGTACCTTCAAATATAATTTTATGTACATAAGTCCCTATATATAATTTTTTTTTTTAAAAATACCCTATATATAGTAAAGAAAGTCGGAATCCAACGAGGGCTGGTTACCCCCCTACCCCTATGTAGATTCGCCCTTGTATCCTGTAGCATTTTGCCTTTCTAGAAGTGGGTATCCTTTATATGAGATTCTTGTTCGTTCATGTTAGCACTTTTCGTAATATACATACGCAAGGCTTTTGAACTTGATTATATTACTCTTTATCCTTTTTATGAGATTCTTGTTCGTTTATGTTAACGATTTTCACAATATACATACGCGAGGCTTTTACAATATTCGGAGTGATTTTCTTGTTAACTGTCTAAAGTCAAAGTGGGAGATCTATAATACAAATCAAGGAAGTACTATTCACTGATTTGACCGCTATCTATAATTCATTTTTTTTTGTAAATTACTATCTTAATAGTGCAGGATGGCACGGGTGAGATTCTTGTTTGTTTATGTTAACGATTTTCACAATATACTTACGCAAGGCTTTTACAATATTCGGAGTGATTTTCTTGTTGACTGTCTAAGTCAAAGTGGGAGATCTATAATACAAATCAAGGAAATACTATTCACTGATTTGACCTCTATCTATAATTCACTTTTTTTTGTAAATTACTATCTTGATAGTGCCGGATGGCACGGGCAATACCTAGTTTAACTTGAAACAAAGGGAGTATTATTTGCATAGGTTTAATACTCACTTACGACATAATGTATGTATGTATGTATGTTTCCCATGTAGTCTCCCTGATTTATGTTTACTTTGTATTGCAGCGGGGCCATCCCGATACTAACGTGTTTATTAGAATGTCTCTGTATTATATCATTTAGTCACATGTGTTTTGAGAAATTGCTTTATTGCTTGGATTGTTATGTGCTTCTTCTTTGTCCAAGGTAAGTGTCTCATTCTCATTGTATAAATATGAATGTGTCTTGCATGCTCAATATATCCTATTGATTATAGATATTAAAAATCATTAATGTTAAAGCTGTAAATTCATGTTGTAAAAATAGGCAATAAATGTGCTAGTCTTGGAATCCTTGTCTCAAAAGGCACACATCTTCAAAAGCCAGGGCACCTATTCTCAAAAGCCCTTTTACAAGGAATCTCTTTCAAATATATTTTCCCTAAATAAAGCCATCAACTCTTTTGTCACATCATTGTGTGTGTCACAAGCCCTCCCACGTCACACCAAACCACGTAGATTCTAATTCTATCTTTGGAAGATAGGTCGAGTTGAATACCTATGATCGAAGTAATATCTTAATGTCTTTCCGTTATGTTGAAATGCCCTTCAATTCCTGTATTATTTTGAATCATGGGGATTAGGCTCAAGGCTTAGTGAGGTTTAATTAGCACTTTACAAAAATATTCTGTTCATTTTCATTATTTAGACATGTCGGTAAATTTGATTTTTTTGGACCAAATTGATATTGGGAAAGAGTGAAAATTTAAGTTACAAATATGTTATTTGAGAGAGTTTTCCTGCTACTTGCTCCTCCCCTACCAATGCCATCTTCTCAATCAATTTCTTCCATATATGTAACTAATAGGGATATCGTAGCTGGAATTGTGAATTAGATGATTGACCATTTATTGTTTTTGTGCTCCACCAATTCTTTGATAATAATTCCAACAAGAATGCAACAAACTAGTCGAAATTTATGTATATTGGATAGATAAAACTGAGAAAGATTGTTTTATCACCTAGGAAATTCGGTATGAGAAATTTGTGAATGGTGAAAATCTCCTTTCTTTAATTGTTATTTGAAATTATATTAGACGAAAATAGACCTTTAGTATGAGAAGGTTGCCATGTACCTACATCCTTATTTTCGTTACATTGTACATCATTTTATCTTACTTTATTTGGCTTGCCTGATCTAGGCATTACCCAGTAACTGAATGGGGGCAGCCCAGAAGAGTTGTATTAGATGTTGGTTGTGGCGTCATAAGATGTTATTACAATGTCATATGCCCCAAAAGACGAACACGTTTGGTCACCCAAATCAGATTTCTCACAAATAGAACTAGATTCGTGCACACCTTGTAATGCTATCCCGGAATGGTCACACAAAGTCCTCTATTTTCAGAAATCAATTTCTCAAACCAATTTACCAACTATTCAGATGACGGATCCAAGGCAGTTGGTTGATCGATTCCAAGTTAAGCAAGTGGAACTCGAAGCCAAAATTAAAGCATTGTGGGAAGCTTCAGCATAACAGACCAACGCCTTTAAGCTCTCCAAGAAATAGAGGACATAATAATATTATTACCTTCCTGCTTTCTAGCCACCCAAAATCTCCCACCTATTATCCCGCATCCCAAAGTAGCCAAAATCATTGATACCCAAAGTCCAAGCTCTCCTCTTGCCCCCGTAAAAAGATCTTACTCTTTTGTTCAACCAGAAGACTTCCCTCGCACTTAATCATAACCCCTCCTAAGACTACTCATGAACTCCGAAGAAACTACACCAACCTTGGTATTTCCCTTGGCAACACCCTTGCTGCACTCAAAACTATCGGCATGATAACACCATTCAATCCTTGACCAATCCCTAACAAGAAACCCAAGGGCTGGAAGCCCGGTACCTATAGTGATTACCGTCAGACACTTGGCCATCAAACCGAATTCTAGTATGCCCTAAAAAGTGACATACAAGACCTGATTGACACTCAACAACTGAAAGCAGAAATTTTGTCCAGTGCTGCAGAATCCACTCCCCCAAATCACCCAACATCTCACCAAATTGGGGTTACCCAACAGCATCACAATGGGCCTCGATAGGGGCGACACCTCCAATTCTCGAAAGAACCTATCTCAACCCAACAGGTGCTATGGTTTTCCCAAGATAGTCAACGCAATTTGCATCTTAACACAACCGATATCAATCAATGAATTCACAACCCCCCACAAGAGTCACATAACAGCAGTACAAGCAAACGTTTCTTTCATCATAGTCAAGTTGTCAGCACTAGGCAACAATACCACTTTTATAGCAAAGTGCACCCACGGGAAGTGCCACCACTCCCCACTGTTGGAGTTTATTTTGTGTATTTAAGAAAAAATAAAAACCAAGACAATGTGATTTAATGTGTGTGATGTTTAATGTGATGTTATCCCAAGTCCCACATAGGAGAGATATAAAACCTTTCATGGGTTTTTATAAGGAAGAATTGGCTTAAGGGCTTGAGCCCTTTGGGCATTACACTTTTGTGGTATTGGGTGAGGACTTGGATGAATGTGGTTTACCACACGCGCGCCGACCGGCCCGGCCCGGCTCGGGCTCGGGCTTTGGTCTTGCGTAGTGTATTAAATTTTTATACAAAATACATTTAAATAATTTTATTTATTAAAAATAAATAAAAATACTAGAAGATGCTCCATCATTTTTTTACCCCAACATGTTCCCTCTTTTTCCTCCCACGCTCCATTTATTCCCTCCGCGTTTTCTTCCACTTTTCCGGATTTTCCGGATCTGTGTTTCTTGGTCTCCTCTCTTTCTCCCTTTAAACGGCTAAAAATATTTTAAAAACACATATACAAAAATAGTGTTATAGTCGAGCAGGAGAAAAATATTCCGGCAGAAAATTTTTTGCCTCCGGCAGGAGAAAATTTTCCGATCCCGAGCAACTAAAAGAGTGTTATTGTCGAGCGATCGAAAACGTGCACATCGATCGTACAGAGAGTTTCTGGGCTGTTTCATCCTGGGGACGGCGTGGCATATTCAGAACTGCTAGCACAATTCCGGGCAGAGCCGCGAAACGTCTTAAAGAGAGCGACTTAGTCCGCGACTCAACCCGGTGTACTCTCTACCTTATCTAATTTGTTTTAGCAGTTTATATTTTCCAACACCCACAGTATTAAAGCATAATCAAACATTCACTTTAAGCATTACAATCATAGCAGCATGAGCAGACAATAGCCAAGCGTGCATGCACGGTCCTCATCTTTTAACACTACCCCTTTTAAGTGGCAGAAACACACTAGCCAAGTGTGCCTGTGGGTCTTAAGCTTGAAGTTCACTTCTTTCAGCAATAGACCTTTTAGTAGCATACTTTAGCCGAGTGTGCCTGCGGGTCTTTAGCATTACATTTACCACTTGTCAGCTGCACAATTTAGCCGAGCCTGCCTACAGGTCAAAAGCGTTTACCACCTTTTAACAGCACACTATTGCCAAGCGATCTTGTAAGTTATAAGCCTTAGGCACAAATACATTTTAGGAGCGCCAAAAGTGCAAGTTCATCATCACTGAAGTGAGTGCACCTATTTACCCTAGGTTACGAACTGCTCATGATCGAGTGATCCAGGTGGCATAAGATTTGAGGTCACATTGTCGAAGTGAGTGCAAATAATAACCCTAGGTACCGAAGTATTCGTGATCAAGTGATCTGCGTGGCATAAGACTCAAGGTCATGTTGCCGAATTGAGTTCGCCTAGCGACTCTTGGTTATAATGTGCTCATTATAGAGTGCTACGTGTGGCATAAGACGTGAGATCACAACCCGTGTAAGCAAGAATGCCCATTTGCACTTTCACCCCGCAGTCAGACATTTTCACTTCACTGTCACGGTTACTTGCCGTTTGCACATTCACTGATTCGAAATCCATTTTATTCACAGAGAACCGATATACATAGACTATGAAAAATATTCACTACCCAACTAACTACACTACTACTTCACTACCTATCCACTATTAATTATAACCTACAATTATTACGAATAATATCTCCAGCAACTAATTATAATTATAACAAATATTATCCTAATATTTTATAAATAGAATAAGATACCAAAAAAAATTAATTAGGCTCGTATCAATATACAACAATCTCTCTCCCCTATCCCAAACTAATAATAAACTAAATGCACCCGACTTGCTTATCGAAAATCAACTACGCCTTGAGTCACATGCACTAAAAAATTGAAAATGCGGCCTTATGTAACACGCATGAATGAAAGCATCTCAATAGAATATTTTATCAACAATAAAATATTAAAACAACAATGTTCAACACAAGTTACATGTTAAACACTATCTGCTTCACCCTACCTCACCACATCAAAACTTCACCTTAAGCCTTACACGATGTGGCTTATTAGGACTTATTGGTGAGTAAACTTAACCATCCGCCCAATGTTTTAAGAGGCGTTTGAGGCGTGCTCCTCGAGGCGCGCCTCGAAGCGAGGCAGAGGAAAAACGCTCATGAGGCGTGTTTTTTGGTCGTTTTTGAGGCTTACGTCTCTTCACTCTGAGGCGTCTGTGAGGCGTAAGCCTTGAGGCGTAGGCCTCAAGGCGTTCGATGCGTAACTTTTCAAAACTATGTAGTTTTGCACTCTTTTTTTTTTTTAAAGTACTTACAATTAAACCCTAGCCCCACAACGTTGAGCGAATACGATCGACAGAGCGGAAAGCTACACCTGACGAGAGGGAGAGAGTTGCAACAGTTACGAGTCGTATACAATATCATCCCAAACCCTAAAATTTGAAATACATAGTTTTTTAACATTTATTCTCTATATACTTCTTTCTTCTTCTTCTTCTTCTTCTTCTTCTTCTTCTTCTTCTTCTTCTTCTTCTTTATTTAAATATAATAGTTATATATGTATATATATACAGTCCGGATCTTACACGCACCCGGTGCATACGCATTGGGCGGTTTCCGCGTGTGGGAGTCAATTTCCTCTTTTTTCTTTTTTTTCTTTTCACGTTAAATGGATATACTCTCTCACTCTCCCAACCACGTCTCTCTCTCTCAGCCATCACCTGCAACCACAAACTCACCTCTCCAAACCCACCTCTGAAATTGCTCCGACGGTTCTCTCTCTCTAGAAACGACGAGCTTCTTGCTTTCTCTCCCCCCTCGCCAACGACGGCTCTCTCTCTCTCTAGAAACAAATTTCTAGAACTTTTCGTGTTTTGGTGTGCGGTTGCCGAGGACAGGGGAGAGGAATTTTTAGTGGGTATGAGCTTTACCTTTGTTGTCCTTTGAGCCAATTTGTTTTAATTGACCTTTGGTTGCACATGGTTCCAAATTTCTCAACTTTATATTGTTTTTGTTCATGGAAATTGAAGCTCTGTTTTGAGATGTTCTAGTGAATGTTAACTCTTTCTTTTCTCATTTTACCTTTGTGTGCTTTCTTGAAAGGTTTGCTATCTGGATACGGAATTATTTATAGAAAATTGAGTAGTGTATAAACCACTTGATTCGTAATATCCTCACACCGTGTCCAAAACCAATTTATTTGGATTTCTTCACTTTCCATTTGATGGTGCTATTGAAGCCATTATTGCTCATGTTCCTACAGTATAGAAGGATCCGTTCTCCCTAAAATTTCAGGTGGGTCAGCTTAGTAATACTGGGAAGACGTGGCCCCCGAAGCTTACTGGGAAGGAATTTGGAGTTTAGAGAGAGAGGGAAGCTCGTCGTTGGTGCGGGGGTAGAGAGAGCGAGCAAGCTCGTCGTCGACATGTGGGTAGAGAGAGCGAGCAAGCTCGTCGTTTCTAGAGAGAGAGAGAGCCGGAGCAATTTCGGAGGTGGGTTTGGAGAGGTGGGTTTGTGGTTGCAGGCGATGGTTGAGAAAGAGAGAGAGAGAGAGAGAGAGAGAGAGAGAGAGACGTGGTTGGGAGAGTGAGAGAGTATATCCATTTAATGTGAAAAGAAAAAAAAAAGGAGGAAATTGACTCCCACACGCAGAAACCGCCCAGTGCGTACGCACTGGGTGCGTGTAAGATCCGGACTCTATATATATATGTATTTAATAGTTATATATATACATATATATGTACATGTATTCAATACCATGCTCATAAAATAAAGCTTTGGATTGCATGTATTTTCTGGAAATACTCAACAGAATTTTAACCTCACTGCCCCCACATAATTTGACTTCTATTATTATTTGCCCTATATTAATATGTGATATATATTAATATATATGAGTATTGTTTGATTTTTATATATGATTAAATTTTATTGTAGTTGTATTGAATTTTAATTTGTAAATTCGTAGTGAATTTTTCCGATGAGTAATAGAAAGGATCTGGCATGGCTTTGATGAGTTTGATCCATTAGCATAATAATAATATTATTATTAGTGTCTTTATTTAATGACTTTATGGTGCATGGTGATACACTAGTTTAAGACTTTAAGTGTTTAACTATTTGTTATTTGATGACTTTATGGTTACGTATGACTTTAATTATGTAGTGACATTGTTATTTGTTATTTTGGTGTGATGATTTAAGATTGTTATTGCATTTGTGATGTTATTTGCACTTTTAGTAATGATTATCAATATTATGATAGTTTTGTAATTTTTTAGGAATTTTTTTTTTAAAAAAAGTGAGGCTTACGCCTCAATGCGCCTTGAGGCTTACGCCTCGCCTCGCCTCGCCTCGCCCGGGCTAAACGCCTCAAACCCGCCTCGTGCCTTTTAAAACATTGCATCCGCCAATTGGTTTCACAATAATTTTGCCAACATTAATAAATAAAACTAACTAGTGAGGCCAAATAAATACACTGAATTGAAGAGGATAACAAAAAAACGCTTTAAAGATTTAAATACACATTAAGTACAATCACTTACTTTGAAAAGCCACAATTAAAAATACCATCAGTGCTAATACTCTCTATATCTAAAAACTCTATGTCTCAATTTTATTATCACCCTCGACCTTACCGTGCAAGACCCTGCTCTCCACTTAGCAAATACTTATGATTATTATACAACCAAAACATAATTTATAAATGAACACTTGTCTAATAAAGCTTTCTACACAGAATTGCCCATAGATCCACATGTAAAACACACACATATGCATATACTAAAATTTTCTAATGTAAAAATATGGGATATTACATAAAAAGTAACCGGCATTAAGCCTCCTTGAAAAATTCAGAATATGCAAGGCTAGAAACAGAATTAACCTGCAAAAAATTGATCCAACTGAAAGGATCAACAAAGGCGGCAAACGATTTCTGCTGCTGAGAACACAAAACACTGAAATAATGCCAAAATATGACAATTAAGTCATTTGAATATATAGTTTGAAAGGAGGGACCGATCATGATCCACAAAACTTGAACCTTCTTGGGGGTGAGAGAGACACCATTCAAGAACCGGTAGACCCAGCTTAGAAAGATATAATCTATAGAATGGCATTCCCTGAAGATATGAGAGATGTAAAGCTACATTATTCGTTTCATTTTCATCAAGCACTAATTGGAGTCTTCACTACTCACAATTTATGTCATCCCTCCTGGTATGCTATATCATTTGTTTTGAATACCAATTTGCTTGCAAAAGCATCCCCTAGGAAAATCTGTAAAGGTTCTGGAGATGCTACCGTGCCATCCGAATTCCGCCTCACCCATCCAACATGAGGAGGAAGCCAATGAACTAGAATAGTAACAGGAGAATGCCATAGCCTACCCTGCACACCAAGGTCCTGAGAATAGAAAGACCAGACATTAAATGCCCCATATGACCTGTAGCAACTTTAGAGACCAAAAGCAGCCAATCCATCAAAGAAGTGTGACAGTGATGAAAAGTTAATTGATGCTCCTAAAAAATCTGCTTATTGCAGCCTGCCAGATAAAATCGTAACCGTAAAGAAACGCAGCAACAGCAAACACGGTTGAAAATTTTGATCAGCCAATAACGAAAAGCCACATATACATAACCTTATTAACAGTCTTGAAAAGAACTGCAAAAAGCTCACAAACGGCTTTCCAAGCTTCCACAATAAAAGGGCAAGCTAAGAATAAGTGCTTGATTGATTCAAAACAGCTATCACAAATAATACATCTAGTAGCCAAAGGACGAATGTACCATTATTGAAAATGTCCAGAGCAGAGAGACTTCTATGCAACAACCTCAAAACAAAAGTCGACATCCAAAGGGGAATGTGAGAGCCCCACAAATGACGGGCCCAAGGCACCAAAACTGGAGGCAGCAGAAATTAACAAGCATCCTTGAAAGTCAAGTCGTTTGTGGTAGAATAAGGCCACATAAGAGTATCTATGATATCTCGAACTAGAAACGACAGTTGCCCAATGCAGATAAAAAGCTCAAGGAAGGCCTCAACAAACATAGCAGAAATATCCAATCTACTTTCAATGAGGAAGTCACAAATATATGCAATGTATTTTCACTCATCTCCATCATTGCTCATCCTTTTGGTCACAATGTGGTTAGTAAGGCAAAGGTGCCTAACAATTCTGCTACTTCCCTTGTTATTGCTGCAATTTATCCGACTGCTTGCCTCCCTACAGCTTAGGGGTGTTGTGGCGAACCCGAAAACCAAACGGCAGAACCGTACCAAACCGAACCAATCCGTAAAACACCAAACAAAAAAAAACCGAAACCGAATATGTTTGGTTCGGATTTGGGGCGTGACATTGTAAAACCAAACCGAACAGAACTAAACTGAATCATTGAATATATGACTTGAAAATAATATTACTTTACTATTTAAAATTTTATGTTCTAAAATTTACAGAGTCTAGTGAGAAATCGACTATTTGGGTTATTATGAATATTGAAGTTATATTTTAATTGTAGAAGTTAATATTTTTTCGATTAATATTTTTTCGATCCAAAATAAGTATTTTTTCTAACAAAAATAAGTATTGTTTTACGATTTAGTTAGTTTAAAAAAAAAAATATGAAAATCGAAATAAACCGAACCGAAAAGTTTGGTTTGGGTTTGGAAGATTTAGAAACCGAAATCAAAACCAAACCGAACCGAACCGAAAAGTTTGGTTTGGGTTTGGAAGATTTAGAAACCGAAATCAAAACCAAACCGAACCGAACCGAAAAGTTTGGGTTTCCTAATTGTTCATATGGTATTGTTCATATGGTATCATGAGAATTGAAGTTGTATTTTGGCTTACTCTTGTTCCAAGCATGGATAATTTTGTAGTTTGATTAAGAAGTGTTTTAGTAGTTTATTAACTTTTTATGGAATTTTTCATATTTTTTTGATAATGTTATCATTGTGGACCAACGTACTGTCTTTTAGCACTATTTAATTATCTTGGATGGGTTAGCCGGAACTCTGAAGTAAAATATGAATTGGTTTGAACATATAAGGTGAACTTTAACACGGGCCGAGCTTGAGCTTGAGCATACTCAATTTAATTTGGGCCGAGCAACACCAAGCCCGATTGATAGGCCTATCTTTCACACACATCGACTAATCATCTAATCATCGCTCAAAGTTTGTGATTGCCGCTGGCCAAGCATTATTTTGACAACACCAAGAATTGACCTAGGGAACATACCCAATCGACTCCAAGACTGTTCCAATAAAAATCTTAGTTTTGTTGGTTACCGAATGAAGTATCTGTTTTGTTGGTTACCGGATCATACGTGCCTCTTGAACAGATCAAACTACTTTGGGTCCGTTATTAGAAAAGATCCACACGTTGTCTTGTACTCCATTTCGATTTAATGATTTAGCCTTGGGCATACTCTGCGTACATGTGCACTTAAATATTTATTAGTTCTTCAATTTACAAACATATAATTATATTTGATATAATCGTAATTAAATGTACTTTCATGCTAAATATCAGGAGTTTAAATTGTGCAATTATCATTATTTTAGAGTAATTGTACATACCAAAAACCACATGCTCCAGCCAGACACAAATTCACCATAAACACACACTTAATAGACTATAAAATTATGTGCAGATTTTTTGTTGAAGAAAACGATTGTAGTTGAAGAAAAAACTGTTGTATAAAAGCATACTTCATAGTTGTGGTCTAAGGGTGTGTAAAGTGATCCATGTGGTTTTTGGAGTATTTTTGGACAGGACCAACATAATCAGACAGAAACACTTCAGTTCTTGCACGATCAATTAGATTGGTTTGAACTATTTTCTCATTTGACCCACCAAGTTTTAGGTTTAGTTTAGCATCCAACCTGTAAATTTTTTACGCCACCCAAATTCAGGAGGATAGGACCTGACTCTCATCCGGGTGCGTTAAGGGGGGAGGGGGATTTTCTTTATTAGTAAAGTAAAGGGAAGAGACCATCTTCCTTTTTTTTTTATTAAAAAAAAAAAGACCTACAATTTTAGGTATGTATATACATATTTTTAAAAAAGCTATTTGTATGTAGATATACAAATAAGAAAAGGTATGCATAGTTTGCTAAAAGAAATATATCATATTTTGCTAAAAGAAAAAGTATGCTAATCTATATTAATACCAAGGAAAAATAAACATATACAACACATCAGTTCACCTCGCTCAAGCAATATTGTGGGACGAACACTCATAATGTGTAGTTTGCTAACAACCACTGCAACTACTTACCACTCCAAACTACATACAACAATCCGCCCGTAACACTAGGGTTGTTATAATGTATATTTCTTTACGGACTATAAGATTTTATAACTTTGAAGCATAGTAAAAGATCTCAAAAAACTAAGTCAATGAAGATATATAGTTTACACCTAACATCAAAGTTAACTCTTATCTATGACAATTTGAATTTTTTTTTATTTCTTTCACAAAACATAATCATCGGTGCAATATAAAAATGTGATTTTGATTTCTTCGCAAAACATTAGATATTTGTGTAACTGATTTATTTCCTAGGCAGCTAAAAGTCGTATGTGTTGTTTTTTATTTAATCGTTGCTTTGCGGTTTGTCATCTTTGGACTCTCGTCCCACTGGTTAGGTGGTCAGTGAGCAACAAATATTCTACTCATGCTTAGTTCCGCACCTCTCGCAGATGAGGCGGTTGGTGGGCGTTTGATCGTGCTTATTTTCTCGCTTCCCCTGGGCAAGACGTTTAGTGGCCTGCCACATGAATGTTTGTTAGCGGGTGTCCACAACATTCATTACCACTTTTTATTTGTGTAACTGCTTTATTTCCTAGACGGTTAAGAGTCTTACGCGTTGATTTTTATGTTGTTTTGTGGTTTTAGGTCATGCTCTGGACTCCCTTTTGGCTGTAAGGCGGTGGGTGACCAGTACATGTCCTGCTCATGCTTAATTCCACACCTTCCGCGAATGAAGCATTTGGTGGCGACCATGATTTTGATCGTGCTCTGTTCCTAGCTTCTTGTGGTAAGACGGTTAGCGGGCTGCCGCGTGGATGTTATGATTATTTCCACACTTTCCGTGATTAAGGCGGTTAGTGGGCATCCACAACTTTCATTACTGCTTTAGTTATTTGTGTATATATCTGCTTTATTTCTTAAGCGGCCAAGAGTCATACACATTATTTTGGGTGTTCTTAAATGCACCCACATAATCCATCTTCTCACCCCACTAAAAGTCAAAATTATGTCAATTTTAACCTAAAAAATAGTATAAGACCCTTTCTTCTCACCCCAATTTTTGTACTTTGAAAAAATCGCCACAAATTTGTCTTCATTCAAAACTTTTGTTTCAATTGCAAAAAAAAAAAGAGGAGGCCATGTTGACCTACGCAGCTGCCGCCGTCTCCGCTGCTGTATCCCTATTTTCAATTGATATTTCATTGCTGGAAAACACAGGATCAGCCTCTTCTCCATCTCTTCGTCCCACATTAGAATACACTGTCATTCTATCTAACCGGCAAACTACGTAATCCAAATACGGTACCTGCAAGGGAAACACGGGATCAACCTCTTCTCCATCTCTTCATCCGACATCAGAATACACTGTCATCATCTCTAGTTGGTAAACTATGTAATCTAAAGACGATACCTGCAAGGGAATCAGTATATAATAGTACTGATTTAGATATTATTATAGTTGATTTACAACTTTAATTACAAATAAAAACAGAGAATAAGATTTTA
Source organism: Lonicera japonica (assembly GCA_021464415.1). NCBI lineage: Eukaryota > Viridiplantae > Streptophyta > Magnoliopsida > Dipsacales > Caprifoliaceae > Lonicera > Lonicera japonica. Next base: position 1,583,540 of record CM038471.1, on the reverse strand, counting down.
CACTCGGACGTTGGAGGGACATCAAACGTGTATTCAGTCACGACATACTCGATATCATCTTGATCAGAATCGTCGTAGTAAACAGTTTTCTTGTAACCGATGACTTGATTATCGTAGTCACGATCCTCCACCGGGAAAGAAGCGCCATTGTTCTTGACGATCCAAAAATCACCATTAGTAATGTTGTTTACGTTGGGTGTAGTGAAAAAGTAGACGAATCTGTCATCCGGAGATTCAGCGGGCATTGCGAATACGTGCTAAGGCTTTTGGACGTAAAGATGACCCCTCTCGATATCAAACACATAGCCATCGAACTATAAGCTTTCTCCTCTCAGCTTCCTATTCAAAAAATCATGTACCAGTACATGCCCCGAGTGGAAAAAAAATATCCTCGGGAAGCCCTTCTCATCATTTTTATAAATATTTGTTTCGATTGTTAAGTTATCTAATTTCTATGCTTGTTTCTGCGTTCAAAACTTTTGTTTCGATTGTTAACCATAAACATTAGGTTCTTAAAATTACTAGTAAAAAAATATTGAAAAATTTATAGACAAATTTAAAATATGAATTATAACCATTTGAAAGTAATAAATAGTAATAAATTGTATGAAATATCATATAATTGTTAAAAATGTATTTATCATAATTAATATTTTATATTTTTTTCATAAATACTATAATTTATATGTAATTTTTAATGATATTTATTAAGAACAATATAAATTTTTTTATTATGTCTTATTTTAATGCAAAAAATAATATTATTTAATATTTTTATTTTTAGTGACGAAACTTTATCGTCCCTATATTATTTTAGTAAACTCACCCCACCACTGGGGTGAATTACAAGTTTTTTCAGAAAATTGGTGGGGTGAGAAGAAAGTATTTTTTTACTGGGGTGAGAAGACAAATTTTGTGGGTATATTTAAGAACACCCATTATTTTTTATTTCATTGTTATTTTGCGGTTTTAGATCATGTCTGAACTCCCCTCTAACTGGTAAGGTGGTTAGCAACAACACAAGTCCCGCTCATGCTTAGTTCCACACCTCTCACGGACGAGACAGTTGGTGGGTGATGGTTATTAGGCTGCCGAGGGAATGTTGTGATTAGTTCCACACCTAGCTCCCGTAGTTAAGATGGATAGATGAGCATCCACAACTTTCATTATCACTTTAATTATTTGTCTGCTATATTTCCTAGATGGGAACATAGCCTCACATCCGGTTTCTAATAGTTGCTTCTCATACAAAAAATATAAAATTGACGCACCTGAAGATTGACTTTACCCTTTCTTGGGAAAAAAACAAACTTTACATCTAAAACGAAATTTTGTTTCTTTTCATTTTGTTGCACAATAACTAACATAATAACAGTTTGAATTGACGCTGAACATTCCAACCTCGAAGAAAAGTAAAACAATTTAGGAATTGTACTTGAATTTGTAATCTACCCAACCTGTGATGCCATTGGGAGAAACTTGTATGTATCCAAAGCATTGAACCACTGCATCGTTCTCACCCCGGTTTATTGTGCATCTGACAATGCAAACAACCGATTTCAAAAAACTTGTAGTATCGTTCTCCATCCATATTAAGAAAGTTTTTAAAATCAATGCAGCATATGTCATAATAGCTAAATAAATTTGTTCTTGGCCCAATGATAGCCGAATGTAGTTATAATGACAACTGATAGGACCAAAACAATGAAGGAACGAAAGAAAAGCAAATAAATAAAGCAATAACACAACTAAAATAAATTCAATGAATACAATCTATTCTCACGCCGGTTTTTTTTAAAATAAAAACTTTCCTTTGGCTAGCAGCATTAAACTGAGAATCGTGCACTAGTGATGGGCTTCTTTTCTTTTCTTTTCTTTTTCTTAATTTAATTTCCTTTGATAAGCAGCATTAGGGAGCTGAATTCTAAGGTGATGTTTGGTTGGTATTTTGAGTGGAGTTTTTAACTTAACTTAGTTTTTGTCTATTGAAAAGTGAATTTAATTTTTGTTTGAGGTTTTTTCAACCAACTAAAAAATCTTACTAAAAAATTTCAAAAAATAGTCACAATGGATCTTATTTTATAGATTTCAACGAGTATGTTTCAAATATATATTTTTTTATCTAATTTTGATTTTTGAATTTAAAGTTATAATGTTTTAAAAGTTTTTTTAGAGGGGGGAAATAAAGTGAAATAAATTTTGAGAAAATGTAAAAGTAAAGTATTTTAAGTTGAGTTTATAAAATTTGGAAAAATAAACACTAACCAAACAAGCCCTATTTGTTTAAAGCAGATTTTTGTGAATAATTACAACTTAGAATTACTCTTCTTCTTTAATTTATTTGCACTTATCTAAGTAAGTATTTAAATTATTTAACTATGCATTATTTAATTATATTTTACGTTTTAATTACAAGTATATTAGGCTATGTTATTTTTTATGGTTGAAAATGAGTATATCGATTGATTTAAATTGCACGTATTCATTCCAATCAATTTTACCAATTTAATACTTTCACGTTACAAATAATTCTTCTTATTGGACGCTTATTTTAATTGAAAAGAAAACAAGGCTAGATTGTTATTATAATTTGTTGGATTCAATTAAAAGCGGATATAAACTATGTTTCGATGGGTATATAGTGAGTGTTTTGATCTTATAAGTTTGATTGTGAAAAAAATTAATAATTGAATTTTAAAAATTAATTGAGTTTAACTGTATTTATTTTCACATTTAATAAAGTCAAGAGATAAAATTAGTGTGAGACAAAAAGTGAGGAGAGAGAAAGGTTTGAGTGTGTCTGAGTGAGCGAGCTTGAGTGTGTTCAGTGAGCTTGAGTGTGCAGTGAACTTGAGTGTGTTCAGTGATATTTTTATCAAATATCAAGTTTGATAAAAATAAAAATTCTCAAAAGGTATAAAAATTTAATGGTTAAAAATATATATGATATGGTGTACCTTAGTTGTATAGCCTTGAATATCTTTTATATACAATAAGAATTCGGATTTTAATAAAATTAAAACCTACTAATCAAGATGGCCTTGAGTTTAATTTGTTAAACCAAAACTTTGATTAAATTAAAATATGATTAAAAGTGCCATTAAAAAATAAAAAACTAGGCTATCAAATCCGGTCTATTTTAGTTTTTCCAGCATGAAAATTGAACTTATGTTTCGATTGTTCAAAACTCTTTAATTAGGACAGACAGTGTGCTCAAAATTAAATAACTAATAAAAAATTGTCTTATTTAGATCGATAATACATTATTTATCCCATTACTTAATCTCATTTATTTCACCGTGCAGGGTGGCACGAATATACCCTTATATATATATATATATCACTAACATTAAATCGATTAATATATATCTTCTCAGTTCGTTTTTCTTATGTTATGTCTTATGAAATATGTTCTTAATTTTTCTTCAAAATGAAATAAATATATATATAGTTTAACCTCAACCTTAATTTAAATTTTTAATTATGTTTTAATTCTAATTTTATTTTTTTTGTCGATTATTTCTATTCAATTAATTTTTTTACCTAAAGTAGATAGTAACCCATCCAGAATAACAAATACTACTACATATGTACGATTTAATATACCGGTAGACTCGAGCCTAATTTAAAATAAAATTTTTAGTAGGTTGAATATTACGAACCAAAGGTACAATAGAAAAAGAATCTAATTATATTATAAATTATAAATAAAGAAAAGAAAAGAATTCTTGGAAAATCAAATTGGAAAACAAAGGTATATACAATATAGACTCCATTGTATTTAGAACAAAATTTTGAGAAAATTAAATATTACTGACCAAAGTACTGAACATAGTACGTAAATAAATATTAAAATTTATTTAGAAGCCTGTGTTTGGAATACCAATACAATGAATTTAATCTCATAATATAAAAAACAAAACTTGATTTAAATTTGGGACGAATGGAACGAAATAAAAGTCCATCGATCTTGTTAGTAAATTTCTACATTGTTGGCAGTAATTCAAGTGGCAAAGGAAATTGCTATGAAGAAGTACAAATTTAAAGTGATTTAGATTTTGGGTGCCGTTTATTCTTGCGTAGACATTGGGTATCAAAGTTTTGCTTAATATGTGTTTGGGTGCTATTTTGGAGGAAATCCATTAGTCAACGTGGTCAAATGCTAGCTTCGTTAATTTTTTTGACCCATTTTACCCCTAGAAAAAGATAAAACATATTGCTCTTGCTTAGGGGTAAAATGGTAAAAAATTAACGAAGCTAATAGTTGATCATGTTAATTAACGGATTTCGTCCAAAACGTAATTAGAAGAGATAGATTAGTTCCTAACCAAAAAACTAAATAGAGTAAGATTTGGCAGTGGCAGAGCCAAAGATCAACAATAAGGGGGCAAACTTTTTTACAAAGAAGTAGGGTGAAATATATTCTTCTTTCACACTCAAGTTTACAAGAGAAGCTCTCTAAAATTTCAAAAGTCGCAATTAAAATTCATGAAATGTCATTTTATATTATTTCTGGATTTTAAAAATACCAAAATATAGTGCATTTTAGGCTACTCTTAACTATAAAGTACAAAAAAAAAATTAAGAGAGGCAAAGTGCAATTTTTTCTCTAAATAAGTTGAGCAAAATACTATTTCATCACTTATTAGAATTTTTATGTTATTTTTCTAAAAACACCTGATACATATAAGAATGTTCCAAAACTTAAGGTGAGTATTTGCTCACCTTAAACTCAATGTGGCTTCGCCACTAAGATTTGGTGTAGGATTATGAGTACATTAAAAGTTTAGCTATTAATCAAATTATGAATTAATTAATAAAACAATAGAGTAGTATATATAAATCGAATTATTAAACACCAAAATTGTAGTTTACAGATGGTAAACTCACAGAGCCCAAAGAGAGTTGAAATTTTAATAATATATCGGTGAAAGTAATGTTTCACTGTAATCGAAGGTTGGGCAATTTTTAGTATGTAAATTTTATATTCTTGTACCCTTGCTTTTGGTTAAATTGCCTGGAGTACTTTTGGCTAAAGTCTTTCGAGCAATTTATTTAGGAATTTATTGTGCGTTTTGGATCATTGGGAAAGGCCTACATGTTTCCCTCTTAATTGTATTTTTTTTTGTTTTTATGTTATGTATTTAGTCCTCTGTGACTAGTTTCTTGAAAAAATGAAAAGAAATAATATTAAACCCTTCATATAACACTTATGTACCGTGCCTTAAAATCTTCAGTACAATGCTTTAAAATCAACGAAGCACATATTTGTCGCTTTAAAATCAACGAAGCACATATTTGTCTACATATATATATTATATATATAAAACAAAATAAAATTATTCTTAATTTTATATAATATATATATATATAATTAGACAACATTTCGTATCAGATTTTTAAATTACTTATTTGTATTTGCAAAATTTATTTTGAAGGAAAATCCATTGTATATTATATATATATATAAAGTGACATATCATTTTGGAGCTTTCTTTTCAAGTCCAGTGGTGTCTCTTCAAGACTAGCTTGGGTGTGAATAATGAACCCTACTTAATTGACTTCTTAAATAAAAAGGCAGTTGTTATTTACATTATACAAAATACCTGATAACATTCAAACTTTCATTTACTCGATAATAAAGTATGGAAATTTTTAGCTTTTACTTGCTTGTTATTGAATAAATAAAAATTAGAATAAAAATAAGTAAAAAATAGTTTGCAAATAGCGGCTACCAATAAAAAAGCAAGCATAATCTAATAAAAAAAAGTTGGATTGTCAAGAAAAATCAAACATACCCATTACCTAAAAAAAATAAAAAATAGTACCAGAATACTTATATAAGTTTACATACATCTATGCTTAACTCCCCTGGCAATACAGCTTAAAATTTTGCTGTGTTCATCAACACCTATCGCATCTAAAATAGAAAAAGCAAACATAACCATTACCAAAATAAAAAGAAAAACAGTATCCAAATACTTACATAAGTTTACATACATCTATGCTTAACTCCCCCGACAATACAGCTTAAAATTTTGATGTGTTCATCAACACCTATGCATCTAAAACAAAAAATGCAAACATACCCATTACCTAAATAAAAAGAAAAACAGTACTGGAATACTTATATAAGTTTACATACACCTATGCTTAACTCCCCTGGAAATACAGTTTAAAATTTTGCTGTGTTCATCAACACCTATCGCATCTAAAACAGAAAAGGGAGATTATCAAAATATTTATAAAACAAAAAAACGGTTCGTCTTTCCCATCTAGGCGACGAGTCTAGTAGCCCAATCTAGCTGATTCTTCGGAGTAAGAATATGCGCCAATATAAGTGTTCTACCAACTTTGCTTTAGCAAGTTCAAATTGTCGTCCTGAAAGGTTCATGCTTTTCAAAATGGTCATACAATCCGCCAAGGAATATTCCTCCTTTGGCTTATAAGAACCATTAATCTTTCCCGAACACAAACATGAAACAACAATAACAAACAACATTAATAAGCATATAAACACAAAGTCATGCTCTACTACGTATTGAAACAATTAATTAAGCCCTTAATATAAAAGCAGAAAATTAAGAACAACCAATATCCAATCAATCCCCAAAATGTTGTCACATGTGTGTGGAAAATTTCCACCAAACCCTTTAATTCCTCAAAATACCAAAAGAACCCTAGCCCCAAAATCCCTCTTGTTTTTCCACTCCAAAAAAAAAAAGCTCTGAAAAAACTATTGTTACCTCTAATCTCCGGAGCAGCGGGAAATTGTCAGCGGAAATGGTAGCGTCGGCCACATCGGCTTCCGACAAACGTGATTCCAAAAGTTTTGCTTTACTCCTCGTAAGAACCATGAATCGGATCTTGGTGAGTATAAAAAAAGAAAAAAATATCAATAAATCTGAAATAAAGTGAATGTTGAAAGGAAACTGAGATTGCACTGCTGTAGTTACAATAACGATGCATTCACTCAATATAGACAAGTAAGAACAACTAACACATTGTATTTTAGAGGTGCTCATTTATTCTCTTTTTATGTACCCTTCCAATCTACTGCACTTGAAGTAAAAGCTTTCTAGAAAAGATATACTTAAGACAAGTCTTTCTATAAATAAAATTTAGGGATAATCACCATAAATATCAAACAGCAACAGTGCAAACAAAATATCAAAGTAATATACATAAATAAAATTTAGGAATAATCATCTCTAAAATCAAACTAAAATAAAAGTATAAAACTATCAAACATCTAATTACTAGGTATATACATAAGTCTCAAGTCTAAACTCTAAACTAACAAAAGCAAAATAATCTCTAAAATTATTACGGCTAAATCTTATCAACTATCAATCTGTCCACTAAATCACAATCAAACTAGCGAAGTAGATACACAAACAACAAAATTAAAATGTACTAAAAGAAAAAAAGAAAAGAGATTTAAGTTTAAATGTTGTACTTGGACGGATGGATTGTTAGCCTTTTCGAGTTTTAGGGCAATATGAGATTTGAAAAGAGGGGGTTAAAGAACAGAGAGGCGAATGCGGACTGCTGCTGGTGGTGGTCCGGTGGAGGCAGGGTGGCTGCCGGCGAACAAGACAGAGGAGCGAGAGAAAGCGAGAAACAAGAGGAGGACGAGAGACAGAAAGGCTCGGAGGAGAGATAAAGGTTTGAGTGTGTCTGAGTGAGAGTGAACTTGAGTGTTTCTGAGAGAGGAGCAAAGTCAGCAACTTGAGTGTATTCAGTGAGCTTGACTGTTTCGGTGAATTTGTCAGATAGGCAAATAGGTATGTAACCCTCAGTAGTTTCCGAGTTTTAAAAAAAATACCGTAATTTTTTTTTTTAAACTTATAAAAAAAATTTAATCATAAATTTTAAAAAAAATATTCACTTTTATTCAAATTTTATATTATCTTGAAAAAAATATTATCATTAAATTCATAATCACAAAATTAAAGTTATTTTGTTCTCTTTATACAAATCCAGTTATCTAACATTTGTCTCCTTATAAAATTGGATTCTCGATTAATAATTAAAAATATGATATACTCAAATATATAATATATTTTTTTAGATTTATAAATAGATTTTAAAATTATTAAAGTATTAAAAGAAGTTAATTGAATTATACGCTAAAATTGAGATACTCAATTTGGGGTATCCAAAACAATTGATCTTTTACACTCAATCATGTGATATTTGTATCAATATTAAATTATATTTTTTCATTACCAATTAAAAATAGGATATACTCAAGTATAATATATATATATATATATATATATATATATATATATATATATATATTTATATTTATAAAAGATAATTTAAAACTATTAAACTATTAAAAGAGGTTAATTGAATTACTAAAATTATAACTTGTTTTCTTATAAAGTTTGGTGCAATGATTGTTTACAAATAACAAAAAAAAAACTAAAATACTTTTAATTTCAAATACTAAAAAAATAGTAGATTCTTAATTTGAAATATATAAAAAAAAATACTCAATTAATATGTTATGTTTAATTTTATTTTATTTGGTCAAAATTACTAATTTAATTGATTAATGAAAGAATAAGAAATAATTACTTAAAATATATGAAATTTACTATTTTGCATGGGTTAAAATGTTATTAATGATAAAGATGGGTTGAAATTTGGTAATGTTTAGTCTTAATTGAATATGTGGCTAATATTTGATCGCAAGTTTTAATAAAATTAACAGTCTTTTAGATAATCATTTTCCTTTTTTTAAAAAAAAATGTTTTTTTGGGTAAAACCAAACCATTTGACTATGGAAATTGTTTCGTCTTGATTTGAGTTCAATAACCGATTTTCATTTATTTTTTTTTCGATTTTTGGGTAAGAAATGCCAGCCCTAGTTACACTCAGTGAAATTTAACGAATATAGATGTGGGCGAAAATAAATATTTAAAGTAGTCAAAGTGTGTTAGGCACTTTCTTTAAAAGAAGATTTCGCCCATTTATAAGTTTTCCTTGTGAGAACCGTTGATTTGGTTAGAGCAAGAGTTGTAAAACTCATTTTTGATTTTAGTATGTTAAGATTCACCTTACAAACTCTCAAGTTAAACTTTTATTATATCTAGTTGTAATTTCCTTCTATACTTTTAGATAATTGACATAACTAATAAAAATTATCAGACTTGGCCTAGTAATTACTTTCCCAAGGTTGGTCAAGATATTGTCTGGCTTAACCAAAATAAATAAATAAATATAAAATATGTATAAAAATAATAAAATATTTATTTGAAATAGAATAATAATTATAAACATTATAGTAAGACTTTTATTATATCTAGTTGTACTTTTCTTCTATTATAACCAAGCCAAAGCAACATTCAAAGTCACAAGGAACTTTTATATTGTGATTTTCAACTATTTTGCATTATTAATTTTTTTTTCTTTCTTTTACTTTCTTTAGTTTATGTTATTTTCAAACTCTCAACTTTTGTATTGTCATTTTCAAACTCTCACTTTTATTTTATCTAGTTGTACTTTCTTTCTATAGTTATATATATACATATATATATTGTATTTTGGAAAATATCTTAGAGGGGGATGAATAGGGTTTTTAAAACTTAATTCGATTTTAAAAATTATTTTAAAAAGATATAATGTCTATATCAAGAATCAAGTTAAACAAACAAGCAATTCCAATCACAAGAAATAAAATCAAGTGAACAAATAAAGAGCTTAGAGATAGAATGAATAAATTGAAAAAACCTAATTCGTTTTGTTCACGCGATTCGGTTGTTTAGACCATATGTCCACGCTCGAGTAGTGCCCCCGAGAAATTTTACTAATACCGATTTTCTTCCGGGCAAAAATTAAACCATTACAAATGTATACTTCTTATACACTTTGTTGGTGCTAAAAACTAGAAAGTTGCTTTCAGCGCCACGCGGTCAATTCAATAATGACAAATGATTAGAGTAATGAAGAGGAAAGTGCTGAACTTAGAAGAGTCAATGATTTATAGAGGAGGTTGGCCTCGTATGGGGATACATGTTAATCCTTCCCCTGTGAAATGGAGCTCGAAGCTCGGTTTGCCTTGTATTAATAATAGATTTACAAGTATACAAACTCATGAAGGTCTCTCTCATTGCTCCACTTTCTTGATATTACAGTAGGATTAGGAGGCTGAGCTAATACTAGTCTAATTTCTACAAGAGGAGCTCGGTTGTGAACTGTCTCTCCCTCTTTTTCTTGGTTGGTGAGGGGAGTAAATGCCCCTGGTTTATATATCATTGGAGAAAGTGTGCAGCCAGGGTGTTCAGAGTGAACCTGGAGCCATGCCTGCATCAGTACCAACTCTGACCTTGCTTTTCCGTGAAATCCGGTGCATTAAATGCAATGGGTGTGCATTTAATGAAAGTAAAGGAAGTTCTGCGCGTCTGCAAGGCAGGTGACAGTCGCCCATAACTTTGCCAACCACTCTGGCAGAGTGGTTGAGAGGTGAAGATGAGAGGCAATTATGGAGCTCGCTGAAAGGGCTCCAGAGCCCGTGTCTTATGCTACATAGTTTAGAATCGATCCTCAAGTAATCGTCCAGGTTTTAGAAGAAATCCATTTTCCTCATGAGGTCATGACAGGTCTTCTCAGAGCTCCTTGTCCTACAATAAGCTCAGCGGCTGTCACGTGGGTGGCCATGTGTCAGCTCGAGGTCGGCAGGGTAAGACGCACCATTAATCTACACCATCAATTACCCCATATCCTTGTCATCCAGCTCAGGGGAGCTGGTTGAGGAGGATAAGAATTAATGCTTCAGGCTGTTTGGGAGGTCTCCCGAGCTCTGCGTACCGAGTGATGTGCACGGAGACCTTTAAGGGAGGTCAGAATTAATTTTGTCCTAAAACATCTCAGATATCTCATTTTTTAGGGATTTTCGACCTGGTTTGAGCTCTCTGACGCAACCATTAAGGTTTAATTAATACGGCCGCTCCATATTCCTTGGAGATTATGCTGGCGGTGGGTCACCGATTGGACAGTTAAGGTCTTTGAGAAGACACTTAGCTTCTCTAGTACACCCTATAAAGACTCTCATGTCTTAGAGAATTTTTTCACTTTTCATTTCTTCTTCTCTTAAACCCTAGGCACGTTAGAGATTTAGAGCCTCCAAAGCGCCCTTTCTTGTCGTGTCGTTCTTTTACCCTGGCTTATAGACCTTTCTCTGAGAACTCCTTCAAGAGGTTTTCGAGCGTTTCTATGGATACCTTCATCAGGTTGATTCCCCGTTTCGCTCCTTCTTCTCCTCTCCATACTTTAGCGGTTCTGATGGAACATTTCACCAGTCAGACCCAGGGTCAGGGAAACCCTTCCAATGTAGAGCAAGGACCCTCCGAGGCAAACGTACCCCGCCTTCTTTCTAATGTGAGGTCCAATGAAATTTTGGACAGCGAGGGAGAGTTGGTTCGCATATGTCTCCCTCCTTGTGTGCCTAACAACTTAAAGGCCATTGACCAGTACTCAAAGTATCTCAGTTCTTTGGCCAGTTTTCGTATACCTTAGACCTTTTATGCGTCTGATATCCCCAGACTCAAGGACAGATACTCACTTCCTGACTCAGTCAGGATCAGGGCTCCAGGTCCAAAGGAAAGAGCTTACTACTACAGGCCTGGGGAGGTCTATTTTTATGAGGCCGCTTTCGAACACGAGCTGATATTCCCCATGGATGACCATGTGAGAGAATTATTGGTGACGATGGACCTTGCCCCTGCTCAAGTTAGCCCAAACATGTGGTCCTGCCTAATAGGATCGGTGTTGATATTTAGAGTCGTTTCCGCTGGGAGCCCCAACATCACCATGGAAGAGTTCACCTCCTTGTTTCAACCAAAGTACAGTGGTGGGAATAATAAGGGTGTTTTCAACTGTCCCACAAGGCTAGGGGCCTCGAAGATCATCCATGGCCTTTTCAATAGCATCTCCAAATGGAAAAGATGGTTCTTCTTCGTCTCAAGGGAGGACTGGGAACATGACTCAAGATGTCCTAGTATCCATGACCTCAAACGCTGGCTCTCAGAGCCCGATTCCATCAGTAAGTTTCTTCTTCAGTGCCAAATGGGTTTGTTTATGTATTCAACACCAGGGTTCCTAACATTTTTCTTTGTTTCTTGTTTCTCAGTAAAGGAAAAGAGACCGGTCCAAGTGAAGACGCCCTGGATGGAGGACGCCAAAGATTTTTTTTCTTAAACATTATGCGGATATCGTGGCTTCTAGGATGCTGTGGAAGTACGACTTGGGCCCCAGACCTTCCCACACAGAGTCCCACATCCTCACCGTGGAGGATCTTCCTCCTTTGGATGTACTTCTGCCGTTCGAGTAGAACGATCTCGGACTCCAATCTTCCAAAGCTGTTCTGAAAGGGGGCGACGACCGGGCTTCCGAAGTTGTAGCCCCACAAGAGAGCCCCGAAGGGGAAGTTCATCCTGTCTCCCCTGAGGATAGAGTGTTAACCGTGGCTCCTCTTCAGCAAGTGCTCGTGGTGCCAAAGAAAAGTAAATTTTTGACCTGCCCTTCTCTCTCCTTTTATACTCATAACTATTGCTTTCTGCTTTTTTGACTTTGTTGTCTTCTATCCCAGCCCCGGCCTTCAAAGTAAACACTGAGAAGGCAACAAAAAAGATGACTGCACTAGCCAGGGGCTTGCCTCCCTCCAAGAGATCAAAGTGATCTGATAAAATTGGGGAAAACATCTCGAAGCAGCTTCAGGCTTCTATACCACCCCCAGTGGCTGCTGTTAGACCTGCCAGTCCTCCACCGAAAAATGTGCAAAGTTGGGTTGAGCTCATCAATACCCCTCTAAAAGACTTCCATCCTCTTAGCCCCGAAAGGACTTCTTTAGAGAGGAGAGGGACTTTGAAAGGTAAATCCCCTAGTCCTGCTTGCAAGAACTTCGAAGTTGTCGAGGAGCTAGGGACCACTGAAAAGGAGGTAGTGATCACGGGAGCCAAGGATGCCCCGGCGTCGACCTCTAAGGGACGAGCTCAAGAGGTAGCGCCCGATCCCAATGTCCAGGGTAGTTCTGCGTTCTTTGTGCAGGGTTACTCCCTGCCTCCCCTATCGCAGAAGGTTCTGGAGCAGGCCAAGGAGAGAGGGACGAGCTCGCTGGCCAGTTCCTTCAGCCTTCACATGAGTCAGGTGCGTGTTTTTTTTTATTTCGAGTTCATTTTCCTGAGTTCCTTAAGCATAACCTGTCTCTTTGTTTCTTCGCAGGCCATGAACCTATTCTTCTTGACCCTTCACTTGACTGAGGAGGGTTCCAGTGTAGTGGCCAACTCTGTCCTTCAGGAGGAGCTCACCAGAACACAAAACAAGCTCTATATTGCCAAGAGCGACTTGGAGAGGACTAAAAATGACAAAAAGGTCATGCTAGATCAGTTGAGCAACGCCTTGTCAAAAATAGAGGGTCTGAAGAATAAAATGGATTAATTCAACACCATGTTCTCCCGCCTGGAGTCTGAGTATAAGGCGTTAGGATAAGAGTGTGAGGCATCAAAGCAGGAGGCCTTCAGCTTCAAGAAAGAGCTAATCAGCACCAGAAGGGATTTCCAGGCCACTGGGTCTGCACTTGAATTGGCTTAATAGTCCTCTGAATTAGAGCGTAAAAAAAGGGAAGATGCTGAGGTGGCCCTTAGAAGCACACGAGTTCGACTTTCTAATATGGAGGAGGAGTTAAAGGGGCTGAAGGAATCCCTCCCTGAGTTAAGAGCTCAAGTCGTCAAGGACTTCTGCAACTCCGAGGGGCCATTACTGAGGATTTTTGATTCCTTTGTGACTGGTTTTTACAAGTGCAAGGAGTGGGCATTGCAGCGACCGGAGGAGCTCGAGGGGTTAGAGGCCCCTTCAGAGATCAAAATGAGTCCCGAGCTGAGGCTTAAGATTGCAGAAAAGAGGACCGACACCCTTGCCGTGCTGCAGTTAATACGGGCCGAGGAGCCTGACATTCTCACCAAGTGGGAGACTGGTGTCCCTTCCCCCATGAGGTCAGGAGCAGAAGCTGGCGATGATGTGAATAGTAGTTGTAATAGCTCCTTTGTATAAGAATCTAGGACCCATGTGATCTTTCATAATTCTGATAACTCCCTTGTATAGAAATCTAGGGCCCGTGTAATCTTTTTATCTCTGAATGAAAATGACAGTTTGGGTGTTGGAAAGTATCGTTACCTGTTTTGTTCTTATTCTTGTTTTTGTTTTTGTCTGCGTTGTACGTGTGAAATATAGTGGAGTGAGCTTCTGTAGATATATTAGCTCTATAGGTGTATCAATGCCCCCACTACGTAGTCAAAAATCAAACAAGTGTAATGCCCCCACTAGTGTAAGTGTGCTTCTAATGAGCTGAACACTCACTAAACTGACCTTTTCGTGAGAGGTTTTTTTTTTCTTTTTCTTTTTTTTTATAAACAGAGTGTAAGTGTGCTTCTGGCGAGCTGAACACTCACTAAACTGACCTCTTCATGAGAGTTATTTTTTTTAAACAGAGTGTGAGTGTGCTGCTGGTGAGCTAAACACTCACTAAACTGACCTTTTCGTGAGAGGGTTTTTTGTAAACAGACTGTGAGTGTACTTCTGGCAAGCTGAAAACTCACTAAACTGACCTCTTTGTGAGAAGGTTTTTTGTAAACAGAGTGTGAGTGTGCTTCTGGCGAGCTGAACACTCACTAAACTAACCTCTTTGTGAGAGGATTTTTGTAAACAGAGTGTGAGTGTACTTCTGATGACCTGAACACTCACTAAACTGACCTCTTTGTGAGAGAGTTTTTTATAAATAGAGTGTGAGTGTGCTTCTGGTGAGTTGAACACTCACTAAACTGACCTCTTCGTGAGAGGGTTTCTGTAAACAGAGTTTGGGTGTGCTTTTGGCAAGCTGAACACTCACTGAACTGACCTCTTCGTGAGAGGTTTTTTTTTTTATAAACAGAGTGTGAGTGTGCTTCTGGAGAGCTGAACACTCACTAAACTGACCTCTTCGTGAGAGGTTTTTTTGTAAACAGCGTGTGAGTGTGCTTCTGGTGAGCTGAACACTCACTAAACTGACCTCTTCGTGAGAGGGTTTTTTGTAAACAGAGTGTGAGTGTGCTTCTGGTGAGCTGATCACTCACTAAACTGACCTATTCGTGAGAGAATTTTTTATAAACAGAGTGTGAGTGTGCTTCGGGCGAGCTAAACACTCACTAAATTGACCTTTTCGTGAGAGGATTTTTTATAAATAGAGTGTGAGTTACAAATAACGAAGTACTTTAGTAAAACATTCTTTCGAATCAAAAGTACATGATGTCCTATCTTAAGGGTAGTATTTCTTGAGATGTTCTATATTCCATGGCCTCATGAGCTCCATACCGTCTGAAGTCTTTAGGTAATAAGTGCCTGGCCTGCAGACTTTAGTGACCACATAAGGGCCTTCTCACTTGGCTGCGAGTTTGCCATGCTCAGAAACTTTTGTCGCCAAGGTGACTTTTTGGAGCGCCAAATCGCCAACATTCAAACTTCGGCGCTTAACCTTTTTGTTGTAGCTTTTTACCATGTTTCTCTTATATGCTTCTTCTTTTATTCGAGTTTGTTCTCTATTTTCTTCGAGAAGATCTAGGTTGGTCATCAGGTCCTTCTCATTGAGAAATGGGTCGTGGTGGCTGATTTTGTAAGTCGGGACTCTCATTTCCACAGGGATAACTGCCTCTGTTCCATAGGTCAAGGAGAAAGGGGTTTCGCCTGTTGGGCGTCTGATCGTGGTTCTGTAAGCCCATAGTACTGAGGGGAAATCTTCAGACCAGTTTTCCTTTGCATCGTCAAGCCTCTTTTTCAACAAGTTCAGCAACGTTCGGTTGGTGACTTCTGCTTGGCCATTGGCCTGGGGGTGAACAGGTGAGCTGTAGTGGTTTTCGATTCCGTGTCCTTCGCAAAAGTCCCTGAAGTGATCGCAATCGAATTGCTTCCTGTTATCAGTGATCAATACGTTTGGGAGCCCGAAACGACATATGATGTTCCTCCATACGAAATTTTGGATCTTCAAGGTGGTAATAGTTGTTAGCGCCTCGGCCCATTTAGTGAAGTAATTAATGGCCACTACTGCGAATTTGGTCTGTCCTTTGTCCAGCGAAAAAGGTCCCACTATGTTCATGCCCAATTAATAGAAAGGCCAAGGACTGCTGACGGGAGTCATGAGCTCTGAGAGAAGTTACGGAATGTTGGCGAATCACTAGCACTTGTCACATCTCCTTACCAGCTCTTTAGCATCCTGCAGAATGGTGGGTCGGAAGTAGCCCTGCCTGCCGACTTTGAGCGCTAGTGACCGAGCTCCCGAATGTCCACCGCACAAGCCTTCATGGATTTCCAGCAGAGCTACTTGGTCTTGGTGTGGGTGTAGACATAGCAGAAAAGGGAGGACGTATCCCCTTTTGTACAGTGTTGCTTCAATGACCACGTATCGGTTAGACATATATTTTATTTTCTTGGCCATCTTTAAGGTAATTCAAGATCGGGTTAATCCAGCATTTACAGATCTGCACTGGGGCCACGTCCAGTCGTGTGGGCTCATATATGGCTTTTCTCTCCAGATATTTGACTTGCACCCCACTCGGTAGGTCTGAAGTTTTGGCAAGCTTGGCCAAGCGGTCTGCCTTGTTTTTTTGAGCTCGCGGGACTTTGATGAAGATTATGTTGGAGTACTTCTGAGCCTCCTCTTAGGCCTTTGCTAAGTACACGGCCATGCGGTCTTCTTTTGCCGTATTGATGCTGAGTAATTGGTGAATCACCACCGCGGAATCGTTGTAGACCACCATTTGCCTTGCCCCCAGGTCGCTAGCTATTCTCAAGCCTGAGATTATGGCTTCATACTCGGCCTTATTATTAGAAGCTTTGAATAGGAACTTCAGCGCTATCTCCAGGACGTTAGCCTTAGGAGTTATCAGCACCACACCAGCTCCGGATCCTTGTAGGTTACAAGCGCCATCAGCGTGCAAGACCCATATGGGTACTCCAAGTAGTAAACTCATTAAATTGGCCGGGGTTGAGGTGCTCGGGTCTGCAAGTGGTATAAGCTCTGGTGATTCTTCAATTTGGTCTTCATCGTAAATGAATTCGACTATGAAATCGGCAAAGGCCTGGCCCCTAATTGAGGTTCGAGGATTGTAGTTAGTCATAAATTGCCCGAGTTCTACAGCCCATATGGCCAGTCGGCTTGATTGCTTTGGCCTGTCGAAGATCCTTCGCAGCGGCTGGTTAGTGAGCACGTCTATGGTGTGGGCCTGAAAATAGGGTCTTAGTTTTCAAGAGGTGATGAGCAGAGCATAGGCCAATTTCTCCAATCTTGGGTAGTTCATTTCGGCAGCTTGCGGAGCTCTGCTTATGTAATATACTGGCAATTGAATTCCCTCTTCATCCCTCATCAATGCTGAGCTGACCGCTGTTCGTGATATCGCCAGATATAAGATCAGGACTTCCCCCTTTCTTGGGGAGCTTAGGAGGGGGAGCTCCAAGGTATTGCTTGAGTTGTTGGAAAGCTGACTCGCATTCTTCGGTCCATTCGAAGGCCTTCCACAGTGTTTTAAAAAAAGGGTGGCACTTGTCAGTCGCTCTAGAGATGAATCTGTTGAGCGGCCACTCTCCCTGCTAGGCTTTAGACCTCTTTTGGCTTTGACGGAGACTTCATGTCAACGAGTGCTCGTATTTTCTCCGGGTTAGCTTCAATCCCTCTTTGGGTGACCATGAAGCCCAAGAATTTTTCCCCTTTAACTCCAAAAGCACACTTGATCAGGTTAAGGGACATGCCGTTCTGTCTGAGTATGGCGAAAGCTTCATTGAGGTCGGACACATGGCTCACGGCTTAAAGGCTTTTCACTAACATATCATCGATATAAACTTCAATATTTCCATCTATTTGGTTCCTGAACAGCGCATTCATCACCCTTTGGTAGATTGCACCCGCGTTTCTTAAACCAAAGGGCATGGCCTTGTAGCAGCACGTGCCTTCGTTTGTGACAAATGAGGTTTTCTCCTCATCCTCTGGAGCCATCCTGATCTGATTATAGCTAGAGTATGCGCCCATGAAACTTAACATTTTATGGCCTGTGGTGGCATCCACAAGTTGGTCAATCTTGGGCAACGGGAAACTGTCTTTTGGGTATGCTTTGTTGAGGTCCTTGAAATCCACACACATCCTCCATTTTCCGCTATACTTTTTTATGAGCACTACATTGGAGAGCCATTTTGGGCCATGTACCTCTCAAATGAAGCTAGCTCGGAGGAGTTTCTGAACTTATTCCTTGGCGGCCAAGTTCCTCTCTACTGCAAAACTTCACTTATTCTGTCTTACGAGAGTGACACAGGGGTCGGCGTTTAACATGTGTACTATAACCTCTGGGTTAAACCCCTTCATGTCATCGTGGGACCATGCAAAGACATCTGCGTTAGCTCAGAAGCATTGACAGAGCTCTTCTCGAACTTTTACACAAAGTTGATCTCTGACTTTCAGGACCCTGTCAGGCTGGGAGGGATCCAGGATGAAATTCTCTAAATCTTCCACCGGCTCGCCTCGGAGCTCCTTCTCTTTCATCTCTGGGATCTAGGGTGTCTATCTCCCATTTTTCTATAAGGGTCTCTACCTCGGCCACCATGATATCAGAGGGCCTAATTTCTTTTAGTGTTTCGAATTGGCAGCTACAAGCTTTGGCCTGATTTCTCTTGCACTCACCGACTCCATGAGGGGTCGAGAATCTCAGGGTCAAGCTACAGGTCGAGATGGCAGCCCTGATTTGTAATGGGGAGCTCTACCAGTATCAAAAATTTGGCAATTGTGGTGATCTGTTTGGGGACTGTCCCCAAGGTTACAGCGAGCTTGATTGTTCTTAGAGATTTAGTCTTCTCCCCCGAGAATCCTACCAACGTAACTGAGGAGGGAGTTAAGTGCTTCGTGGTGAGGCCCATGGCCTTAAAGACGCAGTAGTACATGAGGTTAGACGTGGCCCCTGTGTCGATGAGGATCCTATAGACATTGTGATTGCCCACCATCGCTATTACTACCAAAGGGTCATCGTGAGAAAAATCTACTCCGATCATGTCTTCATCGCTGAAAACGAGCTCCTTGACCTCGTACTTAACCATTTTGGCAGGTTGAAATTCAAAGCATTCTGCCTCCGAGCTCGAGGTTCTGGCCTGGTTGATGTAGGCCTTTCTTGATCGATTGCTGTTTTTGGAGTAAGAGGAACCTCCTTCAATCATAAAGATCTCGTTTTTTGTGGCCTTTCCCTTGGTATCGGGAGAGGCCCCCTTCTTTTTATCAACGTATTGCTTGAGATGCCCTCTCTGATTGAGTTTCTCAATTTCTCCCTTCAACTTCCAACAGCTATCGGTCTCGTGGCCATGGTCCTTGTGGTACCGGCAGTACTTGGTGGTGTCTCATTTCTCCTTAGGTGTCCTCATTTTTCGGGCCTCGGGGATTAGCCCTGGGTTTAACTGGGCGTAAACCTCCCCTAGGGGAGCCGTCAAAGGAGTGAACTATTGGCGTGTCCTGCCGTCCCTTGGTTCAGTTATGTCTGCTTCTTTCTTGTTCCTCTTGCCTTCTTTCTCCTAGTTACGGGGAGGGCTATCCCTTCTTTGGCGCTTGGAAAAGGATAAAAGGGCTGACAGACCCGCCAAGTTTCTCCCTTGTAAAGTTTTCTCGACCCCGACCTACTTATTGACCTCGTCCAGGAGCTCAGACATCGTTTTTGGTGCCATTCTGGCTAACGTCATAAGGCAGTATGAGGAGGTTACCTCCTCCATGAAGGCTGCCACCGCAACCCCCTCATTTAAACTAGTGACTGTGAGACTTTCTTGGTTAAAACGGAGGGCGTACTCTTTCAGGCTTTCAGTGGAGCCCTATTTTATGGTGAACAAATGAGTGGAGGTTCTGGACTGCCGCTTGGTTGCCATGAAGTGTGAGACGAACTTGGTGCCGAGCTCCTGAGAGCTCGAGATCGACCCCGGCAGTAGACTGTTGCACCATGTCCTGGCTGCCCCCTTTAAAGTGGTTACGAAGGCCCTGCATACCACACCGTCCGGGACATTCTAGAGCCCCATCATGTTTTCGTACTGCTGCCAGTGATCCACAGGGTCAGTGGTTTCATCGTATGATTCCAGTGTCGGGAGTCTAAATTTCTTTAGGACGGAGCAGTTCTGAATGTGGTCGGTGAATGGGGATCTGGCGTCCCTTACTAGAGCTGCCGCTGAGCTCCCTGCCATGTGACCCACAGTTTTTATCATTTTCGCCATTTGGGCCTCCATTTTGATCATCAGTCTTCTTTCGACCTCCTCGACTGATTTTTTATGAGAGATCCTATCAAAAATGGAACCTTTGAGTCTGGCCTCCACCTCACGCCCTGTCATTCTTCCTGACGGAGGTAGAGGTAGCCCGACACTCGTGCCCCGATGTTGCGAAAACTCATCCAGGCATCTTTGATGAATTACATTGATCCAAGGGTCCCTTGCTGGTATGGGAGGGAGTGAAGCTGGAATTTTTTCGTACGAGGTCCCCCTTTTAGAGCTGGAGTGGCGGGACTCGAGCTCATCAGGCCTGATGTGGTTCCTTTCGAGTCCTCTACCACGGCCCCCCAGCCTTTCTCTGACCGGGACTCGTGGAAGGATCGGGCGAATGGCAGCAGACACAGAGGCTGAGGATGACCTGCTTCTGGTGCTGTCTTGGGGACTGTGCCTTTGGGCCAGGAGTCTGTCGATTTGGATTTGGAGAGCAACTTGCCGTTCTTGTAGAGCCAATACAGGGTCTGGCTGAGTTTGTCTTGAAGACATAACGAAATTCTTAGGTGCTTATACGGTTTTTAAGAAAGGTACGTGACTTTGGTAAAAAAACACTATTCTTTCCCACAGGTGGCGCCAAACTGTTGGTGCTAAAAACTAGAAAGTTGCTTTCAGCGCCACGTAGTCAATTCAATAATGACAAATGATTAGAGTAATGAAGAGGAAGGTGCTGAACTTAGGAGAATCAATGATTTATAGAGGAGGTTGGCCTCGTATGGGGATACGGGTTAATCCTCCCCTGTGAAATAGAGCTCGGAGCTCGATTTTCCTTGTATTAATAATAGATTTACAAGTATACAAACTCACGAAAGTCTCTCTTATCGCTTCACTTTCTTGATATTACAGTAGAATTAGGAGGCTGAGCTAATGCTAGTTTAATTTCTACAAGAGGAGCTCGGTTGTAAACTGTCTCTCCCTCATTTTCTTGGTTGGTGAGGGGAGTAAATGCTCCTAGTTTATATATCATTGGAGAAAGCGTGCAGCCAGGGTGTTCAGAGTGAGCTTGAAGCCATGCTTGCATCAGTACCAACTCTGACCTTGCTTTTCCGTGAAATTTGGTACATTAAATGCAGTGGGTGTGCATTTAATGAAAGTAAGGAAAGTTCTGCGCGTTCTGCAAGGCAGGTGACAGTCGCCCATGACTTTGCCAACCACTCCGGCAGAGTGGTTGAGAGGTGAAGAGGAGAGGCAATTCTGGAGCTCGCTGAAAGGGCTCCGGAGCCCGTGTCTTGTGCTACATAGTTCAGAATCGATCCTCAAGTAATCGTCTAGGCTTTAGAAGAAATCCATTTTCCTCATGAGGTCATGACAGGTCTTCTCAGAGCTCCTTGTCCGGCAATGAGCTCAGCGGCTGTCACGTGGGTGGCCATGTGTCAGCTCGGGTCGGCGGGGTAAGACGCACCATTAATCCGCACCATCACACTTTATAAATATGCCATATGCCATAGAAAATTTTGATATAGGCAAATCGTCGAGTTGACATAGTAATAATGCAATTTATGCTTATGATGCTAAGTATCTCTGTATTAATATACAATTATGCATGTTTAATCCCATATGATGTAGGGTTAATCACCCATCAATTTTTAACAATTCAATAAACACTTAGGGTGTAAAACTTCGTGTTCTAATTTCAAAATTTATAATTATTCATATGCATGTACTTAGTTATCACAAATCATTAATTAATTAATTATAATAATTTATATATACAAAATCATATATTTGAGGAATACTTAGAATTTTAATAATTTAAAACACAAATAATTATAATTAATCCATACCTCAAAATATTTAGCCACAATGAATGAAATTTGAAATGATAACCCGAACCCCAACTAGCACAAATCTAAAATTCTTATACTCTCGCGTATCCCTCGACATATAAAACGATTTTCCCATAAGAACTGACTCAATTCGGCAGAGTTTGGATTACCAATTTATAAAAATAAAGTTTCGCAACTTTATTATTTTAACCCTAAACGTTAGCAACTTTACATTTTAGTCAATACTAAACTTATAAAATTTTACAATTTGGTCTATGATTAATCAAAATTCCTCAACTCTTCAAAAATTTCACTTAATTAAGGTTTATACGTGTCTAATTTACGCTAATTAAATTATAGGGTATTACACAACCCTATCTAAAACTAAAACCGAAAAGAGAGATTATCATAATATCATAATATTTATATATATATATATATTAATTTGGCTGCCCATGGCACCAAAACCTGCAAATATCAAAAACACATCTATAATACAAATGAGAGATTTAATATTGCTTGAAAATGACTACTAACTTTTTTAATCTAAAAGTTCAAAATAGTCTAAAGAGATCCAATGGTCTCTAAAACACCGCACACTTTTTTGTAAATAAAAACATATAATTAGGAAAATTAAATAAAAATCTATAATACAAATGAGAGATTTATTATTACTTGAAAATGACTACTAACTTTTTAAATCTAAATGTTTAAAATTGTCCGGAGAGATCTAATGATCTCCAAAGCACCACACCCTTTTTATAAATAAAAAATAATAGTAAGGAAAATTAAATAAAAATACATATACAAGTGGACCTTTATGCACACTCTCTCTATCTAAACTTGATCTTTGACCGCATTCATATATCTAGAAATTAGGTAGAAGGGCTTATTATACATTGATTTTTACCAAAAATCTAATGAATAATATTTTTTTGAATGAAGGGCCTATTTTTAATTGGTAATAGTGTAAGTGGCCTATTTTGTTTTATATTTTAAATGAATGTATTTGAATAAATTTAAATATCATTTAATTAATAAAAACATGTTATGTATTACCTAAATTACCCCTTTTTATGAAATTTACACAAAAAATATGAACCGCAAAGTTCATATTGCAGTGAAATATGAACTGCAAAGTTCATATTGCAGTGAAATATGGACTGCAATATGAACTTTGCACTAAAAATATGGACTGCAAAGTTCACATTGCAGTAAAATATGGACTGCAATATGAACTTTGCACTAAAAATATGGATTGCAAAGTTCACATTGCAGTAAAATATGGACTGCAATATGAACTTTGCACTAAAAATATTGACTGCAAAGTTCACATTGCAATGAAATATGGACTGCAAAGTTCATATTGCAGTGAAATATAGACTGCAAAGTTCATATTGCAGTCCATATTTTAATGCATATTGGTATTTTTTAGTTTATTTTAAGGGTTGTGATGTCATTTTATAATGAAAAAAAAAGACTCATGTCATATTATCAATAAAATAAAAAATAGACCCTTTATTTAAAAAAAAATTATTCCTTGGCTTTAGTGTGAAAATCTTTCTCTAATAAGCCCTTTTTTTTAATTGCCCCTTCATATATTTCTAACATTTGTTTTTTTCTTTTTTTGGACAACTCTCACTTATATTTATAAATAACTTGATTTTGTATTTTAGATGCAAAAATTAACCTGTTGGTAAAAATTAGGGTGCGTTTGATTGCAAGCGTGGAATTTGCATGGAAAGAAAATAAGTTACCGGTAATTGAATTGCCTAGAATTGAGTTGCATGGAAAATGAAGTGTAGTGTGTTTGATTGCCTTAATTTTCTACCCGGAAAATATTGGTTGTATTGTGGCATTTTTAATGTAGAAAAAATTATGGGTATTTTTTTTTACATAATTTTATAGTCGTGATGGATCTTGTTTAATTGATCTTGATGAGTAGATTTTAAATATAAATTTTTTATTAAATTTTGAATTTTGTAGTTTAAGTTATAGCATTTTTAGTGTAGAAAATGGGTAAAATGTTGTCTCGAAAACCGTGCAATTGCCTGGAAAATAAAAACTAGCCCCCCCCCAAAGAAAATATTTTCCTTGTTTACAAGGAAAATGTAAGTGTGTGAGCCAAAAGTGGGAATTCAATTGCCTAGAAAAAAAAGCCAATCAAACATCTTAAGTTGTCAAATCAAGTAGAAAATGGATATTTTCCATGGAAAATACTCCCAATCAAACACACCCTTATTGTATTGATTATTGACAAAAAAAGCCAGCACATCTCTCTTGGCAAAATTTTGTGGGCAACTTTGATTTTAATTGTCTTAAATTTGCTTGGACATTTTTTTCTACTTGCTGTCCAAGAAAATGTTAATGGTCAATAGACTAAATTTAATTTTATGAAATATCTTTAAAATAATTAGTATTTCTTTAATTATAATTTAAACTTTTTTTCTCTTATTCACAACTGCTAGAAGAGTTAAATTCCATAGAAAAACTGCCTTTAAAATTAATTATTTTTTTATTACTTTTCGAACGACTTTGCAATAAAAAAGTATTCCAAAGATTTAAATTCCTTTTTTGCAATAAAAAATTCAAATACAAAACTAAAAAGTTGTAAAAAATATTTTTGTTTTTCGTATGAGTTAATGTTTTTTCTTAGACACGAGCATACCTTATCATATATATATATATATATGTATGTATCAGAACCACAAACCCAGCATTAAAATTAAAGAGAGAAAAGTAGAAGTAATTGAAATATAATTTTGAGATACGATAAGATAAGGTTATACATCTTCCATTCTCACGATTATATTTATAATTTTGATGGCTGTATATTAATTTAAATTTATAATTTTTACGGTTGTACACTAATTTAACTTGTGGTAGTTGTTGTATGTGTGTATGTGTGTGGTTTTTTTTTTCCTAGGGTTATTTCACGAGTTAGCTTTTGCATACTTCAACTAATCTCCGCTCACAGTGCGTGGTTGCCGATTGCCAAACATTATTTTGACAACGTCAAGAATCGATCTTGAGAGTTCTAACTTGATTTAAGGTTGTTTCGGTGGCAATCTTATACCACTAGGTACAAAAAATTATGCCTACTTTGAGATATACCTTTTTAAAAATATATTAGGCCATCTTTATCTTGAAGGTTAAAAATATAGTGAAAAAGGGTAGATGTGGCTATCAATATAAAAAATTTTGCCTCGCAAAAATATAAAAGTTATAATGGATAATACTAAGTATCATTTCATTAAGGAAGTCCTTGCAACTATGCATACACTAAACTTTGATCGTTCGGTTAATGTAGCCCATGTTTATCGTCCCACTGATTTTGCAAAACAATAAAATGGGACAATACGTAGTAAATCATCTTAAAGATTGAGATAATATATAGCTAGCGTATGATCCAAAAGTTATCAGACCACATACATATAAAAACTTGTTAAAAGGTAGATTTAGTAACGACTTAGTTTTTTGACTACCTTTTTAACTTATTGCATGTTAGGGTTGTTTAGTTTCGGTTGGAGTTGGGTTTTTAATTCTTCCAAACTTATATCAGAATCAATTTTTTTTCTTTTTAAGTTTCGATTTGTTTTTATTCAGTTTTATTAATATTTCTTTTAAAAAATAAATTGTAAGGTAATATTTAATTTAGTAAAAAAAAATAGTAACTATATGCTTGTTTTTATTTATTTTGAATAAAAAAATATAAACTCTTATATTTATAATATAGTTCTAATATTTATGATAAATCATAAATTCAAGTTTATTTCGACTCATATGTACAATGGTTCAATTTGATTTGGCTTTGTAGTGATTTACCAAAACTTGAACCAAACATATTTAATTTCAATTTGATTTTTTTAGTTTTAGTTTTGAATTTTTAATGGATTTTTAATAAATTAATTTAGATTGATACTATTCGGTTATTTGATTTTCGGGTGGGATATAAGAATGTCTTCAATGATATAATCAAAATAATAATTATAATTAATTTTAACATTGTTGATTAAATACACTACTTTAATGATACAATCATTCTTCAATAACCAAAATAAAAAACTCTTTAATTATGTTAGATAACAGATAATATTTTTAAATTTAAATTTAAATTTTTTTTCACACTTTTTTAAAAAATAATTTAAATTAATTAATTTCTGACCAATCAATATAATAAACCTTATATATTAAATTATTAAAAAAATAACTATATTATTAATTTTAATAATTTATTAAATAATTATTTCATCGAAAATGCCATAACAAAGCTATTACCTGCATCAGTGGAAGAGAAATTGAGGCAAATCTTTCTTATTGGATCATGCGGTGGAGATGACGTTAGGATTGAATATCCTTAAATATATATATTATTCGATGTTGAGTGAAGTAATGTATTGATGATTTCAGTGGGGTTAGCGTAAGAGAATGTATATATATATATATATATGTCTGCCTCGAACTATGTGAATGAAAAATAATTACTTATTGCAGTTGAAGCATAAATTAGGCAGAGGCAATATCTCCGCAGCAGCAGCATGTAAAACTCATGCAGGATGTCACTATCTTTTCAAAACTCCCCACAACCTTGCGCAAAATTCTAAGGGCGGCGCCATACATACATACATATATATATATATATATATATATTTTGTTATATTTTACTATTAAATTTTGTCGGAAGTAGAACGACTCGTTAAATAAAAATATTAATATTTAAAATATAATGAGATAAAAAAAATACTTACATCTAAACAACGTAGAACGTAAAGGATATATTTAATTTTTATCAGAGTTGATTTTTTCTTAAAAGCCTTGAATTTATTATTATTTATAATATACTTAAGCTCAAGCTCGTTTTGCCATTTTATTATATAAGGTGGGGTTATTTTGTCATCTCTTCCATTAATATATACAAAAATAAATATTTTTAAAAATTTAATGAATCCTTCACCAATATATGCAAAAATACATGTTTAAAAAAATTAATGTACCTTATTATAAACATATGTTATCATTGATAGTAACATTAGTTTACAAAAATAATGTGTTTTAAAAAAACATATATTTATGTTTGTAAAATATTAAACAAATTCTTTTGGTTTTTTCACGGGATGTCCGGCTCAACTTTCGCTGATCTCGACTAATCTCTTCTAGCAGTGCGTAGTTTGTCACTGGCTAAACATTATTTTGACAATGCCAAGAATCAATCTTAGGAACTCCAAGTCGACCTTAAGATTGTCCCAATGGCAGTCTTATAGAACTGGATCAAAAGGTTTGGTTAAAATATTAAACAAATTATCATTATTTTTTTAAAAGAAAGGAAGAGTTTGGCCATTTGCCATCACTAAGCAATATTCACCGTAGTTGGGTACTAGAAAAAAATGCTGAGAACTATAGATAATCGTAATTGGATAACCGATTACCATAAACATAGGAACCGTAAGCTAAAAATCAAAGACCACAAGCTATTAAAAAAAGTTATAGACCACATGTTAAAAAGTTTCGAAAAAGATATTGAGCCATAATATTTTTCTTCTCATTTTTCATAACTTCAATAATCCAATAAGCCCGTTTCTAAAAGGTCGGTGAAATCAACAAATTAACGGTTCAAATATTAAATTAAACAAAAAACTCAAAAGAGAACCCATTAAAATTGGCAGCATTCTAGAGAAGAGTAGTAATTTAGACTACTCTAAAGAGTGCCTCTCCAGCTAAATTTTACTTTTTTTTAAGAAAAAAAAATAAAATAAAGAAAGAAAGACACCTAGACTTGCACGTTTAAAATAAGTTCAACTTCCACATAATAAGTTAAATGCTAATGGTGACAGATAAGTTCTTATGTCATAGATGACAAAGGAATGAAACTATAAGTTGGCTTATAAGAACCGTTAATCTTTCCCAAACACAAACAACAACAAACGACATCAATAAGCATATATAAACACAAAGTCATACTCTACTATATACTGAAACAATTAATTAAGCCCTTAATAAAATACAGAAAATTAACAACAACCCATATCCAATCAATCCCCAAAAATGTTATCACATGTGTGTGGAAAAGTTCCACCAAGCCCATTGATGCAAAAATAAATAAAAAATGACAACTACTCATTAAAGAAATTGACCCAAACAAAATCAAATTAAACAGTACCACAAAGCCCAAAAGACCTAAAAAAAATAAATCAAGAAGAAACACTACATACTCATATGTCTGATTCCGAAGCCTTCTAATAGAGCTTGGTCTTTGAATAGAATCCAAAAACTGTAATTTAGAGCCATTGGCAACAAATCTAGAAATTAATGGAAGCCATTGAAGCAGTAAGTGAGGGTTTTAATTCAGGCTAGTTCAACCAGGGGTTTAGAGAGAGTAGAGAGAAGGGGGGGGGGGGGGGGGAATTGTGGGTGCGATATTCATTCTATTGTGTGGTCGTGGAAAATGATGAACCACACAAAAAATAGGTTATTTATATTATCAAAATAATTATATTTTTGTCAGAGTATGTATTGTGGTTTAATTTTTTGAAAAATTGTATTTTATACTTTTAAAATTATATATTATTATATCAATAAATATAATTATTTTGACAATATTATCAGTCAAAAAATAATCTGAATTAGTGGAGTTACCCATGCATGCATATAGGTTAAAATTTAGGTGGGAGTATTTGGTGAAATGATTAAATCATGAGAGGAGAAGCAAGATTTTGGTAAATATGTGGCCGGATTTAGGAAATGCACTTATTGGGGATAAAAAAAAATAAATGTATATATATGGCTATTCGGAGGAGGTTGAGTTAGGCAAGGGACAAGTGGCACATTTTCTCTGTGCTTGACACGTGTAAGTGTGAAATGAATATTTGTTTTTAAATAAATAAATAAATAAATAATTAGTATTTATTTTAAGATGAGTGGTGGTTTGGACGGTATTAGTTGCTAAACCAACTTCATACGAATTATGCCAGCAGCAAGAAAACTGGTACGGAATGTCTTTAGCCAAAAGCAAAATATTTATTTGAAGTAGAATAATTATAAACGCTACAATCAAACTTTTATTATATTTAGTTGTACTTTCTTTCTATTATAGACAACCCAAAGCAACTTTCAAAGTCACAAGAAACTTTTGTATTGTCATTTTCAACTTCTTCCACATTTATTACTTTTTTTAGTTTATGTGATTTTCAAACACTCACTTTTATTATGCCTGATTGTACTTTCCTTCTATAGTTATATATATATATATATATATATGTTACTTTTTAAATATTAAGAAGTGATTTGAGCAATTACACTAGATAACATAAAATACAGTGACAAAATTGTATGAAATTTTTCCTTAAAAAAAACTTTAAAAAGTCCCAAACAACTGAGGCACACTCGTATGAGAGTGAAGAAAAAACTTCATACTTAATTGTATGAGCTTTTCTATTTATTTATTTTTAACTCTTTCTCAAAGATTTTCTAGTATTAAAAAATATTAACAAATTCTTATATGGCTGTGGCCCAGCCGTATGAGTAAAAAAATTAGAAAAGTTGTATACGGTTGTGGTTCAACTGGATGAAGCATTAAATTTTTTTTTTCACGAGTAAAGGTCATACGTATGGCTTATACAAGTAAAGTACAACCGTATAAATTAAATTTAAACATATGGTAACTTTGATTTCTCACTACCATAAGTAGGTATGATAAATTTGTCAATTTACTATACTAACTACAAATGCTCTTAGAAAGATAGCAATTCTATTTAAATGAAATTTCCTTCTCGGAGTCCCTATTTCCTGCCTACCACCACCGTAACACGTCCATATTTGTTTGAATAATTTTTCACGTTTATATTTTTTTAAAAGAAACTAAAATTTAATTAATTTTTAATTATTCAAAATAATGAACTCTACAATTTTAATTATTAAAAATATATATTATTATCAATTCTAACAACATATTAAATAAATAATTAAATTGGGAGAAATTTTAAATCCAAGTCTCATTAAAAAATTTAAAATGAGTTTTATTTATTTGTAGTTAAAAAGTTGAAGGGTTTTTTTTTGTTTTTTTTTATTTTATCAATTTATTATACTCACTAAAGAGGCTCTTATATAATGATATCTTCTTTATATATCGAGATTGAAGCTAGGGGTATGATAGTCCGAATTTGGACTGAATCCGGAAATGGAACAAGAAATTAAGCAGTAGAGATAAAGAGATAAACTTTTGCAATTAGTCTAACCACATTTTAAGTTGACCCAAAAATATTTTTATTGCTAATCCATGGTAGTTTAGTTTCAACTTTTTAGTTAATGAGACAACTACTAACTTAGTTAGTGATATTAATATTCTGCAGGTCCAGAGTAAGCAAATGAATTTCTCTATCAATGGCACACTTAGTCCAACCTTGGATGGAAATGCTGCAAGTATAGTGCCACAATAAAAGTAAAGGGACTAGTCATTCTCCCCGAGACGCACAAAACAAAACTGTGGATGCAGAATTCCTGATGGAAATTAAGTACCAAAACCACCATCTTTTTATGGTTTGTGTAATATTTTATAGGGTCTTTAGATATATATATATAGTCTTTATGGAATTTGGGTATTCGAAGATATAACATTTTATATTTTAGATCAAGTTGTTGCTATTTTTAATTTTTTAAGTTAATAGATGTAATTTGGTTGATAATGGTGAAACTTAAAAATTAAATATATGCCAAATCTTAGGTCAATCTCAACCATGGCCCATTTTTCTAGAAGTGTGAGAGTGGCATTAGAACAATCTTAGGTCGATCAAAATAATATTTGATTGGCGATAGTCACACACCACAAATAAGGATTAGTTGAAATGTGTGAAAACTAATCCCGACAACTCATGAAAAAAAATTGAATAAAAAGCAATTGAAACATGCGACACAAAACAAATTTAGCGGAGAGAGGGTATTTAGATATAATAAAACATAAACCCGCAAACTTTGCTTTATTTAATTTTAAATAAATAACATTTTGTTTGTTGTTTATTTATTTTACAGCCGCATATCACTTCATATAGTAAGCTTTTATGTACTAGCCTCCTTGCAAAACTCTACAAAATGAATTCAAAAATAAATAAAGGTGCGCTCTAAATTTAAACCAAATTCTTATTTCATTTGTAGCTAGTTGGTTTCCAACTTTGAGCACATCGGGACAAATAACAATTTATATCATCTTTTATATAATTATCTTTTATGGTAAGAATAATTTGTTCTATTAATATAATCACCTTTTTTTCTATATAAAAAATTATAACTTTATTTTCCGTAGTATCAAAATGAAAGAAAAATAACACATAATAATTGCATATTTTCAACGATTAACTTTTGTTGGTGCGAAAAACTAGAATATGTCAGTTTCGATTACACAGTCAAATGGTTAGTTTAATTAATGGAACAATGAATAAATGAACTAAGAAAGTCCAAGATGTATATAGGAGGTTCGCCTCATATGAAAATATGGATTAGTCCCCCTCTTGTGAAATGTGAATAGAGTTAGGAACTTGGGCTGCTTTGTATTATAATAAATGAGTTTGTATTACAAGCTAACAAGATCTCTCCAGCTACTCTATTCTTACAAGATTACAACAAAGGTATTACTAAGCCTCACAGAGTCTAGACTTTGTGTGCTAGAAGCTTTGTCGTGGGCCTTTTTAGCTCTATCTCTCTGTATTTCTCTCTTGTGATAAAAGCTTGATTACTCAATTCTTTCTCAATTTCTCACTGGTTGTTCTTGGTTGTTGAAGGAAGTAAATTCTTCCTATATATATGTGACAGAGAGGAAACGTGTGAAGGAGCTTTCAGAGCAGGTCATAGGCCATCCCTAGATATCACCAACTCTGATCTTACTTCTCCTTGAATTTTGGTGCATTAAATGTAGCTGGTATGCATTTAATGAAGTTGAGGGAGGTTCTGCAGCGTTGTTGGAGTTGGTAGCAGTCGTCCATGCTTTATATACTTTTTCTGACACAGTGGTCAGCCATAGAGCTCTAGTCTTCGAGCTCTATATTTTGATATACGAAAACAATCCTTTAAACTGGTTATCCAAACTTCCAGAGCACTGGCCAGCAGGATCGCACTCAGGCAGAGCTCTTGAGCTCCTTTCACTGCGGCAGATTTGGCTGCTGAAGTGGATGGTCAGGTGTTCACTCATGATTGGTGGGGTCGATTAATTCATTAATTGGCGCCATCAACTTATTTTATGCATGTTTTTATGTTAATTACTCTTAATTTTTATTTTTTTTATTTTGAACCTACTAATTTTCAAATTAAAGTGTAGCCTCAATTTTTTTTCTTAAACTCAAATATTCTTTGGATAAGTTGAAAGTTGATTTTTTCTTTCTTTCTTTCTTTGGTTTCCCTTTTGTGCATTTTCTGGTATTTGGTGGCTGAAATAGTGAGAGTTGAGACCTATATACTTTAAACTCTTTTGGTAAGTACTACTATTTCTTGTGGTTTCTTGTCTGGGACAAAAAATGTCCTTAAAATCCTAAGAGCATTTCCAATGAAATAACCAAAATTGAATAATTAAAATGATTTTGATTATCCATTTAGTAAATTGTCAAAGTTAACAATGTAGGCTTTCCCAACGGCTATTTTTTCTCAATAACTAAAATTGTAGGGCCCATGATATTGATTGATAACAAATTAATCAATTTGAATTTTGTTTAAAAAACAAGGAGTGAAAAAATATCTAAATTTGAAAAGATTATCTTTTAGCCAATAGAATAAGTGGGTCTCTCATTTTAGTTATTGAAGAAATTTGTTAAATTTTATTATAAAAGAAATAGATTTGGTTGTGGGTTAAAAGTTTGCTAAAATTTAATTGTGCCATTGGAGTAGTGTTTTTAGCCAATATTGTTAAAATTAATTATAATTGTTATTTTAATTACCATTGAAGATACTCTAAAGAAATAAGTTAATATATACTTTTTTTATTATAATTCTGTACGAAATGTTACTGTTTATCATGTGAGAGAGGCTACTTCATTACTTGTCGACTTGTCACCAGCTAGCTAAGCTTGGCTAGGTATGTAGAATCTTGAAAGATGGTCAAATTTACATGCATATGCTCTTGTTTTAAAACTTGTATCCTTAAAAGCAAATTGGACTAGTTCTTTATTATATACATATATGAAAAACAATTAATTAAAAATATTTTGATTTATTTTTTGAACACATGCAATAGTATGTATCTAATATATATATATATATATACACTAGGGTATGTCTGTACCATGCGACACTATTACAAAAATAAAAATTTAATAATATCATAAAATTACAAACTCTATCTATATGTAAGTTGGTTATACATAATAACATTGTTTTTAATATTTATAGATATAATGCTCATTTAATGCTTGAAATTAGTGAACAACATTTTTTTAGATTGTAAAATATACATATCCATTTTAAGTTCTATTTACAATTATATTGTTAATAGAGATGTATATTTGTGATTATAAATGTACAAGATATAAAACAATTTATTATAAAATATATTTATTTGTATATGGAATAATGGATGTTAAATGAGCATTGAAACAAGTGAATTAAGGTATATGTTAATTCACTTGTTCCGTATGTTATATATGTGTAGATGTATTAATCATTCAGTTTTTTGAATAAGTGAATTACGGTATATGTTTATGTATATATTATAAACTATATGCTTTTTTTTTGTATGAGTTATTTAATAACTGCAATTCTTGAGTATAGATGATTATAATGATGATAGATTACATTGGATATGTGTTAAAAAATTAAAAGAACGTATTACAATTACTCGATAATACCAATAGTTTTGTGATAATAAAGGAAATATAAAACATTAAAAGAATAATAACATGCAAGAAGTTAGAATAGGCATGCACCTGTGTTTCTAATGCTGTAGACACCCCAATCCCTGACTCCCGCAAAAACCATAAAAATATCACGAGCAACACTTTTTTGGAATCCGGGGCCCACCCGAACACTAGAAACTGCTCCGAGTGGTGCGTTTGGACAAAAAAACCTATTTCTAATAGGATTTGTTGTGCGACAATCACCCATCGATCGCACGACAAGTTCCTCAAGTACAAACCAACCACTCTCTGACAAATCAGTTTGTCAGAGGGGTCACTTCAGTTGTTTTTCACACGACACCTGACCAAATGTTGGGCGACACTTCTCTTTTCTTGGAGAATGTCGCGCGAAAATCACTCCCGAGCACTATTAATAGGTCAATACCCCAAAGGTTTAGAGACAACAAATTTTCAATTAAAAAATCTCTTTTACACATTCTGCTTTTCTGCTTTTTAAAGTTTTATTAAAAGTACTCTATTATCTCGTTTGATTTTTGAGGAATCATCGAATATATTCTCAACATTCGACGTGTTTTATTCTGGATTTGAATTCTAAAAAATATCTAAAGAAGAAAAGCTGATTATCGCCGGAGTTTCTTTGCCATATTATATTTTCCCCCTTCTTTCTTATATATATCGTCGGAAAGGTAACGAAAGTTTCTTCTAGCCTTTCAATTATATATCTGTATACTCATTTTCATTTCTCATATCCGTTTTCCTGTTCGCTTATTAATTGATAAACTTATTGTCAAAGTTACAAATAGTCTACTGTTTCCGAAACAAAACCCTGATAAAACCATTTGCAAAACCAGAAAAAGTAAGTACATTATCGTTCGAACAAAACCAAGTTTTCAAAAGCCGGACTGATAAAACTTGTTTAGGAATTAAAATTGGGTATAGCCTATCTTTCATATAGATTATGATATATCTGATACGCTCTCCTCAAAAGTTCAATTCCATATCAAATCAATTCTGACAAGATCTGATATTATTCATAAAATAAAACTAAAGCAAAGATAAAATCAACATTGTTATCTAAGGAAATAATGCTGGAATGTCTTCATGAATTTCAAAACTTACAAACTTTGTCATTAGTACTATAATAAAACATCGGATCACATAATACAAGGTTTTCATCCCATTCCCCATTTTTCCCAAAAGCCATGTTTTCTACAAGTTATTTTTGGGAAATAGTAAACTGTTAGTAAAAACATCAAAGTTTCCCAATATAAAATAAACGCATAAAAGCCACTAGAGACCGAATGAGCAGAATGGGTGCTTAACACCTTCTTAAACCGTAACATAGTTCCTGAACCCTTTTAGAATCCCGGTTTAGTAGACAACCGTGTAAGGGAAAGGCTTGTCTATGGCCTTTTTCTTACACAAACCTTTTTGTTTGTTTTCTCATAAAACGTACTGGTAACTCTGAAACGAACTCTCTTACATCTAGAAATAGGATAGAGGGACACCCGATATAAATTATCAATACATAGAAGCAAATGGAACAACGGAATCATTTCCGATGTTTCAGACTCCCAAACTAGGGGATGAGACCATGAGGTCGCATTTGCGAATTCTCACAAATGCGTGAACAGTTAACTGTTTACAACAACTATAGGTCCATTCGTAACTGTTGACCCACATTACACCTCCATTTACAGTGATATGTTCTATATAACAACAAGAATATCAACGGTTTTTCATGATATAGTGAAATGTGAAACCACATATGTATATATTTATAAAGAAAACTAGCGTACCTATCCATTGAATTCGTGACACAAAGTGGCTAACTAAAACGTTGTCAAAACAAATGCAAACAAGATATTTGCTTCAATTCACATAAACCTTGGTGATTATACAAGAAATATGTTTGGCTTTCGGTAGTTATTGACTTGAAACATGGCTCCTAAATAATGCAATGTGGTTGTGCTTAAATGAGGAAGGTTAATTAAAAAATTCAAATTACTTTCTTAATTTACTTCTTTTTTTTGCATCTTTAAACAACATATATTTTGAACCAAATATTATTAATAATTAAAAAAAAGAAAAAGATCATTTGTATTTGTAACCATAATTAGAACATCTCTAGTAGTAGTGTATAATTTTGTTTTGTGTAAAATTTACACAACTTGTAAAAATTTCATCTCCAACAGTTTTTTAAAAATGAGTTTTGTGTTAAATAAAAGTGTAAAATACATTCTTAATTTACAAAGCCACATCAGATTTCTTACTCAAATTTTTTGTAAACATTTAAAATGAAATAACTTTTAATACAAAACATAAATTTTAATATAAATTATATATTTGAAATCTACTAATCAAGACCTACAAATTAAGATCCATTGTAATTATTATATTACGTATATATAATTTCATGAAAATAATTAAAAAAACTTACATAAAATGATAAAATTACATTGGAAACTTTTCAAATTGTTTTAAATAATAATACTGTAACCATAGTTACAATGAAAAAAAATCAAATTGATTTTTAAAAAAATACGGTATTTATATAATAATTTTAAAATATATCAATGACAAACGATAATTATGTAACATATAATAAGAGATTTATGTTTATTATTGGAAACTTGAAATATGCATTATCATAAATCAATTAATTTGTTCAAAAAAACATGCCATCAATAAATAAAGGGTATTATTGTCCATCAATGTCAAATTGCTAACCGTACACTACATAAATTGCTTAAATTGCAAGTCAAATGGTCATTTAATAATGTGATCCTAAATACCAATCTTATGGTGTACTTCAAAAACTAGGGACTTATTCTTATTTTTCTATATTATTTATTATTAGAAAAACTTTAGCTTCATACAATTGTCATTCATATCTTTATTAAGCGATCAATTAAGTTAGTTTCTCCAACTAAAATGGAGACTTGGATCATCCTCCTCCTCTCCATCGGTATCGCCGCCATCATCAACTTCCTCTTTTTCGGTCGTATTAAAAAGAAGCTTCCACCCGGTCCCCTTACAGTTCCGATAATAGGGAGCTTAGTGTGGCTCACCAAATCATTCGGTGAAATTGAACCCACCCTCAGGGGTTTTATGCTCAAGTATGGTCCCATCATTAGCCTTAAAATAGGTTCTCGCACCTTCATCTTTATCAACAGCCACTCCCTCGCCCACCGTACGCTTGTCCAAAATGGCGACATATTTTCCGACCGACCCAAACCACCTCCCATGGGCCAAATCAACACCAGCAACCAGCACAACATCAGCTCTGCCTCTTATGGCCCCACTTGGCGCCTCTTCCGTCGTAACCTCACTTCAGAGATCCTCCGTCCTTCCCGTGTTAAATCCTACTCCCACGCCCGCCTCTGGGTCCTTGATGTCCTCCTTGGCCGCCTTCACCATTCGGATTCTACCATCGCCCCAGTCAAGGTGATGGATCATCTTCTTTACGCCATGTTCTGCCTTCTCCTTCTCATGTGCTTCGGAGACAAGCTGCATGAGGACCAAATCAAGCAAATTGAGATGAGTCACCGCCGTATGCTTCTCAGTCTCGCCCGCTACAACATGCCCAATATATTCAATATTTTCCCGAGACTGGGGAAGATTTTGTTCAGGAAGAAATGGAAGGAGTTCATGGAGATGAGAGAGGAACAAGAGCGCGTGTTGAGACCTCTTATTGAATCTCGAATAATCTACAAGAAGCAGCAAAACCAGAAAGACAATGAGGAAGAGGAGAGTGAGTGTGTGGTGGCATACGTGGACACGTTGTTAGATCTGCAATTGTCGGAGGGAGATGATCAGAAGAGAAAGTTGACAGAGGGAGAGTTGGTGACTTTGTGTAGTGAGTTTCTCAACGCGGGGACAGATACTACATCTACTGCTTTGCAGTGGATACTAGCCAATATAGTCAAGTATCCCGAAATTCAATCAAAGCTCTACGAAGAGATTGCGGGAGTAATGGGTCCAGCGCCACCACCACCACCACGATCAAGGGAGGAAATAGGAATTAGATTAAGAGTGGTGAAGGAAGAAGATGTGCAAAAGATGCCATACTTAAAAGCGGTAGTGCTGGAGGTGCTGAGGAGGCACCCGCCGAGTCACTTTGTGATGCCGCACTCAGTGAGTGAGGATGTGGAGCTTGAAGGGTACGTGGTGCCGAAAAATGCCACCATTAATTTCATGGTAGCAGATTTCGGATGGAACCCAAAGGTTTGGAAAGATCCGATGGAGTTCAAGCCAGAAAGGTTCATAATTATGAATAAGGATGATGATGTGTTTGATATAACAGGGAACAAGGAGATTAAGATGATGCCATTTGGGGCAGGAAGGAGGATATGTCCAGCTCTTGATTTGGCTATACTTCACTTGGAATACTTTGTTGCCAATTTGGTTTGGTATTATGAGTGGAAGGGTGTTGAAGGAGAAGAAGTTGATCTTTCAGACAAGGTAGAATTCACCTTTGTCATGAAGAATCCATTGAAGGCCCACATCTCTCCTAGAGGTTGATTCATTAATTTTATTTTATATTAAAAAATTAAGAAAATTTATAATCAACCTATTTCTCTAATTATCTTTTGATGCATGTACATAATTTTACAAATTAATTAGTATTGTGATTGTTTATTTCAAAATAAATGAATAAATTATTATAACAGTGTAAATATATATATATATATATATATATATAAAGAAGATGCTATCAAGGGTGTGAGAGGGGGTAAGGCCACAATGCCACATGCGTATGGTTGTTCTCCATCTCTTTCGTGCTTCTATTATTCTATTATCTCCAATTTAAATAGGTCGAGGT
The DNA here is from genome assembly GCA_021464415.1 of Lonicera japonica. Lineage (NCBI taxonomy): Eukaryota > Viridiplantae > Streptophyta > Magnoliopsida > Dipsacales > Caprifoliaceae > Lonicera > Lonicera japonica. Next base: position 1,544,814 of record CM038471.1, on the reverse strand, counting down.
ACATGGCATTGGTTAATAGAACTGTATGGTCAAACCGAGAACCGAACCAACATTTCAATTTTATGCTTAAATTTGATCGAACTGAACTGCTTGACCGGTGCGCTAAAATCGACTGAGATTAATTCGGTTAGTTAGTTTTGGTCAGGTTAGACCTTGGGCCTAAATTATAATTTTGGTTCATAGTTGTATATCGATTTTTAATTTCTATATAAGTTTTTAGACTTTTGAAAACTTTTCTTGCGAAATCTTTAAAACATATTAAAATTGATTGTACATGATTATAACCATATTATTGAGGTAAAAATCTGAACTTAATTAAGGACTATTTCTATTTTTTTTATTTTTTTTTGTAAAGCATGAAGGGTATTTTTCTTCTTCTGTGCTTCTATTTCCGGTCTATGGATGTCAGCAATTACATCAATCTGGTGGAACCACTATATTTCTTCGAGTTGATAGATTATATTTTTGAGTCAAACATAATCTATAAAAGCCAAGGATTAGATTAATTAATTAATTCATGGCATCTTCTTTTTTCCAAAGAATACATGTTTTGTTTTTATACCTTTTAAGACTTTTCAAGGTAAACCTCCTTATTAAGGCACCTATATTATATATAAAACTAGCTTATTCAACACGGCTCTGCTAATTAATTAATAAGATCATTATTTAAGGGAAGTGTAATTTTTATTCTGGAAAAAATGTGGATACATATACATTATATGTATTCAATTATTATTTTTGTTGAACAGGTGCTTTATTATTTTTTTTACCAGATAATTCATTGTTTTTAACTTCCGGATAATCTATAATTTATGTTGTATAGAAAATTTATTATTTAATAATTCGTTTTGTGTAATAAACATTTTTTAACAAAATACCCATTAAATATTTAATCTGACAAAATATATATCTATATTATTAATTAAGCGTGAGTAAGGTTTTTAGTGCCTTAATTCAATTGCTAAAATGCTCCTCTATGCTACAAAAATAAAGAAAATTCAACCATGGGATTTGAACTTGTAAACTTATTCATAAAATGACTTCATTAACCACTTAAGCAAAAACAATCTAAGTTTATTATTAAAGTTACCACTTAACCAAATCCCTTTTTAGGTGTCTCCGTATAATTATTGGAATGCCCTCCTCATTCTCTTTCCCTCTTTTTCATCAAGAATAATTTACTAAATCGAATTCAATAGTGTTTGTTTATTGAATTCTCGAGTTTTCCCACACTAGTTGCATGAACTCTCCTATTTTTCTCTCTACACCATTTATCAACTATGGCTGGGAAAGAAAATACACTATTTTTGCTATAGTCCTCAAAGCATGTGTGAGATCTAATAATATCATATAATATTATTGTTTTCCTTTAAATACACACTCATCTTCTACTGATGAAAAAAGATAAAAATATTTCTTTTACTATACTCCTCAAAGCCTGTGTTGGATTTAATAAAATCTTGCAGTATTTTTTTCTTTAAATACACACTTTAATATTCCATAGTATCTATTAGGCTTGAGAAAGGTTTTTGGTGTCTAAATGAATTACAAGAATACCCCTATATGTCTCAGTTGAATTACAAAAATACCTATATATCTCTCAATTGAATTATCAGAATAAGAAAATAAATAAAACTTAGTTAAAGGATTCAAATTTAAGACATTACACATGAAATGATATTTACTTTAATTACCGCTTAAGCAAACACAATCATATGTTACAAAAGTGTTACCATGGGTCGAAGCGGATCAATTATGACCTGGAAAGATTCAGGTCCAAGTAGCGGCGGCATTTCGTGTTTTTAGGTTGTATTTGGACCTGACACGATACACAAGGAATAATACGACACGACATAAAATCATGTTATTTTTACTAAACATGAACACAACCTACTTAATAAACACGTTATAACACAAATTGCAATCTGAATTCCTCTGCTGCATCCAATTAACCCCCCTTCTCTCTCTCTCTCCACATCAATCCTCCCTACTATTCTATTTCTCGACTTTTTCTCTCTGTAAATTTATTTCACCTTTCTCTCTCTCTCTAAATACCATTAACTGCTCTCTAACTCCCCACACCCCTTCCATATTTTCAAACACTACAATGAAGAGGAAGAACAAACTCTTCTTCTGTTTTTGCTCCCTCCCCATTGAACCAAACCACCGCCATCCCAACACAGCCATCTCGAAAGTATTAAAGACATCGGCGACTGAGTCGCCAGTTACTGACATTGGGATTTTGAGTAGCAAAAGCCACCATCATTTACAGAAGAGTGATTCGTGCTGTTCATTTTTTAGGGTTTTTAAATCTATTTTATTTGAAGCTTCCTGGGTCAATTTTTTTTTCATACCACTCGGAGATGAGGGGTAGAGAGAGAAGAAGAAATTGTATAAAAAGGGTAAAATTTTAGGTTTCCAGATTTTAGGTAGAGAGAGAAAGAAGGAAACCCATATTTTTTTTAGGGTTTTTGGATTTTAGGCATTTTACTATAAATAAAGAGATTATAAATTGCAGTATATATATATATATATGTGTGTGTGTGTGTATATGATGAGAGAGAAAATTGAACGATTTGGAGAGAGATGGTGATGATGATGGTGGTTGGAGGTGGTATCTAATTAAAGTTATTTTTTTAAAAAAAAAAAGTTTATTAAAATTACAAAAATGCCCCTCGTTTTGTCCAACTTAACAAAAAATGTGAATGGAAGGGCCAAAGTGAGACTCGCCAATAGTTCAAAAGCTAAAGTGATGCATTTTTTAATTTAGTGGCCAAAGTGACACTAGGCCAATAGTTTGTTTTTATTTAATCAAAATCCTATGTTTTAAAATCTATATATACTATTATCTCATATAATAAATATATATGTAGAAAGAGCTAATTGGAAAAAAAAATAATTACTATTTAAAATAGGTAAACTTGTGTTTACAAAATTATGTTTTTGAACATTTAAAGCGGTCTTATTGTGGAAAGTAAAAATTAAATACGGGCTTTTGGTCAAGGCCCGCCTTGGATGTTTAGTGTTGTGGTTGGCTCATAATCAAAGCCCTTGGGCCCATTTTCATTACAGATAAAGGATTAATTAGTCGAGCAAGACATGTTTGCGTGATGGTCGACCACAAATCAACCATTGTGTTGGTTGGAAATTAATCCTAGAAGGGATGAGTAGGGTTTAAGAAAATAAATGCAGAACTTAAATTAATTTCGAAAAATGATTAATGATAAATATATAACTATATGTCAAGTAAATATGTCAAGCAAGATAAACTTAATGTAAAGCGATAATAATATGTAAGGAGTTTGAGTTTAGAAAGATAGAACTGTAAACTACAAAGTTTTTTTGTTCACACAGTTTGGTTGTTTAGACCATAAGTCCGCGCTTGAATAGTTCACCCAAGAAATTGCACTAAATGATTTTCTTATGGGTGGAAAGCAAACCTTCTTACAAGTGTAATCCTTATTGTTACACTCACACAAGATGCACTCTTGCTCAACAATGAGAAATCCTCTCACAAATGAATGAATATGATTTGTTTGGTGATGCACACCAATATACAATAATTCTTAAGTGTATACCAAGATATAAGATGAATATCACTCTAGAGTTATCAATTTGATCAAAGTTTATAGCTCAAAATGAAATGAATTGATCAAACAAAGACTTCAATCTTTTGAATATTATTGCTAGAAGGATAATGAGTTGAAATAGTGATTCAAGATGTCCAATATATAGACCTAAAGAGTATATGACCATTTTAGAGGTTAGGTGAGGTGGTTGCCTCAAAATAGGGTGAAAATAAGAAATGTAACAGCTATATTTTAAGGTATCAGTCGACTGAACAAAGCTCATCAGTCGACTGATCAATGGCCCTCAGTTGACTAAGATAGTGCCCATCAAGCCAATTTTCCAAAAATAGTTCTACAATTTTGATCTAAAATTCATTTCAATGCTTGGGAGATGTTCCCAACATGTTTCTAAAACACCCAATTTTGTTTTTGGTTCAAAAATCATTCATATGGTTTAATAATGAATTTATTTTGAAAACTGGTTTATGCAAGATGATGTTTTCAAATAAATTCAATTCCAAGTTTGTTTGAATCAATCTATAAATGATGCATGACTATATTTAAGCTATTAAATTGATCAAACAAGAAACTTTACAAATAATCTAAGCACTCACTCATTTTTTGATAGTTCGAATGCTTGATTCATTTATTTGGTTCTTCACTTAATCTTTTGACTTTGATTTCAATTGAATGTATGTCTTTGCTACTTGATCAATTGAGTCATGTAAGGAAAGTTTTTTGAGTTGTGTACTTGTGGAAAGGTATGATCTCGGTTTAGATTGTCGATTTTGGTAATTTGTGTTCCACGAAAGATCAAGAGATAATGATAAGGATTTGTGTCTGTAATCAATTTCAACACACATGTTAAATTACACATGATTAAAGTATTGTTATTATCAAAATAATATTAATGACCTTTTAAGTCAACACATTGTAATTTGGCGACCAGAATAAACTAATTGACAAGCACTAAAAAATACTGAAAAATAGAGAAAAATAACTGCAAAGAGAAAATAGATCTGGTTACCAGAAAATGCAGATTATGATGGCTTTCATTTGATGATTCCCAAAGACGTTGCCAATTTTGAGTAACTAAAAGATAACCAAATCCAGTTTGAAGAAAATCAGGCGGTTTGATTGTTTGGCAACTAGAAATTGCTAGTGAAGAAGATGAACTATGCTAATCCACTTAAAAACAACAAACAAGGATAGAAAGAAGACAGGATTTGTTTTACGGTAATTTCCTACAGTGGCTTTACTTCTCAATCCGGTAGTACGTCATCTGTTGTGTATTTTGATTATATTAGCTTAAAAGCTTAAAAAGATCATTACAACAGTGAATTAGGATTTTTGCATCAAGATGAAGGATAATGTGTGGGAATGAGTGTAGAGAGGAAAGTGTTGAATTCAATGTATCCTAACTGTAGGTTTCCTTTCCTATTTATTTGTAGGATAGTGTTACATTAAGGTTTGTGGGATATAGAAACTACTATAAAGGGTAAACTTGGGCACTACTACAAGATAACAATTGTCCCTAACCTTATTCACACTTGTATAAATGGTTATTTTCCATCACTTGTATAGTAGACTACCGGAGAGAGTTTATAATTATATTGTAAAGATTAAAAAAAAAAAAAGGCATGAAAGCAAAAGGTTGGTGTGAAATTTCATATATTTGATTAGCTGGTCCTTATATTTTTAGCTTGAAATTTGGGTTTTTTCACTTTCAACAAATAAAAGTAAAAGGTGAAACTTGGGTCCTAATTTTATAAAGGCGAATAACTATTTAGGCCCGGGGGCTTGTACGGTTGTCCGACTAGCACAGCTTAAGGGCCAGCCCATGGTGTCATAATTGTATACGTTTGGTTCTTTTTTATAATAACTAGACACGCTGCACACGCAATGTACTTGGACGCATTATTTACTTGTACACACAAATTTGTGTATTAAAATATTGTTGTTTTAGTGGTTGTAATTGTTAATAATAATGGTGATGTCATGAGTTTGAATCTCAATACTTTTTTTTTTTTATTTAAAATAATAACGAGGTAAAATAGGTCTCGATACATTATGTAGTAGGGGTGTGTTTTCAGTTTAGGACGGGGTAAACATTGGGGTACCCAAACCCTCAGGTCCCCAAACTTCATAGTTCAGTTTCTGTTTCCATACCTATGGAACCCAAACCCTCCCTAAATTATTTGGTTTCGGTCCGATTCGATCTCATTCAGTTTTATTTGTTTTTATATAATAATATATATATAGGTTAACCTTACATCAAAATCTTTTTATTAAATCAACATATTTTTTTGCATACACATGCACAAATTAACTTTAAGCAAGCATAAAGCTTCCCATGTACTTCATGTTTTTTTCTAGTTAATAATAAATAAATGAATAAATAAAAACAGGGGAGACAAGATTACTCGAGCCAAAGAGATAACACTCCTCTTTTTAGTGGTCCTTCTTCACTCCTTTATCCTTTTTGGTTTGGCTTCACCATATATATATATATATATATGTACTCCTAATCTCCTACCTCCCTGACATTATTATTAATTAGTTTCTCTTTCTTAAAATTTCACCCTCTATTGGCATTATAAACTACCCAAACATATATAACTGGCCTATTCTCTCCCCTCACCCCACCCCCACTTGTTGGAAAAATAATACAAGTATTCCATATCTGTATACGCAGCGGATTGAAATGGATCTTGTACGATTGGCCTTACGATACTCACATTAAGTAGCTTTAAGCTAACAATTACCACTGTGGCCACAGCTTCAGATACTTCCAACTGGAAACCCTAGAATGTGCTTGGAAAAGGATACGGCAGTCGTTCTATTGTATAACCACACTTTTAGGTCTCAAGACCTATATATATATTATAGTTAAAGGCGCCTAAAACCCTAAAGCCCACTATGGGTGTCTTTGTTGGGGTATCCTAATAGGCCCAAAACCCGACATCTCCTACTCACACATGGTGGGAAAATTATTGTACTTTTCCTTGCACAATTCTAGATTCCTTGTTCATACTTAGTAAATGAGATGTGCGACCGCGAGCCACCTGAGAAAGAAAAACTTGGAGTACTATACCAAATTCAAAAGAACCAGCCTAGAACATCCTTATAGCGTCTCATTCTGCCCTTGAACTATTCAACCACATTCAGATTAAGCATCTCCACTCCCTCGAAGTCACATCCAGGATCAATGCTTAAACCTCTCCCGTTTTATCCTTACAGCTACGTTGCTACTCCCAGAAAGCGACATAACTTGGTACCAGTAATCATAAAACTTGATTGTGCTACTAAATAGTTATCATTTCGCCCTCACATCACTAGATTATGTTCAATTACTTTCCCAACGATGTCCCTTTAGGCCGCATCAGTCTTGATCATAGGATACACACATCAAAGTAGCACACACTGAACTTCCTTTTCGTGATACAGTCAAAAGTCACATAGAGCAAAAATAGTAGATGAGCATACATATTGTATTAATCCATAAGGGCTCACACACTTAAGAAGCAGGGATCATTCTATCACTTCCTTATATAAGTCGCCAAGCACATGCAGTATGACTTACATGCTACGGTGAAGTTCTCTTTCAACAAAAAGCGTATATCACTACCAAACACTATATAGATTTTAGTCAGTCGCTATCAAGTGCCTGACCTGAAAAATCCACTTGCTCACTTATCTCAGTGCCTAGTTGAAATTTTGCATCTGACTATCTACATGTTATATATATGGATAGTGGGGTATATATATTCAGTCTTCAAAAAAGACTTAATCTTGACACTTTCCAAGACGACACTTTAATCAATGTCAGCTTAGCTCACTATCACAGTGCCACAAGCTTGACGCGTCTCATCTTTGCTTGCCCTTCAGGCGCCAAATGCGATCACTCGTGTGAGAGAGTCGATCAATACCTATTGACATACTCATACCATGATATCCCAACCATAGGTAATGTGTGCGCTAGTAGTTATGTTAAAACAATAATATAAGAGCAATAAATTCTAAAATTTATTAATAATAATATCAGTGACATCAAATATCCTCCATGGTAAAAAACAATCACACTTGTGTGGCGACAACCATCTCCTTGTTGTTTCCAGCTAACAGTAAGTCGTCTACATAGAGGATTAAGAAATTATTTTCAGAACATTTAATTTACACACATTGGTCTTCCTCGATCATCGTAAACCCATTTGAGGAAATGGCTCGATGGAATCTCAGGTACCATTGTCTAGATAACAGCTTCAACCCATAAATGGATTGGTTGAGCTTGCAAACTTTGCGCTCTTACCCGCTAACTACAAAACCAACATGTTGATCCATATAGATTTTCTCATCTAGTTCTCCATTGAGAAATGCAGTTTTAACATCCATTTGAAAAAGTTCTAAATTTATATGAGTGACAATAGCTAGAATGAGGCGAATTGAGGCAAACCTCACTACCGGTGAGAAGGTTTCCTCATAGTCAACGCCCTCTCTTTGGGTGTAGCCTTTCGCCACAAGGCGATCTTTATGCCTATCAATGGAATCATCTGCCTTGCGTTTAACTTTTAGAACCCATTTGTTCCCAATAGCCTTTTGCCCTGGCGAAAAATCTACTAAGTCCTAAACATTATTCATCTTTATAAACTCCATCTCATCAATCATTGTAACTTTTCATTCAGCCGAAGTGGGGGATGTGACAGCCTCCTGATAATTTCTAGGCTCATCTACATCTTGCAGAGCACACATGAAAGTTGCCCCCTCAATCTCAAAATAACGACGTGGGTTACTTTCATAATTGCTCCTACTCAAACATGGACTATGGGAATCAGCCTTTAATGGAGGGACACTCCCACGAGAAAGTGAGTTGTTCTCAATATCCTTATTTGGATTTGAAGCGCTTTCATCTGATTCTACAATTTCAAATAATTCAATATTTCTATCCACATCCATTCTTTTGGGGAATTCCTCCACTAGGAAATCCACACCTCGTGACTCAATTTCAGAAACAATTTCATCTTTTGTTCACCAAGCATCCCCCATCCTTTAGATTCCTCAAAATATATAATGAATAAGCACTTATACGCCCTAAGGCCAAGTTTCCCATGCAAATGAGAACTAGTGTGAACGTATCCAGCCTCGCCCTATGAGCGCAAATGGCATAAGTCAGGCTTCCTGCTCGTCCAAAGCTCATAAAGCGTTGATGAAACAGATTTAGAAAGCACACAGTTGAGGATGTAGACTGCAACTAAGATAGCATCCCCCCATAAAGATATTGGGAGGTTAGCTTGTGCCATCATCGATCTAACCATATCCAAAAGAGTTATATTCCTTCTCTTCGCTACACCATTTTGCTACAAAGTATGTGGAATAGTTAATTTCCTTTGGATTCCTTTTTCATCACAGAGCTACTTAAATAGCTTAGATAAGTACTCAGGTCTACGACTAGTATGAAGAGCCTTGATGGTTCTCCCTCTTTGATTCTCAAACAAACTTATATATGATTTATGCTGAAAATTCTATGATTTGGCATGCCAAACTAGGTCATATTGGCCAGGATATAATGAATCGATTAGTTAAAGAGGGCTTATTAGGTCAGCTTGCTAAAGTAAGTTTGCATTGTGAGCATTGTTTAATAGGAAAATCAACTAGTAAACCGTTTGGAAAAGCCACTAGAGCATCTTTTCATTTGCAATTAGTCCATTCAGACATTTGTAACCCACTTAATGTGAGGGCAAGGCATGGTGCTAACTATTTAATCACATTTATAAATGATTATACACGTTACTGTTATGTATATTTGATCTCCCATAAGTCTGAAACATTGAATTGCTTTAAACATTTTAACGTAACCATATAATTATAATTATGTTTACTTAAATTTTGATAAGGTTCATAATTCAATATATAACATGATTATAATGAGGGACTTCTGATTGCGCTTAAATTTCAAATCAATCAGATTAGGATTTTTGCTTGTAAAGTAATTTCTTCTGGTCGCACTTATACTAACTTCGACTGTGTGTCCTCCTTTTATGTTTGTGTTTATATATATAAAATGAAAGAATATTATAAGTAAGTTACCAACTTTCTCTCTTTATAGTTAATTATCTAGAATTCAGGATCTTTGTAATGAGCATTCATTCTTCTATTTATAGATATAGAATTACTATTACAATGCTCCATTAAGGTAAACAGTAAAAAGATCGTAAAGGGCAACACTTGGACACTAGTCTTGCACTTTACAAATGTCCAAAAATATTACAAGTTACAGATATCCGATTCTTATCCATAGTCAACGTGGAGATGATAAACTCGGCTACAGCACAACCATATGATGACGTCATTTGAAGAAAATTTTAGGATCGTATTACGTAGGTTGATTTTAGAGTTTTTATACTAGGTCCTTCGCGACCGAGTAACATACACCTTACCTAGTTGTTAAAGACCAAATGAAAAGTAGTGTGTTTTTACAAAATATTCGGAATCTCCACCTTTTTTTTTTGTGGTAGCGATACAATTAATCAAGGTTATACTCATGCAAATAATAGCATTGTAAACTTGGAAGAATTCGCATGGCTATCAAATAATCCACATTCAAAATTTTCAAGCCGAGTTCATCAAATAACTTCTATTTTTTAATTAAGAGAGGATTACATCTCTCCTTTAACCCTACAAACAAAGGCGGAGGTTGCCTGCCATTAAGCCAATCCATCAAATATGTTATAGCCTTATAAGGAACCTTTTATATGCCCACTATATTTCACTTTACGCCTGAATTTTGAAAAGAGAAAATGCATTAGAAAGTTTTCCTGTAAAATTTATTTTAGCCAAAAGATTACTTTCCAATTTTTTTGCATCTCAAGGACACTCTCCTTTATTTGAAAGGTCAATTACACCCTTAACAAACTTTTTTCTCCTTCTTAATCATCTGGTTGCTAGACTTCACCAAGCCACCAACCAAAGCCATCAGTGGCGGAGCCAGGATTCTGGTTCAGGTGGGGCCAAACTAAAACACCACAAGAATTTTTTGCATATACTATAATAAAGCCAAAATCAAAATATTATATTAAAATACTTAACGTCTTATACATAAAAAATTAAAATGACATATATTTAGCTACAACATTCCCCTTCGAGACTTCATATTTTGAAAGTGCTGAATGATATCTTCATTGTCGATAGCTTCAAAAACATCTTTCTCGATATTTTGAAAGCGCTGAATGATATCTCCATTCTATTTCTGAAAAATAAAAAATGATATACTAAAATTAATTATATATTTTAAAATATTTTTATCAACTCAATATTCAACCTACTATAACCAACAAACACATATATTAATCTAAATATTAATTTATCAACTAAATATTCAACCTATTATAACCAACAAACACATATATTAATCTAAATATTAATTTATCAACTAAATATTCAACCTATTATAACCAACAAACACATATATTAATCTAAATATTAATTTATTAAATAACAATTTAATAAGCAAATTAATCTCAATAATTAAATTTAATATCAATATTTAATAATTTAATCAGCAAATCAACATCAATAATCAAATTTAATATCAATATTTAACAATCAATGGCCACTCAACTACCAGCAAATTTTACCAGTAGTCACTATACTTTATTTTGTTACAAACGCATCACTAAACTTTTAAAACGTATTACTGGCGCCCACTCCGTTAAATTCCACCGTTAATTTTTAACAGAGACGTTTTTCACCTAAAATGTTAGGACATTTTGGTCTTTTTACCTTTTTTTCTTTTTTCTTTTTTCTCTTTTCTTTTATTTTCTTTCTTCTTCTTCTTCTTCTTCTTCTTCTTCTTCTTCTTCTTCTTGTTTCTTCCGCCATTCTTCTTCTTCTTCCTTCCTTCCTTCCTTCCTTCCGCCATTCTTCGTCTTCTTCTTCTTCTTCTTCTTCTTCTTCTTCCTTCCTTTCTTCCTTCCGCAACAGCAATAGCAGTGGCGCAGCAACGGCGGAGGAGGTGGACTGGTAACGTCGGTGAGGCACTGCCACTGAAGCTGGCGGAGGTGGACCAGCAACAGCGGTGGCGCTGCCACTAAAGCGGCGATAGGCGTAATTTGATTGAATTGTAGAGAGATGAAGAAAATGAGTCAATCTCATTTTGGGTTTAATTTTGGGGCTTGTATTGGATTTCTTGATGGTTTAATTTTGGATTAATTGGATTAATTGGATTAATTTTGAATCCACTACCTGGATTCGGTGGCGGCGGCTGCGATGAGTGGTGGTGGGTGTGGAGAGGAGGATTGGCGGAGAGGTAGTGGATGAGGGGTGGGGGTGCGGAGAGGAGTGGTGGCGAAAGGAAAAGCTTAAGAACAAGAAGAAGAATAAGAAGAAGAATGGCTGAAGGAAGAAGAAGAAGAAGAAGAATGGCGGAAAGGGAAAGGGAAGAAGAAGAGTGGCGGGAGAAAAAAGAAGAAGAAAGAAAAGAAAAGAGAAAAATGAAGAAAAAAAAGTAAAAAGACCAAAATGCCCCTAACATTTTAGGTGAAAAACGTCTCTGTTAAAAATTAACGGTGGAATTTGACGGAGTGGCGCCAGTGATACGTTTTAAAAGTTTAGTGATGCATTTGTAACAAAATAAAGTATAGTGACTACTGGTAAAATTTGCCAATAGTTAAGTGACCATTGATGGTATTTACTCTTAATATCAATATTTAACAATCTAAGAAGCAAATCAATATTAATAAATAATAACTAACAAACAAATATATTAACAATTTAAGAAGCAAATCAACATAAAACACCTAATTTTTAATATTCAAAAATTTTAAAACAAAATGTATAAAATTATAAAAAAAACAAAAATCTAACGTAAAATACCGGAATAAATGAAGAATGAAGATGGAGAGAAGAGCTATTAAGACTGCTGCCTGCTGCCTGCTGCTTAAAATAAAAATAAAAATTTAAACAGAAGAAGCAGTCGAATGAATAAAAAAAGAGAGAAAGAGGAGAAGAGAACACTGAAGACACAAGGAAAGAAGAGTAGAAGGAGGCGGCTGCTACTGGTGGCTCCTAATTAAAATGCTATGACCTAATATGAATTACAAACTCACACTTCCAACTTATAACATTTATTACACAACTGCCCCGTGCAAACCTTTCTAACTTCACAAAAAGAAACCCGCGCCAGACTTTACCACTCTTACCCGTATTACAACACCTGCCCCTCACCTTATAAGTTTAATTGCACACAGCACCCTCTCTCAGAATTACACAATGGCCCCTGATCTTTTCTTTCTTGCACAAAAACCCCTATACTCTCTGAAAAAATTTCAAAAGTCCAGGTGGGGCCATGGCCCCACCTCGCCCCTTGTTTCCTCCGCTCCTGAGAGCCACCAAGCGTCCCCCACCACCAGAACTCTAATAACCATAGTGATAATATCTTTGCTATTGAACCCTAACCTGACCCAATTGCTCCGATGTTCTTATTTTAAAATTATGTTCTATTGCTGCTATCTTTAGATGTAAATAATGCAAGTAAGCAAGCTTCATGCATTGATTTGGAATAAATAAAATAATAATCCTCCCTGAACTTTTAAAAACCACGTTGTTTACCCATAAAATTTTATTTTATTTTGATACACGTCATTGTACATCGATACTAAATACACCCAGGGTGTTCAAGCTTGAAAGAAAGGAAAATGACTCTAATCCATCAACTAATTAAAGACAATTTTCGACAAATAACTCTCTTTTATTTCATAAGTCCATTCCATCTTTCTCTCTAATTTAATGAATAAATTATAATCCTACTTATGTTAAGAAAAACCTCCTGCATTTAATTGTTGTTGATGGGGTTAAATATTAATTTTACCATTGGCCTACAAAGGTAATTTAACATTTTTTACCTCCGATAAAATTCCATTTTTACCCCCGGTAAAATTCCATTTTTAACCCGGTAAAATTCCATTTTTACCCCGGTAAAATTCCATTTTTACCCCGGTAAAATCTCATTTTTACTTCCACACCTACCACACCTACCACATCTCACCTACCTCCACCAAAAATGGCCATTTTGCCCTTCATTTTTATTAAATTTACCTTTTTGTCATTCTCCATTTACTTATAAATACCTCCCACCATTCATTCATTCAACACACAACAAAAACACATCCTTCTTCTCATCCAACACCATCCTTCTCATCCAACACCATCCTTCTCATCCAAGATCCATCCATCTCATCCAAGAGATATAAAGCCATTGGCAATATAAATACAAGCCAATTCGAGAAGAAATAGAATGGTCTTATACCCTCTCTTTTCATACCCCCAAAAAATAGAACGGTCTTATACCCTCTCTTTTCATACCCCAAAAAATACCAACAACCCTTATACACTCTCTCTCCTACACAGTTTATTATTTATTCTGTTGAAATATTTGTAATCCTAATTCTATACTTATAAATAGAATTAAGGAAATTATAGAGAAAGAGAGGTTAGTAGCTTGTATTATCTTCCAAATTGATCGCCTTTGAGCTAATACAAAGCAAGCACACACAAAAGAAGGACGTACCACTAGAATAGCATAAGCGCTACCGGGGGAACCTACCTTAAAAAAAAAAGTCACGTGTTCATCATTGCGCCGCATTTATTTTTTATTCACCGATATTCGCTTATTGATTGGTTAATTATCTATTTCTAGATTTTGACACCATCAGTTGGCTCCGTCTGTGGGAACGATAAACTCTCTAAAGCTCTCGTTCTTTAGAAATTACAAGTAAATTTTTGGTGAAAAACTCAGAATCCCGCGGGTCTACGTAGCTCAATATTCTCGGGGGCATAACTTTGTGCTCAAAACTCCAAATCATGCGATTCTGGAGTCCATTTTGTAGACAATTTCAATAGCTACAACTTTTCAATTCAAGCCGTTTTCAAATTCGGCGATCTCGGGGTTGAAAACTGCGATACAAATTTTCTGGAACGAAATCCGCGGGCCTATGGTGACTCAATATTATCAGGCGCATAACTTTGTGCTCAAAACTCCAAATCATGTGATTCTGGAGTCCATTTTGGAGAAAATTTCAAGAGCTACAACTTTTTAGTTTAAGCCTTTTTCAAATTTGGCCATATCGGGGTCCAAAACAGAGATACAAAGTTGCTGCAACAAAAAATGTGAAAATTCCGCAGGCCTACGCTATCTCAATATTTACGGGCGCATAATCATTCAAAAATTCGGTTACCCAAGGGGATAAAACCCAAAAGAAGAGATAAGTTATTTTTTAATAACTCGTATATGATTTTTCTCTTTGTTTTAATATATCTTTGTATCATTTTCTTACAATCAATAATCTTTATTGTATGAAAAATTAACGAGCTTCCAAAAAATTACAATTGGATGTAATTTTTATCAAGTTCATCCGACAAATCACAAGAAAGAAATTAAAGAAATTCTCCGAAACGTTTATACAAAGCCCTCACTAGAGATGCACATTATCTAGTCACTCACAAAAGGCTGAAGAATCCGAAGATCATCAGCACCAAAAGTATAGCGAGCTTTACATATTAATGTTCCAGGTTCTACGACTTGCATCCAATATCTAACGAGTTATACATATTAATGTTCCAAGCTCTATGACTTGCATCCAATGTCTAACGAGTTCTACACATTGATGTTTCGAGCTCAACGACTAGCATCCAAGATCTAGCTTCCTTGAATAAAGACTTAAGATCAACGTCTAGCCAGCCTTACACAATGATGCTCTGAAACTCTAAGACTAATGATCAAAGTCTAGCTAGCTTTACACATTAATGTTCCGAACTCCACAAACTTATGGTCAAGGGCTAACAAAGCTCTACACATTGGGTATTCGAGCTTTTCCTATGATCATCTTCCTCGACAAGTGCCCGCTGTCACGCCTCAAGTTTAACAAAGATTTCTAATAAAGGCAAAAGGCCTAATACAGGCATTGAATTGTCGACCTTGTTCACCTACGAAGGATTCAAGTCTAAGATATCACGAACATTAGAGCTCAGAGCTACTACTAGCTCCCGAGTTAAAAGATATCCTCACC
Organism: Lonicera japonica; assembly: GCA_021464415.1. NCBI lineage: Eukaryota > Viridiplantae > Streptophyta > Magnoliopsida > Dipsacales > Caprifoliaceae > Lonicera > Lonicera japonica. Next base: position 1,529,186 of record CM038471.1, on the reverse strand, counting down.
AATCAGCTCATCCGAGCTAAATGATAAGGATAGGGGGGCAATTGATGGGGTTAAATATTAATTTTACCATTGACCTACAAAGGTAATTCAACATTTTTTACCTCCGATAAAATTCTATTTTTACCCCTGGTAAAATTCCATTTTTACCCCAATAAAATCTCATTTTTACCTCCACACCTACCACACCTACCACATCTCACCTACCTCACCTACCTCCACCAAAAATGACCATTTTGCCCTTCATTTTTATCAAATTTACCTTTTTGCCATTCTCCATTTACCTATAAATACCTCCCACCATTCATTCATTCAACACACAACAAAAACACATCCTTCTTCTCATCCAACACCATCCTTCTCATCCAAGATCCATCCATCTCATCCAAGAGATATAAAGCCATTGGCAATATAAATACAAGCCAATTCGAGAAGAAATAGAAGGGTCTTATACCCTCTCTTTTCATACCTCCAAAAAATAGAAGGGTCATATGCTCTTTATTTTCCATACCCCAAAAAATACCAACAACCCTTATACACTCTCTCTCCTACACAGTTTATTATTTATTCTGTTGAAATATTTGTAATCCTAATTCTATACTTATAAATAGAATTAAGGAAATTATAGAGAGAGAAGTTGGTAGCTTGTATTATCTTCCAAATTGATCGCCTTTGAGCTAATACAAAGCAAGCACACACAAAAGGACGTACCACTGGAACAGCATAAACGTTACCGGGAGAACCTACCTTAAAAAAAAGTCATGTGTTCATCATTGCGCTGCATTTATTTTTTATTCACCGATATTCGCTTATTGATTGGTTAATTATCTATTTCTAGATTTTGACACCATCAGTTATCATAGCTAGATCATCTTTGGGTAAATTGTTAAATTTTTATTCTATATTTTCTGTCCACTTGTGTCAAAATTATGTATTTCCTTTTAATGTATGTATTTTCCTAAATGATAATATATTTTCATATAAGCGTTTTATAAAATTTGTAGATAAAAGGAGAGGTGAAAATATTTTAAAATTTCTATTAATTTTTAAAAGTTTTTATATGTTTATATACAGTAAAATTTATAGCATGTCTAAGGACGGCAAAGGGACATTCAAGTATCAGTAACATTGGCACGATAGTTGACATATAACTAACCACTCACCATAGTTCGCCTAGGGCCCCAAATGACTTTGGGCTGCCTCTACGCCTAGGCAAGGTCTATTTAGTCAACCAAGAAGCACATAACTTGTACAATGAATACCTATCTATATCAGATATATACCGATACTCTCAAGATAATCCATGATACATATTGGATGGTTATCCATTATTATTATTAATGAATAAATACCGATTCTTTGAGGAGAACCCTACATATCCAAAATTTTATGTACTTGGTAAATATTTAATTTATAATCTTCAGACTTGCAAACATGTAAAAAGAAGTACTAAAAAAATAAAATGTAAGAGACAAACATTCCATAAGGAATTATGACTTTTAGCATACCAAATAAGTATAACAATTAAGAAAAATCAACTTGAAGACTATATCAAAACCAGGTTAGAAAACATTATACATATAAATAATTATATACCGCCAATATATAAACATGTTTTCTACCAAAATTCGTAGCTAAGTTGATTCGAAATGATGTTCTCATATTTTTATAATGGATATATGTGACAGTGTATGCTAAACGTATCAGTATCCTACTTTAACAACCGGTTTTAGAAACACAGTGGTCGACTGTTAACCGTATACCCAATTTGAAATGAGCGACTTTGATAACTAGTAAATTTTGATGCACTTTCTTAGCATTTATTTCAAAGAACAAATCCATAATGGTGAGCTAAGTTATATGCTTGTGAAATTTGGATGAGACAAAGGGTGTATGTATTCCATATTTCCAAATATTTATCAACTAAGAACACTGAAAGTGTGATAACATACTTACAATTGCCGTAAGTAGGTCTCGAATAACCTGCGCCTAACGAATTTCGAACAGTGTGTTTCCAATCCCCCATGTTCACAATAAAAGTTTATCTTAATGCGGAGGGGATATGTATGAAAACTGGCTTATGAAGGAGAGACAAAGCACGGAGAAGGAATGGTTGCTTACTCAACATTGTCACTATCTTTAGCTACAACCTCCATTGCCAACTTAAAGTCATTGTCAGCAGTACTAACTAAACTGAAAAGGATGCAAGAAATGTTTTAGTTCAATTTAATGAATCTTCAAGTTTTGTTTATCCGGACAAAAAAATATTGTAATAATAAACACTCTCATCCTTTTGCATTTCCATCTTGTACATCTCCTTCGATATTTTTCACATCCGACTTCTTATATGATTTTACTCTCTTTTGCACTTCCGTCAGTAGCTTCCTCCTTCGCAACTTCATTTCTTTCAAATTTTCTTTTCTTGCCAAGATGCTTATCATCATCCAAATCTTGTTCTGTGGCAAGAATAATCTAGAAGAATGAGAAACAACAAAACGCGCATGCAGCAAACTAATAGTAGATAGCGCATACAATCTTAAGCAATGTTCTAAAAATCCCCATCAAAGCACTAGGCTGTGGCTTATGAGGCTTAATAAACTTTTGCAACATGGAGTGCTTATGAGGTATTAATTTTATATCCCGAAGGCCTTCTTCTTCTTCTTAGTTTAAGCCAGGCCCTAAGACAAACAATTAAAAGCTAAAACGAAAAATCATGCCGAAAAGGATGATCATGTGAATTGAGATCCTTCTCACTGACGACAATGCCTTCTCCCATCATCCTTATTTTCTTCTTCTTTTTCCTATGGGAGACTGGTAAACCACTAGCATGCCTGCTTAATTAAATGAAATTCAAACAAAAGGACGATGAAAAAGAAAAGGTGCTCCATATGAATAATTAAATGGTGAAAAGTCAATATTAGTTATTGTTATGAATAAACATAATTTCAGTGAATACGTAAACATATTTAAATTGCTTACTCATCAGTAACATCAGCTAGCTTATCATTTTGACTCTGCTTTCTATCATCGACACCTTTTATACCTCCAATGTCCACAGACTCCATTTCGAAAACCCCGCCATGGTCACCCCTAATCAAATAGAAATAACATCACCAAATGTAAAAGAAACATTTTAATTGGTCGGTCGATAGATTCTTCACTTTAACAAAAAGAATGGATGATCATTTAGAGGAGTAAACTGATGAATTTTTTTATGAAAATTAAAGATAATCTATATAGTGAATAGATCACCTTCATAAAAATTCATAAAAAAAATTCAACCTAAAAGTGGGTGTTTTGAAAAATTGATATATATATATGTACATTTTCAGCCGTTAATGTTTTTGATGATCATCTCACCCACTTCTAGGTTGAATTTTTTTATGAAATTTGGTGGAGATGATCTACTCACAATGTAGATCATCTCTACCAAATCTTATGAAAAAAATCATTCAATTACCCCTCCAAATGATCATCCATTCTTTTTATTAAAAAGAGGGAATCTCTCTTTATGGCCTAATTCATATATATATATATATATATATATATATATTGTTATGATTAAACATCTCCATGAATACGTAAACATATTTTAATTGCTTACTCATCAATAACATCAGCTAGCTTATCATTCTGACTCTGCTTTCTATCATCGACACCTCTTATAGCTCCGTTGTCCATAGACTCCGTTGCATAAACCCTGCCAAGGTCACCCCTAACCAGAGAGAAATTACACGCCCAAATGTAAAAGAAACATTTAATTTAATTTATTTAGTCAGTCGATAGATTCTTCAACCCTACAATATTAAGAAATAGACATAGAAATCAATTAAAAGCACTATGACACATGGGAAAAATGAATTTTATAGAAAACACCACTGGAGAAGGCCAAAGAAACTTAATGGTGAAAGAAAAAAAAACTATTGAAGAGCATTAATCCTTACTGAGCATGTTGCAATTTCGGGGGTGATTTTAGCTTTTTCCTTTTGGAGGCTGATGAACCATCAGCAACCACCCTGCTAACCAAATTCAGTTAGAGATCAAGTTGTAGTGCATCATCTTTTTGGATGAAATTGAAGTATATCAATCACTTAACCTTAACCCAATTCACAAAAGTTGTGGAGATTTATTACGGGAAAGATACAAAACGACATGGGTTCGAACCTTGAACTCCTAAAATACGAAATGGCGTACTGTAAAGAGTACAATGAAAAACTAAGACCATGACTGATTGCTTACTCAATTTTCTTATCATCTACGATCTTGTTTTGCCTTTGGTTTATGTCATTGGCAAGCGATTCATTCTTCTCTTTTCTGTCCTTTTCACCAACTCCAGCTCTATCCTCCATGGAATCTAATGAGCCAAGGTCACCTCTAATAATACATCACCAATAGCACCAGCAGTAATAAATAAATAAATACTTGTCCGATTAGTCTTTTAACTATATTTATTATATACTAAAATAATACTACTACATTGTAGGCATAAGAACTCTGACCCCTTTGGATTTCCATCATGTTGACCACTTCTTTTGTCAACTTTCAGACTGTTAGGTGATTTTTCTTCTCTTTTAAAACTTCTGCTTGTAGCCATTTCTTTTGCAATTTCCTTTTCTCCGTCCTTAACAATGTACTGGTCCTGTTCTTGTTGAAAAGGTTCTTTTTCCCTGATAATGTAATGGTCAAGATGTGTATCATCATCTTCCATAACTTTATCTGTTACCAAAATCATGAAATATAAATAAGCTTAAAATTCGATAATACATATATGTAGGCTATTTTGAAAAGCCAGAAAGAATTTATTGGTTTTTTTACTTTTTTTCTTCTTCACTTTCTTTGACTGGCTGTGACTTCTTTGTATATCCATTTCCAACATAATTCATCCACAACCAATCACATAAATGAATAAATTCAGATGGCCCAGAGGAATTTATGGCCTCAATGTATCATGTACTTACTAACTGAACTTACATTCATATATAAAGCATTATAGCATAAATTTTTAAAAAGGGCCGTTCTAGCTTTTTCCTCACTTTTAGTGCAAAATATGACTTACCCTCTTTTCATAATCAAAGACTTTACCTCTTGCATGCCGGAGAATTTCAAAGAATTACATAACAAAGGGGATCTAAATCTATTTGAGTTCGGAGCATCCAACTCAAAACCAATTAGCTATGGGTGGAATAGCCCTTCTATCTTATATATGGCTTTGGTAGGATCTGTTTTCCTGATCTGGGATATATAATCTTAATACACCCCCTCACATGTGGCGTAATTTTGAGCCTAACGTGTGGACTAATTATATTAGATAGTGTAGAACTCGTGTGGCTGGTGGAACAGAGACATGGGTTAATAGCCTTTTGCTCTAACCCCATATTAGAGTTTAGAACATCCAATCCAAAATCAATTGGCGACTGGTGGAGTAGCCCTTTATCTTATATATTGCTTTGGGAGGATTTGTCCTAATGTAGGATTTATAATCTCAACAAAATCAAAAGATTACCAAAAAACAATTAGAGATTGCCCCTATTTGTATGTAAACTTTTGAGCTACCGCCTCATGCAGGCGGGTTAAACTCAAAATGATTATGAAAATAAAGTGGTAAGTTTTAATTTTGTATTAAGAATAGAGGGCCAAGCCAAAAAAGACCTTAACAACACTAGGTAACTGATAAAAACATTCTTACCCATTTTGTAGTTTCATATGTGATTCTAAAGCGTCATCTGGCAGATCAAAACCCGCTTTTTCAAAACTGCCATCTCTCACCTCTAATTCCTTTAGTTTTTTCTGAGGCGAGACTGACAAACTTTTATCTTGGCTGCATAACCAAACAAGTTTGCCTGAGCATGATGAGATCAAGATGGAGAAGAAATACGTTCTAGAGGCTAAATAAAAGCATTCTTTTTCGTATATAAGGAGTCAAGGAGGAAAAAGGATAAGAGGCAATAAGTGAAGAAGGATATATACATCACTTATCATGATCTGGTAAAAACTCTAGATGCAAATAAAAAATCAATTATCATGATCTCATCCCAAACTAAAAGTCAATCCTTTTTTGGTGTGTCCCAAGTTAAGAGTTCACGTTCCTTTTTAGAACATAATCAATTTAGCAAAACTCACAATAGAAAATAAGTTTTGCAAGGATCACTGTATATTGGCTTTCTGCAAAATTTCACATGCTTTGAAAACTTGTACCTCGGACACGAATCTGTTGTGACAGTTCCAAAGTTTTTATCCCTAATTACTTAATGAGCGGCATTTCTAGCATCATCCTCCACAAGTTTGCACTCCGTGACTGTTTCTTTTCTTTTCTTTTCTTTTTCACTTTCCCTCAATGTCTAAACCCATTGTTGCCTTCATCACCTTTCCAACTTGGGCTGGTCGAATGAATATATGTATATATATATTATGACAAAATGGTTACCATCAAACACAAAAAGTCCAATATAACTAAAAACTTTTTCACGCAACTTTTTGGCTAAAAAAGAACAATTGTACCTCAAAACATTTCCATTCTCTTGTAATAATAGCTTCTCCGAACTACTACTGTTGTTCAGCTTTCCACCATCACCTAACACGAGGTCAACTTCTTTTACCACCTCAGAATCGCATTTGTGGACTACACTCCTGCTTGTTGAAAATAATCAAACAAAAAAAAGTAATAAGACTTCACAAAATGAACAATAATGAAACAAAACCACATTTTAGTTAAAACATAGGAAAAAAAGAAAAAGAAACAGAAGAGCATATTGACAAACAGAGGGAGCGAGAGAGAGAGACCATAGTGTTACGGACGATTACCCAGTGGCAACTCTCCTTCAAAAGTAGTATATATTTTCTGTTAATGGTGCTGTAATTGGGGCAGACAACAAAAAAATAACTTGCACCCTTCATAAATATAAATAAATGAGAGAAATAAATAATCTAGTTTTAGCAGTGACCTAGATATCTACCTGTCAGCAGCGTGAATTTTGTCCACCTCTTCACAACTTTTATTGGTTTTCTCATTTAAATGCTCCTCATTGGCATCAGTCGCCACTCGATCAACATTCTTGATTCTTGAATACTCGCCAACTACAAACATGTAAGAAACACACGATGTTCTTTAGCAAGCCAAAGAAGTACAAGTATTAATATAAATCAAATCAAATTAATATTATATCACAATAAAAAAGAGGCAGATTGAAAAAGATGATTATACTGAATAACACTAGTAATTCTATAACTGCTAGGAAATATAATGAACTGCTGAATCTAAAATAGATAAGGTAGAGAGTACACCGGGTTGAGTCGCGGACTAAGTCGCTCTCTTTAAGACGTTTCGCGGCTCTGCCCGGAATTGTGCTAGCAGTTCTGATTATGCCACGCCGTCCCCAGGATGAAACAGCCCAGATACCCTCTGTACGATTGATTTGCACTTATGCAACCGCTCGACAATAACACTCTTTTAATTGCTCGGGATCGGAAATTTTTTTTTTTTTTTTTTCTACCGCCGGAGGCTAAAAATTTTTCTGCCGGAAAATATATATTTTTTGTAGATGGATTTCTCTACGTTTTGTTCTCTGCGAGTATATTTTTTTGAAAGCTATTTTAGATCCGTTTAAAGGGGAAAGCGTTGAGACAAACAAACACCTTTCCGGAAAATCCGCAAGAAAACATGGAGTGAAAAAAGGAAAATCGAGGGAGCGTGCGAGGATATTGCGGAGGAAAAGAGGGAGCTGTCTCCCTTTTAATTTTATAATTTATTTTATTTAAAAAATAAAATTCTTTAAATGTATTTTGTATAAAAAGATAATACACTACACAAGCCCAGCCCAAAGCCCGAGCCCGAGCCCGAGCCCGAGCCCGAGCCCGAGCCCGAGCCCGAGACCGAGACCGGGCGGGCCGGGCCGGGTCGGTCGGCGCGCGTGTGGTGAACCACATTCATCCAAGTCCTCACCCAATAGCACAAAAGTCTAATGCCCAAAGGGCTCAAGCCCTTAAGCAAATTCTTCCATATATAAACCCATGAAAGGTTTTATATCTCTCCTATGTGGGACTTGGGATAACATCACATCAACCATCACATCACATTAAATCACCTTGTCTTGGTTTTATTTTTCTTTAAATACACAAAAACTCCAACAATCCCCCACTTGTATTTTAGGAAAAACTTTTTTTCATCGAGCATATATACATAGGACAGTGCATAAGTAAAGGTATTTTTCAACTTGAACCTTTACGTAGTGTATGTGTTTCAGACTATACTAGAGTAACTCGTAGTTTTGAACTCTATCTCTGACAATCACAACACACACCGGCCCCAAGAGTGTTGTCCAAAAAGCCAGCACGTTATGGCCATGTGCTTATATCCCGGTTAGTGAATGCTCTAGAGAATTTGCCCAAAATTCCATAGGAAGCGACCTCTCTTCCACATTCACATAGGTGAGTCTATCAAGAGTACTCTTGTAGCATCGGTACCCCACTCCACATAGAGCTATAGAACTCATTAAGAGCATGTGCTCAACCTTTTCACCGCTTCAAGATATCATGCTCCATAGGGATGAGATAATACTACATGATTTCTAAAGTATCACTTGTAACTTGTTGTTTACCCTTTGAACCTATTTCTTGGGATCTCCAGTCCATAGGTTGGGTTACTATTACAGTGACTCAAATTTCGTTGGGCGTTAACCCCATCCCTTTTGAGGTGTTAAGCACCTTCTCTCTCGTTAGTCCTTTCGTCAAAGGATCAGCCAAATTTTTCTCAGACCGCACATAATCCACTCTTACAGCACCTTTGGAGAGTAACTCTCTAACCGTGCTGTGTTTACGACGAATTTGTCGTTTCTTACCGTTATAGTAACGGTTCTGAACTTTTGCAATAGCCGCGGTACTATCGCAGTGGATAAGGACAGCTGGGATCGGTCTCTCCCATAGAGGGGTATCTGCAAGAAAGCTTCTCAGCCAACTTGCTTCTTCACTAGCAGCAGCTAGTGCTATCATCTCTGACTCCATCGTAGACTGGGCCAAAATGGTCTGTTTCTTGGATTTCCAAGAAACCGCACCTCCAGCAATACTGAAGATATATCCACTAGTGGCCTTGGAATCTTCTGACAGGGTGTTCCAGTCAGCATCGCTATATCCTTCTAGGACAGCGGGAAACTTTTGATAGTGTAACTTTAGGTCCATGGTTCTTTTTAAATAACGCATGACCCTCTCAATAGCATGCCAATGCTCCATACTAGGACTGCTAGTAAACCTGCATAGTACCCCCACTGCATAAGCAATATCGGGCCTAGTGCAATCAGTAGCGTATCGAAGGCTACCAATGATGCTCGCATACTCAGTTTGTCTAACACTGTCTCCAGTGTTCTTGAACAACTTCACACTAGGATCATATGGAGTACATGCTGGTTTACAATCTGAGTAATTATATTTCCTTAGAATCTTCTCAATGTAATGAGATTGATCCAAAGAAAGTCCCCTTTCCGTCCTAGTAATTTTAATCCCTAAAATTACATTGGCTTCTCCCAAATCCTTCATATCAAAATTTTCACATAGCATGGATTTCACATTATTAACTACATGGATATTAGAACCAAAAATAAGCAAGTCATCAACATACAAACATATAATAGTGCAAGCATTATTCTCAGTCTTATAATAAATGCATTTATCACTTTCATTAATTCTAAATCCATTTGCAATAATCAATGCATCAAATTTCTCATGCCATTGCTTAGGAGCCTGTTTCAAACCATAAAGGGATTTATCTAATTTGCATACTTTTTGTTCTTGGCCTGTAATAATGAATCCTTCAGGTTGTTCCATGTAAATTTCTTCTTCTAATTCTCCATTAAGGAAAGCGGTTTTTACATCCATTTGATGCACAACAAGATCATGCAAGGAAGCTAGGGCAATCAAAACACGTATAGATGTTATTCTAGTAACGGGAGAATAAGTATCAAAGAAATCTACATTTTCACGTTGTCTATAACCCTTGACAACTAAACGTGCTTTGTATTTATCAACAGTGCTATCAGGATTTAATTTCTTTTTAAGTATCCACTTACAACCTATGGTTTTACAACCAGGAGGAAGGTCTACTAGATGCCAAGTTCTATTTGATTCTAAGGAATCCATTTCATCGTTAATGGCTTCTTGCCAAAGGTCAGCATCTAAAGAAGATAACGCTTCTTGAATAGTGGATGGATCATCTTCTAAAGTGTATGCATAAAAATCAGGTCCAAAATCTTTAGCGGTTCTAACTCTTTTACTTTTCCTAGGTTCAATTGATGTACCATGGTGCATGGTACTAGTAGGTAAATTAGAGCTAGAAGGTAATGAGCTACCCCCACTATTCTTTAATTTAAAAGGAAATTTATTTTCATAAAAATCTACATCATTAGATTCAATAATAACCTGATTTTTCAAATCATAAAATCTATAGGCCTTACTATTAATAGCATATCCGATAAAAACACATTCATAAGCTCTACTAGCAAGCTTAGATCTTTTAGGATCAGGAATACGTACGTAAGAAAGGCACCCCCAAACGCGTAAATAAGAAATATTAGGCCTTTTATTATTTAAAATCTCACCCAATAGCACAAAAGTCTAATGCCCAAAGGGCTCAAGCCCTTAAGCAAATTCTTCCATATATAAACCCATGAAAGGTTTTATATCTCTCCTATGTGGGACTTGGGATAACATCACATCAACCATCACATCACATTAAATCACCTTGTCTTGGTTTTATTTTTCTTTAAATACACAAAAACTCCAACAATAACATAAACCTACATATACAAAATCTCATATCTCCATGGGGATTCGTTGCATAATTCTGTTCCAACCCATCATCCTAATGTCCCAGTGGAGTTTCATTTCTCGTTTGATGGAAATTTTGTAAAAGTTTCTATGTCAGCGGCTATAGGGGGGAATTCTAAAATCTGCTAGAGTTTATTGACGGTTTTGGCAAGAAAGTCTTGGCCTCATCTTCTCTCATGTGTGAAGCTTTAGCCATCAAGGAAGTTTGTACCTTCGCTTTTGCTAAAGACCTCTTTAATGTCTCTATATGTGGTGAGAACAGATCAGTGATCCTTCTGAGCAGCTAGGAAAATGTTCCCCCATGGGAGATTAGCTCCATTATTGAAGACATTCATTTTTTTGGCTGGGCAGTGCAATATTTCTTTTTCTTTTTTGAGGCTAGAGTTTAATTTGATTGCACATTGTCTAGCCTCTTTAGCTCGGAAAAGGTGCTTTTGTTTGGTGCTGTTGTTTAGTTTGTTTCCTTTCTTCTTTGTCGGGTAAAAAAAAAAACAGAGTGGATGTAGGCCTCTCAAGGTTGCACCAACCACCCATATATATATATCTGTCCCAAACCATCACGTGTGATTGGTTATTTTAAATTCTCATTTATGATTTGGCACTTAATTAACTTCAGCGATACATAGTTACTATATCATCACATATAAATAATTACAAATCCACAAATATGCATGCCCATTCATACATGTACTTTCGTGCAACTACTGTTTCTGTAATACTGGTGATGCGAGTATTACAACTCAATTAAGAATTTTACAATATTAATTCGGTTTGGGTAGTGGGTAAGACTAAGAGCATGCTTGGACCTTGCAAAATTATAAAACGGCAAACCACATTCATAGTACAGATTCTAAACAAACTTTTAAAGTTGTTCAGTACTTTGTTTTAAACATAATTTGATCAAACCTTTGAATTTTTTTACAAAAAAATATCGTTTTATGTCAGCAATATGCATACCTCCATCTTCAAGCTCATCGATGTAGGTAATATTCCTGTCTTGAGAGTTAAAGTTACTAGGTCCCTCACAACTCGGCTTTGCTATGTCTTTTCCTTCCAAACCGCTACACCAAATACAATAGTAAAGAAAACACCAAATAAAAAAACAGAATTATTTCTAAAAAGTTCTTGGATCAAACATTGATCCCACAACGAGAGAAATTGTAGAATTCAACATAGATATATAAGTAACTATGATCTTAGGAGTTTAGGTTGAGGACACTATTGTAACTATGTGCCCACACTGGTGGGCCTTGCCCGTTTGCCTTGTTGGCCGAAAGGGATCAGCCTGCCGGGTCATTCTTGACAGAAATTATATTCATTTGCAGAAATTTGTCAATTTAGTGCCAATGTTTTTACCTTTCTTTCTGCAGATAGTGCAAAATCAAAGAGAAGCCACCAAAAATTCAATGTATGGTCATTTTCTCCATTTTTATCTCACTTACCCTTCTCAAAATCCTGCTACTTTACCTTTTTCTCTACAGATTGCACAAAATCAAAGAGAAACCACCAAAAATTCAATGTATGGTCATTTTCTCCATTTTTATCTCACTTACCCTTCTCGAAATCCTGCTACTTTACCTTTTTCTCTACAGATTGCACAAAATCAAAGAGAAACCACCAAAAATTCAATGTTTGGTCATTTTCTCCATTTTTATCTCGCTTACGCTTCTTGAAATCCTGCTACTCAACCCCCTTTATGTCATCTTTTTTGTTCAGGCTTGATCGTGTATTAAAGATAAATTTTTTTCCTTCCTTTTCTTCAGTTTAAGTGTAAGAAAAGTATTGGTTTTTAAGTATGGCTCAGATATCTTCTTTTTTTTTTTTAATAAAATCAATAGCCTCCTAAGAGGACTAAAGGACTGCCATAAAAACCAAAAAAGAGATACAAAAGGAGAGGGGGAAACAGTAAAGGCCTTAAGGAATTCACCAGGAATACACCTGCCAATTTCCAAAAATTGCTAGAAATCCCATCAGGTAAAGCTGCACTATGCAACTGCCTAAACAAGTGGCAGATCAAAAGGCATGAAACATAAAAGGTGTGCCATTGAGTCAACTTTTTAGTGAGATTCAAATAGCGCAACTATGCAAAGAGGAGAAAATACTATGACAGTAATAAACACTGTTTGTGTGCTGTAAAATGAAGCAAAACTGGAGCTTTAAACTGTTTCTGCAGATGACTTTGGATGAATCTGTGACTGCTGTAGGTAATTCTGCAGAATTTGTGAGAGTTGTGACAGATTTTGGCAACTGAATCTATCCACATAGTTTTCTGAAGAGGACTGTAATTGAAGGAGAGACAGGTTGAGAATGTTATCATTTGATAAATCTGTAATTCCGTTGAGCAGCATAATCATTGGCCATTAGATGACTGATCTGCTGAGGGAAAGAATTCCACAATTGGGAAAATTCATTCCCATTTTAGGAAGATGGTCTGCAACTTGATTACCTTCTCTGAAAATATGAGTGTACTGAGTTTGCATCCTTTGCAGTTTGACTTTACAATTTAACCAATCAGTTTTGAGGAACCAAGGAGGAATGAACCTTTTTGTCCTTAACACAGTTAACCAGCACCTGAGAATCCATTTCCTTCCAAATTCTGGTCCATCCTTTGTCCCAAGCAATGTTTATGGCTTGAATGAAAGCCAACAACTCTGCTTCAAAGGCAGTGTTTATGCAATTATGCCTATACTGCCACAAAAAGCACCTTTAGCAAAACCTCGATGATTTCTGAAAATTCCTCCAATGGCAGCTCTTCCAGGAGATCCAAGAGCCAAACCATCTGTGTTAACTTTATGGTTCAGATATCTTTCTTGTTCTTAGCTTTTGATTATATATGGGCAAATTGTTGTTGTTTAACTCTTTTTAATTAGTCTTTGCAGCAGATAGTAATATATAAAATGCCAAAAGTTCAAGCGTTCAATTTCCATCTAAGGAAGAGCTAATGAAAGAAAATTTTACTTCTTTGATTTAGGCTTATAATAGGTTCGGTTCATGAGCTCAGGTGATCGAGATTTTGTGGGGCTAATATTTCGAAACCTTAAGCATCTGATATATAGGTCGAAAATCACGGATTACAAGCCTCTCTATTCTAATTTGCAGGAAAAAGGCTACTGAGGGAAGGCCATCTCATTGGAAGAAAAGGCAACTGTAGAATTTGGTCCGAGAACAGAACAGTGTACTAACGGAAGGGTGCCCATGGACTCATTCTCATATACCGCTCTCAATCTTCTCTTTTTTTCCCATCCTAATAATGTTGACAGCATTTACAAGATGCAAATAACATCTGAAATAAAATAAAAACAAGCTAAAGAACGAAGTATCAAGTCAATGATCATGCAGCATAGAGAAAATGCAATGGAAAAAAAAAAGCAGTACAGGAACCGAGCGTTGCACACATACAGATTCCCATTTCATAGAACTTCAATTAATAAACACTTTTCAAAAGTTGTTGCACGCACATACAGAATCCCATTTCATAGAAGCACTCCCCAAAGAAACATCCAACAAAAACAGTGTTTTAATACTTAAATTAGATATAAACAAACTAGATATAAACAAAATAAACCACTGCATTAATTTTTTTACTGACCTTCCTAATTCTACCCTTCATCAAATCGCCGCTTGTCTCAGCATTGACTTGAGCTCTTCCACAACGGAAGTCACAAGCACCACTTTCTCGCAGTAAAGTTCAAGTTCTTTTACCATCAAAGCTTTTAGTTTCTTCGTAAAATATATCCTCTTTCCTTCATCAAAAACCCCCAAATCAATATGGGAAATTCCACCACCACCACCTATAGCCATGATCTTACGCAAGTAATCATTTACAAAAGTCATAAACTTGGAATTTACTTCAACTTCCACTTCCTGTTTTATAATGCCTCTTCCTTTGTTATTTGTCGTTTGATTTTGATCTCCCCAAATCTTTTGGCATAATTCAAATACTTCAAGGTCATGGGGTGTGTTCTTCTTCTTACCTCCCTTGATAGCATTTGTGTACTTATTCTTCACCCTCCGAATCTTCTCGGACATTTGCCTGTGGGATACCGGGAAAGAAATTGATGGCTTAATCAAATCCGTAAATTCTCTATGTTGAGGTAACCTTTTGTGCTTAGAATTAAAATCCACGTATCCCTTCATTATCATGAGTTCATCTTCATCTGTAAACTTCTGTTCGAACTTCGACCTCGGCAAATCTCCGGTGACATCTGCTTTCATCTTCTTCCTTCCTTGGTCAGCAGCACTCGAAATGTCGTCCGCCTTTTCCTCCTCCAGTGGCCTTTTTGATGGCGACCTAGTCTTGGCAATTTCATCTGTGTCGGGGTTGAAGACGAAGATGGCATTTGGTTCCTCTTCTTCTGGCTCAGACACCTTTTCATCTTCGGTTGAGGCGGCAACGAGGGCCATAACATCGTTTTTCGTCTTCATCCTTATTTCCTGATTTGATCTCCTTCTAGACTCTTCATCTTCCTCAGTTTCTTCGTCATTATCACTTTCTTCTTCTGATTTTTGTTTCTCTTGAACCTTCTGATTTGCATCATGACACTCATCATCATCTTCTTCTTCTTCTTCTTCTTCTTCTTCTTCTTCTTCTTCACTCCCATTTTCTTCTTCTGATGAAGACGATGATGATGAATCAACCTTCGTATCGTTTTTGTTGCTAACATCTTCTTTTTGTTTGTTCTTGATCATGATCATAGAGGAGGACCGTGGATCGGTGCCGCTTTTGCATTCGACTCCTTTTTCTTCTTCAGATAAATCTTCTTCTGACGATGAATCAACAACCTCGTTGTTGTTTGCGGTGTTGTTTTCTTCTTTTTGTTGAGAATCAGAACTGTGTACAGCCATTGTTTGTATTTGTATTATAACAAAAATTAAAGGAAGGAAAATTGTTATATTTTGAGAGAGGGGATGAGCAAAAGATAAATTAGAATAATAATTAATTAAAGTATATATATATAGAAATTATTCCTATATATAATTTGTTTAATTGGGCGGGAGCTTTTTTCTTTTGGGCGGGAAACATTAACACGTATTTCTCAAAGAATAGCATATACTATTTAGGTATTTTTAGTGTAAAATAAAAATTAATATTTACTAAACATAATACAAAGGGTGATATTATATACATTTTCGTAATTTGTAGTAAAGATATTGTAAAACTATTTAGTGTTGTAGATATATAATTAGGAATTCCTTATCTAATTACATGAAATATAAGTTGGTGGTAAACTACTAACTTGAAGAGTCACATTTGGTGACATAGTTTACCGAGTTAAAAATAAAAAACCGACTAAAGGTTGTCTTATAGATGAAGTTGGTGAAATATTATCGAATCGAATGTCTGAGTTCGGTAACGAGCCACCAAATTGATGCTAATATTTTAAGTGTTCTTTGTGGTTGTTTTAATCATTAATGATAAAAAATGTGGTTTTGGGACGATTACAATGGTATCCCGGCTACAAATTAAGAGTGTATATAACATCACTCTAATATAAATACCTTACTTAAAACGAATATCATCTCTGATGCAAACTAAATTGGATTTTTTTAGTTATGAACAAGTAATTATATATGTCTTTCTTGTATAAGATAAAAAAATATTTTCACAATTAAAATATATATATATATATAACATATCTAGTGATTTTGTTTATTAAAACATTCATAACAAATTTAGTAAGTTGATTCAACCCAAAAAAGGAAAATTAGTAATTTTACTTAATATACGAAGATTATGTGGCTTACAAAATAAATTGAATAAGAACAAAGGAACATATAACATAAGTGGAAGGCCAAGGGATAAGCATACGAATGGGAGGGTAATTATTAATTTTGGGAAATAAATATGAGTGGAAAGGAATGTAAAAGGGCTGTATGATTATTAATTAAATAAAAAAAATCAATCAATTATCCCCGAAATATACCATCATCTCTCACACGTTTACCAAAATTCATTGTTTAGGCAGGATTTTTTTTTTCTTTATTTATTTTGGAGGGAATACATTAAACATTTCTTTTCACAAAGATTAACATATATATTTGGAGTATTTCTGGTGAAAAAAATGCATTTTTAACTTACAAATCTTAACATTTATTTTTAACAAATACATTAAATGAGTTGTATACTTGTTTTATTTTGTGAAAATACAACTCGTGTGACTATGTCGATAAGAATATTTAGTAAGAATACTAGATCTTGTTTTATTGCAAAATTGAAAACTGTATAAAAATAAAAGTAAACTTGTACCTAATTTCTTAAAATTCGAACCATGTGCCTACGGTAAAAGTGGATTGCATATAAATTAAATATCTTAATATAAGAAAAGCATCTCTCATACAAAATGAATTGAATAACAATAAAGGAAAATATAATATGAGTGGAAGGACAAGGGATGAGAATAAGTAAATATGAGTGGAAATGAATGTAAAAGAGCTCTATAATAATTATTAAATAAATAAAAAATCAATCAATCAATTGTCCCCGGAATACGTCATCATCATTTTCACTCCATAGTCATGTCTCTCGCGTGTTTACCAAAATACCTTGTTCAGGTCATCAGGTGGGATTTTTTTTTCCTTTATTTATTTTGGAAGGAATAAATTAGACTTTTCTTTAGATAGCTATGGTTTCGTTGGATAACAATGTTTTAAAAGGAACTACGAGGACTTATGATGGTTATAGGGCACTTAAGTGGTTGGCACTAAGTGATCATTTTTTTTTTAAATAAATGATAATAATTATATAATGTAAACATAAGTGAAGCATGGTCATTAAACACACTGCCCAAAATAAAATTGAACAACATGTTCACATCCATACGAAATTATCAATTTATTTTAAGTACCAATAAACTTAATTAATCAACCTTTAGGAGAGATGTGGGCCTTCAATGGATTCTTCATGACAAAGGTGAACTCTATCTTGTCTGAAAGATCAACTTCTTCTCCTTCAACACCCTTCCACTCATAATACCAAACCAAATTGGCAACAAAGTATTCCAAATGAAGTATAGACAAATCAAGACTTGGACATATCCTCCTTCCTGCCCCAAATGGCATCATTTTAATCTCCTTATTCCCTGTTATATCAAACACATCATCATCCTTATTCATAATTATGAACCTCTCAGGCTTGAACTCCATCGAATCTTTCCAAACCTTTGGGTTCCATCTAAAATCTGATACCATGACATTGATGATGGCGTTTTTTGGCACCACATACCCTTCTAGCTCCACATCCTCACTCACTGAGTGCGGCATCACAAAGTGACTCGGCGGGTGCCTCCTCAGCCCCTCCAACACTACCGCTTTTAAGTATGGCATCTTTTGCACATCTTCTTCCTTCACCACTCTTAATCTAATTCCCATTTCCTCCCTTGACCATGGTGGTGGTGGTGCTGGTGGTGGTGCTAGTGGCGGCGCTGGACCCGTTACTCATGCAATCTCTTCGTAGAGCTTTGATTGAATTTCGGGATACTTGACCATATTGGCTAGTATCCATTACAAAGCAGTAGATGTAGTATATGTCCCCGCGTTGAAAAACTCACTACACAAAGTCACCAACTCTCCTTCCATCAGCTTTCTCTTCTGATCATCTCCCTCCAGTAATTGTAGATCTAGCAGCGTGTCCACATATGCCACCACACGCTCGCTCTCCTCCTCCTCCTCATTGTCTTTCCGGTTTTGCTGATTCTTGTAGCTTATTCGAGATTCAATAAGAGGTCTCAACACGCGCTCTTGTTCCTCTCTCATGTCCATGAACTCCTTCCATTTCTTCCTGAATAAAATCTTCCCTAGCCTTGGGAAAATATTAAATATGTTAGGCATGTTGTAGCGGGCGAGACTGAGAAGCATATGACGGTGACTCGCCTCAACTTGCTTGATTTGGTCCTCATGCAGCTTGTCTCCGAAGCACATGAGAATGAGGAGGCAGAACATGGCGTAAAGAAGATGATCCATCACCTTGACCGGGGCGATGGTAGAATCCGGATGGTGGAGGCGGCCTAGGAGGACATCGAGGACCCAGAGGCGGGCATGGGAGTAAGATTTGACACGGGAAGGACGGAGGATCTCTGAAGTGAGGTTGCGACGGAAGAGGCGCCAGGTGGGGCCATATGAGGTAGAGTTAATGTTGTGCTGGTTGCTGGGGGTGATTTGGCCCATGGGAGAAGGTTTGGCTCTGTCGAAAAATATGTCACCATTTTGGACAAGGGTACGGTGGGTGAGGGAGTGGCTATTGATAAAGAAAAAGGTGCGAGAGCCCATTTTAAGGCTGATGATGAGACCATACTTGAGCATAAAACCCCTGAGGGTGGGTTCGATTTCACTGAATGATTTGGTGAGCCACATTAAGCTGCCTATTATCGGAATTATAAGAGGATCGGGTGGAAGCTTATTTTTAGTATCACCGAAGAAGAGGGAGTTAATGATGGCAGCGATACTGATGGAGAGGACGAGGATGAACCAAATCTCCATCTTAGTTGAAGAAACTAACTTAACTAATCACTTAAAGAATATAAAAAACTAGGAATAAGTCCCTTGTTTTTTATGTACGCCACAAGATTGGTGTTTAGGATTACATTATTAAATGACTAGTTGACTTGCAATTTAAGCAATTTATGTAGTTTACGGTTAACAATTTGACATTGATGGTAAATAATACCCTTTATTTATTGATGCATGGCATGTTTTTTTGAACAAATTAATTGATTTATGGTATTAATGCATATTTCAACTTTCCAATAATAAACGAAAATCCCTTATTATATGTTACATAATTATCTTTTGTCATTGATATATTTTTAAATTATTATATAAATACCGTATTTTTTAAAAAACAATTTGAAAAGTTTTCATTGTAATTATGATTACGTTATTATTATTTTTTAAAAATATTTGAAAAGTTTCCATTGTATTTTTATACAAAAAAATATTATTTTTCTTTAAATTATATATACATAATACTATAATCACAATGGATTTTGATTTGTAGGTCTTGATTAGTAGATTTCAAATATATAATTTATGTTTTGTATTAGAAGTTGTTTCATTTTAAATGTTTATAAAAAAATTGAGTGAGAAAGCTGATGTGGCTGTTGGAAGTAAATCCACAATTGCGCTCCTCTCCGTGGTGAATCCGGAGGGTATATCCGGTGTGCAGGTTATCTAATGCCATGGCGCTCTAATGGTCGTTGGGTACAAGGAAATAAAGTTGCGCATTCGCTAATAGCTATAGCTTTTGGCGCAATGGTAAGCGCTTGATCCTCACAATTGGTATCAGAGGTTGTACTCTTGTTTTGATTTAACAATCTTAGAGTTTACGATCATGTCTATCTACCACGGAACCGGAATCAACGAAGGTTCTTCCACCACTAGACCACCTCTATTTGATGGCAAAAATTATAGCTATTGGAAAAGTCGTATGTGTACTTTTCTTCAAGCTAGTGATTTTGAACAATGGAAGGTTACACTCATTGGACCTTATAAGATTACCAAAACCGATGAAAAGTGTATAGTCACTCCTAAATCTATTTCCGAATATGATGAGAATGATATTAAGAAAATCCAATTTAATGCTAAAGCCTTGAATGCTCTACATTGTGCATTAACTATAGATGAATACAACAAGATTTCTAGTTGTAAAACCGCCAAAGAAATTTGGGATAAATTAGAAGTTACCTATGAAGGAACTTCACAAGTTAAGGATGATAATATTAATATGCTCGTTTATGATTATGAACTTTTCAAAATGGAGCCTAATGAATCACTTGCCTCTATTTATAGTAGGTTCTCTATTATTACTAATGCTTTAGATCTTCTTGGAAAGGAATATTCAAATGAAGACAAGATTCGAAAAATTCTTAGAATACTTTCCAAGAAGTGGAGACCTAAAGTAACGGCTATTCAAGAAGCCAAGAATCTCAAGACGCTAAGTGTAGACACCCCGATCCGTGACCCCCGCAAGAACCCTAACGACCTACGAGAACTACTGTTTTTCTTGGAGTCCGGGACCCACCCGAGCACCCGAAACTACCCCGGGGGGGTTTTTGTTGCGCGACAAACCTTTTTTTACCAAGGATTGTCGCACGACATATCACATTGTCGCGCGACAATCATTGGAATGTCGCGCGACAATCCCATTATGTCGCGCGACAATCCCTCTCTGCACCCGACCAACCACTTTCTGACACATCACAGTGTCAGGACCCATCACTTCAGCCATTTGTCGCACGACATACAGGAATGTCGCGCGACAAACAGATATGTCGCGCGACACTTGCCTTTTTTGGGGAAATGTCGCGCGACAATCTTCCCCGAGCAATATAAATAGGCCAACACCCCCAAGGGTTCAAAGGCAGCAATTGGAATCTGAGGATTTGGAGCTTTAGATCTGATTTTTATCAAGCATTTTTTCTACTATTATCTTATTTTTGAAGAATTATCGAATCTATCCTCGACACTCGACGTGTCCCGTCTCTGGAATCGATTCCTCAGAAATATCTGAAGAAAGATAAGATTATTATCGCCAGAGATCCCTCTGCCGTATTATATTTTCTTTCCTATTATTATTCTCGTCGGGAAGGTAAAGAAAGTCCCTTCTAGTATTTAAAATTAGATATCTGTGTACTTGTTTTACTTCTGTTATTCTGTCCACATTTTATTTGAATAAACTTATTGTCAAGTTACAAATAGTCTATCGTTTTCGACACAAAAAGACCCTGATAAAACTACTTTCAAAACCAGAAGAGTAAGTACATTATCGTCCGGATAAACCCTGTTTTCAAACCCCGGACCGATAAAAGACTTATCTAGGAATTAAAACCCACACATCCTGTCTTCTTCATAGACTGCGATGTGTCTGATAAACTCTCTTCAAAGAGTTCTAATTCCATATTGAATGAGTCCCGACATAAAGATCCGAACTTTTCCAAAATAATCACAACTCGAGAAAACCGTCATTATCTGAGGAAATAATACGAAATACTCTTTCAAAATAAAAGATTTTTGTCATTTGTCATTTACATCTTCTAAATTATAAAAACATCGGATCTCGGAATATAAAGGTTTTCACCCCTTTTTTCCCGTTTTTCTCGAGAATTAGGGTTTCCTTTTAGAAAGTAGTAGACTATCGGTAAAAGCATCCAAGTTTTTCAACATAGAATAAATATATAAGTCCACTAGAGACCGAAAGGGCGGAATGGGTGCTTAACACCTTCCCAAACCGTAATATAGTTCCCGAACCCTATAGAATCCTGGTTTCGCAGACAAACGTGTAAAGAAAGGCTTATCTATAGCCTTCCCCCTTACACAACCTTTTTGTCCGTTTTCTCGTAAAACGTACTGGCGACTCTGAACGAACCCCTTTGCATCTAGAATAGACTTAGGGACACCCGATATGAACTATCAAAACAAACTCCAAGCAAATGGAACGACGGGATCCTTTCCGACGTTTCAGACCACCACGAACGGGGACGAGACCCGGGGGGTCGCATTTGCGGATTCTCACACTAAGCATGGATGAACTCTTGGGTTCACTTAAAACTCATGAGAAGGAATTGGCAAGAGAAGAAGAAAGTGATTCAAAAGCCAAAAGGTCACTAGCTCTCAAAGCAACTCAACTAGATGATGATGAGGAGTTGATGATAGAAGATGAGGATATGGATCTTCTTTCTAGAAAATTCATAAAATTTCTAGCCAAGAAGAAAAAATTTCAAGGAAAAGGAAACAACTTTGATCCTTCATCAAGAAGAAACAATGATCGATCTATTCAACCAAGAGTTGAAAATGAAGAAGAAAAGAAGTGTTTCCATTGCCATGAACCAGGGCATTTCAAAACAAATTGCCCGGTTAGAAGAAAGGAAAGAAGAGATAAAAGAGACAAAGCCTTCAAGCAAGTACGACACGCCCTCAAAGGTACTTGGAGTGATTCCGAAGAAGGTGAATCCAATGCCGATTCTAGCGACGAGGAAACGGCAAATCTTTGCCTTATGGCAAGAGACGATGAGGTACACTCTTCTTATGACTCATCTAGTGATGATAATGCATCTATTAATAATGATATACATTATGAGAATGACTATGAAGAATTATATGCTATGTTTGATGAATTGCATAAAAAGTTTAAAAATTTGTCTAAAATGTATGCTAGCCTCAAAAAGGAAAATTTGATTATTTCTAACAAGTGTGAAAACTTTGAGAAAGAAAATGCATTTTTGAAAAATGAAAACAAAACTTTGAAGAAAGGAAAGGAGAAAGAAACTCCAAACACACTTGTATTAGAAAATGTTAAATTGAAAGATCAAGTGGATGACTTAACTAATAGTCTAGCCAAGTTCACCAAAGGAAAGGATAACTTGGATAAATTATTAGGAATGCAAATGTGTGTTTTCGATAAAGCCGGTTTAGGTTATAACCAAATTGACAACCAAAAGGACTACAAAAACTTTTTTAAAACATACACACCTCATGATCCCACTCATCTTTGCTCATATTGTGGAAGAAATACTCATTATGTGGATCATTGTTTTTATCAAAATAAAAGTTTTCCTAAAAGGAAGCTTGCTTGGGTTCCAAAAGGAACCATTATGTTTGCTAACCCAAAGGCACCCAACACATTTTGGGTACCAAAGGACAAGTTACTTAAAGTTATGGTGTAGGTGTGCTTGAAAGCCAAAGGTAGCAAAATCAAGTAGTTCTTCGATAGTGGTTGCTCAAAGCACATGACGGGAGACAAGAACAACTTCTTAAGTTTTATTCCCAAGAAATGAGGAAATGTGACTTTTAGGGACAACGCCAAGGGCAAAATCATTGGTATAGGTAAGGTTGGTAATAAATCTTCTTATGTTGATAATGTTTTACTTGTTGACGGTTTAAAACATAACTTGCTTAGTATTAGTCAATTGTGTGATAATGCTTATGAAGTTATTTTTCAATCCGAATGTTGCATTATTAAAATTATTAGTGATAATTCTATCTTATTTGTTGCTTATAGATCAAATAACGTATATACTCTTGAACTTGATGATTTATCTAAACAATATGTTAAATGTTTATCCGTATTGAATGATGTTTCTTAGTTATGGCATAGAAGATTAGTTCATGCTAATATGGATTTAGTTCACAAATTATCTAAAATGGAATTAGTTAAAGGATTGCCTAAAACTAAACTTATTAAAAATAGAATTTGTGATGCTTGTCAACTTGGTAAATAACATAAGTCTTCATTTTGCATGTTATTATAAACTAACAATAATTTTGCAGTCTAAAAAAATTATTATTTATCATTCAAAGAAAAGAAGGGAACAGAATCTGAAGATTATCAGCATCAAAATTCAAAACAGTATCGAGACTAAAAGAAGAATAATCAACAAAAATTATGCTCCATATCTAATAGAGCTGTCCAATCAGGACTCATTGGCTCGGCAACCTCCGCAATAGTACCACTTTGAGAAAATTGTGATGAATGGCCTTCCAAAGCAGCTTGGTAATCTGACAAAGTCAGATATGCCAGCAAACCCACATTAGTTTGAAAAGCACCATGGTCTGAAAGATTCCCGGTAGTCGGAAAAATTTCAGCTGCAACATTTTCTACTAACGATAGGGGCCTTGTAGAACTTATAGGATGAGCAAAAGAAAAGCATTGGTTAAAGCTAGAAGACTCTCCTAATCGAGCCTCTAATGTTGTCACTCGCGATTGCAAAGCCTCTAACGCTGTCACTCGTGATTGTAACTCTTGTACCTTCTGTTCAAGAGAAACAATAAGTGCAGTACAGCCTTTACTGGGATTCTCGACTCTCGCCTTAGCTTCAAAAAGAAATGAATAGAGAGTCTCAAGATATTGATGTTTAGGAATATCTTTTAAAATATTTGCAACACTATTTACCCCAAAAACGGTGAAGATTGTACGATAATCTTGACGACTAATCACATCCATAAAAAATTATGCATATTCACACCATGGCTGACATTTCTTGCGTTTATAAGTGCAAGCAGCACAAGACGAACCGGTACAACGGAAGGTATTCGGCATACTTGTGATTTGCTTTCCCTTACTCATGGGTACCTCCTATAAAAGTTATAAGAAGAAAATGGATCTCGAGAAAGATAACAAGAAAGAGGGGACAAGAGGCATCTAGCAATTAAAAGAATCCCGAAAACGAAAAGCTGTCATCCCAAAAGGTCAAAAAAAACAGCGCCCCCCCGCGTGCATCTAGAGTCCACCGCCCTAGCACGGTCTAGATCCCTTTTGGATGTTGACATAGGGGGAGAAAATGTGCGTAACGTTGATACTGCGGTAAAAGGTAAGATTTTTTTTTGCTGCGGTAAGATTTTTTTTTTCTGCTGTGGTAAGATTTTTTATACCGACTTTAAATATTGTGGTAAGACTTTTAAATGCTTTATGTCTTTAATATTCATACTTGTTTTATTTTGCATGTTATATTTCGTGTTTTGACATTTTATTGAGCCATTAAAAAAAATGGCAAAAGATGGAGAGGAATATACACCTTGGCCTCATAGATGAAGCACTCTTGGAGTTACCATTTTCTCTCCGTGCCCTTGATCCCTTTTTGATGTTGCCATAGGGGGAGAAAATGTGTGTTGGTGACAATTAATGTTGGTAAGACCATTAATTGTTTTATGTCTTTAACATTGACAATTGTTTTCTTTTGAAAACCTTATTTGAGATCAAAATTCTTTTATTAATTTTTAAAACTACCTTAAATATTTGTAATGCTTTTAATAATCTTTTATTTTATCTATGCATAAATTGAGGGGGAGCATATTTCAATTATTCATATGCTATTTATGCTTGTTATTGAAAACACACATTAATTTATTGTCATCATCAAAAAGGGGGAGATTGTTGACCTTGAAGGTCTTAATCTTATTTTGATAATAACAATAAATTAATCATGTGTAATTTAACATGTTCTAGATATAAGATTATAGATTTCTTATTTGGAAAATCAAGAATATCATGATTGCTCAAAAGAAGTTTGACAATGATCGTTCAATCAATATCCGAAAAAAGTCAACGAAGCATTCGACTAAAACCGATCTACTCGAATTCAGATCATTCTTCTACAAGAGTTGGACAAAACAAGAGAGCAATGCAAATCCATGAAGCACAAAGATCAAGAATCATATGCAAAAGCTTCAAAGGAAAAGCTTCAAGTGAAGAATCAATTTGAAGAAACAAATCAAAGCATTCGAAGACTCATCTATTCGGTAATTGAGTGTTTGCTTAGGATTAATGTAAAGTTTCTTAATTGATTGATTATATAGCTCAAACATATTCTTACATCTTTTAAAGATTGATTCAAACTAGCTTGAAAATTGAATTTATTTGAAAAACATCATTTTACAAAAACCGAGTTTCAAAATAAATTCATATTAATTTTAAATGATCATATTTTAAGCTATAATAAAAATAGGTATCTTAGCAACATATCTTTGATGTTCTAAAATCATTAGAATTTTATTTAGAACTAAATTGTTAAATTGCAAAAATATTTTTATTTTACATTTAAAATTCGCTCAATTTCTGTCTAGTTTTGATCTAACGGTAAAATGGAGGCCTTCCCGAACTCCGATCATTTTGAAATTTTTACAGTAGTCAGAAAACATCGCCTGGAAATTTTGACTAAAATTTGAGCATGATCCAACGGTCTAATTGGGAGAAATTAACAAAACAATTTTGAATTTTTTTGTCAAAACTAGCTGTTGGAAAGTTTGAAAATGTATACCTTGGAGCCAAAACCTCTCTTAATCATCCCCAATGGACATATCATTTTGTAAGCTATAAATATGATGTCTTAGACATGTTTTAACACACTTGAATCATTCTACAAACTTATTTTACATATATACAAAGTTATTCAAGTATTCAATTCATCTTATTGATCAAATTCTTCATTTTTGAGCTATATACTTTGATCAATTTTGATATCTCTTAGTGTGAGCTTCATTTGTATTTTGTTATACACAAGAGAGATATTGTACATTGGTGTTATCCACCAAAACTTATTCAAATCATATTTGTGAGAGTTGTATCTCATAGGTTAGCAAGAGGGTATCTTGTGAGAGTATTGTGGTGTAGCAATACTTGTAGAGTGTGTGAGAAGAATACACTTGTAGTGGTTTGATCTTCACCCGGAAGGAGATCGGTTTTAGTGGAAGTTCTCGGGGAACTAACCGAGTGCGGAGTAGGGGGAACAAGCCGAACCGTGTAAACAAAAAATCTTGAATTTCGATTGGTTTAATCTTTCTAACTCAATCTCTTTATTATTGATTGTTTTGTTATTGCTTACATTCCTTGATATATATTTATTAAGTAAATTGTTTTACTTAAACTTTTTGAAAAGATTTTTAAATTCCGCATTTAGTTTTATAAACCCTATTCACCCCCCCCCCCTCTAGGGTATTTTCCGACCTACAGTGGCATTATAAATTAATAGTGTATTTTACACTTTTATTTTGCACAAAACTCGTTTTTAAAAGACTGCTGGATATGAAATTTTTTACAAGTTGTGTAAATTTTACGCAAAACAAAATTATACACTACTGCTGGAGATGTTCTAATTATGGTTACAAATACAAATGATCTTCTTTTTTTCTTTAATTATTAATAATATTTGGTTCAAATATATGTTGTTTAATGATGCAAAAAAAAGTAAATTTATAAAGTAATTTGAATTTTTTTAATTAACCTTCCTCATTTACGCACAACCACGTTGCATTATTTAAGAGCCATGTTTCAAGGCAATAACTATTGAAAGCTAAACATATTTCTTGTATAGTCACCAAGGTTTATGTGAACTGGAGCAAATATCTTGTTTGCACTTGTTTTGACAACGTTTTAGCTAGCCACTTTGTATCACGAATTCAATGGACATGTATGCTAGTTTTCTTTGTAAATATATACTGATGTGGTTTCACACTTCACTTTATCATGGAAAACCATTAATATTCTCGTTGTTATATAAAACATATCATTGTAAATAGAGGTGTAGTGTAGGTCGACAATTACAAATGGATGTATAGTTGTTGTAAACAGTTAACT
The DNA here is from genome assembly GCA_021464415.1 of Lonicera japonica. NCBI lineage: Eukaryota > Viridiplantae > Streptophyta > Magnoliopsida > Dipsacales > Caprifoliaceae > Lonicera > Lonicera japonica. The sequence continues at coordinate 1,501,315 of CM038471.1, read as the reverse complement.
ATTCACAGATTACAATACAGGTGCGTGCCTATTCTAACTTCATGACTGGTATTATTCATCTAATGTTTTATATTTCATTTATTATCACAAAACTATTGGTATTATCAAGTAATTATAATACGTTCTTTCAATTTTTAACACATATCCAATGTAATCTATCATCATTATAATTATTTATACTCAAGAATTGCAATTATTAAACAACTTGTACAAAAACGCATATAGTATATAATATACACACATAAACATATACCTTAATTCACTTATTTAAAAAACTGAATGATTACTACATCTATACATATATAACATACGAAACAAGTCAATTAACATATACCTTAATTCACTTGTTTCAATGCTCATTTAACAAACATTATTCCACATACAAATAAATATATTTTAAAATAAAATGTTATATATCTTGTACATTTATAATCACAAATATACATCTCTGTTTATAATATAATTGTAAATAGAACTTAAAACAGATATATATATATATATATATTACAATCTAAATAACTATTGTTCACTAATTTCAAGCATTAAATGAGCATTATATCTATAAATTAAAAAAAAATGTTATTACTTATAACTAAAATAGAGTTTGTAATTTGATGACATTATTAAGTTATCGATCAACAAAATTTTAAAATAGTTGTATTAAAAATCAAAAAGAAAACACTGTATACATATATCATTTTAGTAAAAAAATATTAAACAATAAAACTGTTATGCTTTAAAAAAACAAATTAATTTTGACATCCTAAAATAGTTAAAAGTGATACAACATATATTATCCAAATATATAATACAACACAATTTATAACATTAAATGCACCTGCCATATATAATGTCAACATTAACAGTTCGGTAATAAAAAGCAGTCAACTATTTTCCTTAATTATAATTACTATAATCGTATCTCTCGAAATTTAATTTTTTACCATAATCGTAGGGTGTATTAAAATGATTGATTAGGGGTATTTTAGTCCCAAACAATCTATAAAAATGAGTTGTTATTTAATTATAGTAAGGAAGAGTAATACCTAAAATCAATCTCTTAGTGGATTAATCTTACTAATTAAAAAAAATAAGGAATATTATTAATATTATAGTAAAGAGAGATATTAGTCCTAGTTTTCTATTTAATAATAATATATATAGAAGAAGATGCTATCATGAGTGTGAGAGGTGTTAAGGCCATGTTGCGTGTGGGTAAACCGATTGAGATCATTCTTGTCCACCTCTTTCGTGCTTCTCTCTCTCTCTCTATATATATATATATATATTTTATTATCTCCAATTCAAAAAGGGGTATATGGTATTAATGTTCACGATTCAATTAACACAGCCGTGTGGTTAAATAGGGGTATACATTATTATTATTTATTTCTTGAAATTAGATATGCATAATATTATATTACAATATATTTTGATTTATTGGTTTTGATTAGTAGATTTTAAATATATAATATTTTATTAAAATTCATGTTTGGTTTTAAATATTTTATTAAAATTCATGTTTGGTTTTAAAAGTTACTACATTTTAAAAGTTTATAAAAAAATTGAGGAGTGAAAAAGCTATCATTGCATCATAAACTATTAGTGTATTTTACACATTTAATTTACACAAATATCGACAAACCGCATGGTTCGTGTTTTGAAAAACCAAAAATACCAAATATTACGATTTTACTTTTGGGAGATGCCAATTATCGAACCAAACCAACTAATTCCCACCCCTAATATCATATATAACCACATCTCAAACTTGGATCTTTTTAATTATCCTACGGGTTAATTTTGTCCAGTTGGGTGTAATTTGAGGGTTAAATGAATAATTTTTTTTCATGAAACTTAATAGAGATGATCTATATGATAAGCAAATCATCTTATCAAAATTTCATCAGAGATGATCATCTAAAATTTTAATCATAAAAAATGAACATATATGCTAAATTTCTATTATGCCCAGTTTCGATTTAAATTTCTTGATGTAATTTTGTGGAGACGGTCTTCATAAGTTTCATAAAAAAATTCACCCGTTTAACCCTCAAATTAGACGCCATTGGATGGAATTGGACCTAAGGAGTAATGGAGATGAGCCAAGTTTGAGCATCTCCGGCCTGTTGTATTTTTTATTTTATTTTTTTGTATAACTTACACTTTGTGACTAGTGAAGGCCCTCCGATGGCTGTGTAAGAGTCACTTTGTGTAAAATTAAGGGTGGTGTTATTTACCACCCCCCCCCCTAAATCTATCATAAATACTACCTCCAAAATTTAACTAAAAATACATTTTAACACTATCTTATTTGTCCCAAACACTCCTTTCTATTACTTGATGATAGGTGAGTGCTTAGAAAAACACTCTTTTCGTGTAAGCCGAGTTTATGTAAGTAGACTCACTTCTCATTAGGTATGCTTTATTTAGAAAACAGTTCAGTAATCTATTGCCTCATATTAGGGGAGTTATTACAAACAAATTCTCCCCAAGTGAAGCGAGTGTGTGCATCTGTACTCACATCTCACTAGGTGAGTTTTAGGGGAGGTGTAATAATTATAAATTTACATTTGAGGGTGTTTGTGATAGAAATAGTTGGTGTAAATAATACCATACAAAATTAATGTTTAAAATATACTCTTACTATACGCCACATCAGCTTGATCTCTTTTTAACTTTTTTATAAAACTTTAAAATGTAATAACTTTTAATATAAATTATATATTTGAAATTTAGTCACCAAGGCCTATTAAAAAAAATACGTTACAATTATAAATTTTTTTTTTAAAAAAATTACATAATATACATGTGGGAAAAAAACAAAAAAAAAATCCTGAAGTTTGGGAGTATTTGCAATCTTGACCCCGAAATTTGAAACTTTGCAATCGTGCCTCCAAAATAATTTTTCACTGCAATTTAGACCCTCTGTCCAACTCCTCTGTTAAAGTTAACGTTTTGCTGACGTGGCAACCAATTTTAATTTTTTTTTTGAAACTTCTCATTTTCTATTAAAATGAGAAAATATGTAGGCAATGAAAACACATCAAAAAGCAAAAAAAAAAAAGTTCCTAAAATTTATTTTGCTTCGCAAAAATGACGTAAAAAAATACTACTAATTTTCAAACTAAAAAGGCAAAATAATTTGTTATTTTACTAAATCTACATGCTTCTAACTAACACAATCACTTTAAAAAAATTAAGTGTTATTTAAAGAGGGTTCAAATTCGTGGCTTCCTTGCATATGTTTATTTATTGTGTTATTTAAGAATTGTTTTATTAGGTTTTGAAATTCAAATTGCAAAAAATATCTATATTACATATAAAAATATTGGATTTTTGTGGTGTGCTTATAAACGATTTTGTCGCTGTTTGTTTTTTCCGCTCCCATTTCTACAATAATTGCATTCACGTATACATTTTATTAAAATAAATGTGTTCTTTATTTTTTGGAAGCATATTTATACATAAAGAACACACTTTAAAAGTAAATCCAAAAAATAAAGAACACATTTTATAATAGAAATGCATGTTCTCAACATTAAATGTATTATTATGTTTATTTTTAATTTTTTTTTAAAATAACTCTTAATATCGACGTGGGAGCGAAAAAAAAATTGCGACAAAATCGATTATAAGCACACTACAAAAATCCAATATTTTTATATGTAATATGAGTAATATAGATATTTTTTGCAATTTGAATTTCAAAACCTAACAAAACAATTCTTAAATAACACAATAAATAAACACATCCAAGGAAGCCATGAATTTGAACCCTCTTTAAATAACACTTAATTTTTTTAAAGTGATTGTGTTAGTTAGAAGTATGTAGATTTAGTAAAAACAAATTATTTTGCCTTTTTAGTTAGAAAATTAGTAGTATTTTTTTTACGTCATTTTTACGAAGCAAAAGAAATTTTAGGTACTTTTTTTTGGCTTTTTGATGTGTTTTCATTACCTACATATTTTCTCATTTTAACAAAACATTTTAATAGAAAATGAGAAGTTTTAGAAAAAAAAAAAATTAAAATTGGTTGCCACGTCAGCAAAACGTTAACTTTAATAGGGAAGTTGGACGGAGGGTCCAAATTGCAATGAAAAATTATTTTGGAGGCACGATTGCAAAGTTTCAAATTTTGGGATCAAAATTACAAATACCCCCAAACTTCAGGAATTTTTTTTGTTTTTTTCCCTATATATGTTAGTGTCTCATTAATTCTTTGAAATTTATACAAGATATATATAAATAGCCCCGCCCTTAGAATTTTGTGCGAGATTGCGGGAGTTTTGAAAAGATAGTGACATCCTGCATGAGTTTATGTACATGAGTTTATGTAATGACATCATGCATGAGTTTACAGGCTGCTGCTGCAGAGATTGCGGAAGTGTATTATTTTAACTAATAAGTTAAGAAAGTGATTTAGTTTAGCTATTTAGTTTAAAAAAGTAGCTTTTTTTTGTCAAAAAAGACAACGATAGTCTACAAAATGAAATAAAAAATAAATGAATAAAGGTGTGCTCTAAATATAAATCAAATTCTTTTGCATTTTAGGTAATTGGTTTTCAACTTTTGAATTCCGGGTTTAATGGAAACAAATAGTATTTAACAAAGAAGATCAAATGGATTCGAGTACATCGGGACAAACAACAATTTATATCATCTTTTATATAATTATTTTTTATGGTAAGAAAAATTTGTTCCGAAAAAGAGATTTTAGATGTTGAGGTGCTATTTAGTTCACTTTTTAAAAACTAAATTTTGATGTATTTCCTAGAAAATTGTGTTTGGTTAAAAAAAATTAGAAATCAACATTTAAAAATTTATTGTCCAAAAAAACATTTAAAAATATCTCACATCATACAGTTAAAAAGCACGTGTCAATTTTTTTTCTTTTTTGAATAACCAATTTAGAAAATATAAAATTAATAATTACTCAGATTAATAAAGACCATTTTTGAAAATATAATAAAATACTTTTATGAAAATATTTAAAGAAAAAAATAGTTTACCAAACACAAATCCCCTGTTTGGATTAATTTTAAAGACCAGTTTTTTATTAAAAGTCAACTTTACTTTTATATTTTGTAAAATTTATTTCACTTTATTTTCTCTCTCATAAATTCTTTAAAACACAACAACTTTATATTTAATAATCAAAATTAAATAAATATATATATATATATATATTTGAAACTTACTTACCGAAATTTATAAAATAAGATTCATTGTGATTATTTTTTGAATTTTTTTGAATTGGTTAAAAGAAATTCTAAAAAAAATTAAATTTACTTTCTCACTTCCTAAAAAATTCAACCAAACATGCCTAAAATAATTTTTAAAACTCAACTTTAAATTTTTTTTTAATTCAAAAATTCTAATCAAGCAACATCTGAAAATCTGCGTCCTTCAAAATCTTCCGTTATATCCGACGTAGAAGATGGGTGTTTTTTCCAAAGCGTTGAAAAAGTTGGTGGGGGTGTGGCCCAATTTACAAAAGGTTCAAAAATATTATTTTTTATACCATTCCTATACTATGAGATTTTTTTGAAAAAACAAATATTCATTGACTTTTTAAGACCGTTTCCCTTTTTTACCCATTATCTCTCTCTCTCTCTCGACAATTCATTTACAACTTAAAATGGTTCCCATCTTTTAAAAGTTGTTCTCTCTAAATCATCTGTTTCATATGGGTATATTTTTAAAAGCACACTTTTTTATTTTACATATATCAAAACACTCTAGACATTTATAGCTTGTTTGGTCCATGTCTATATTTTTTTTTCTCCAAATTTTAAAAATTCAACTCAAAATCAAATCTACTTTTACACTTTCTAAAATTTATTTCACTTTACTTTCTTTTTCTAAAAAAACTTTTAAAACACCATAACTTTAAATTCAAAAATCAAAATTAAATAAAAAATATATATTTAAAACATACTCGTTGAGGTCTATAAAATAAAATCTATTGTGACTATTTTTTGAAATTTTCTTATGAGATTTTTAGTTGGTTGAAAAAAACTCAAAAAAAAACCAAATCCACTTTTCAACATACTTCTAAATTCTACCAAACACTATATTTTAAAAACTCAACTTCAAAACTCAATTCAAAATATCAACCAAACTTGATCATATAAAACTGAGATAATGTTGTACATACTTAATCCTATAATATAGAATATTTGCAAATTATCCGGGTCATATAAGATCGAGTCAATATATATTTTTTTGTTCACAATAATAACTCAGTCTTGTAAAATAAAAATAATACGCATATACACAATACAATAAAATCAAATAAATAAAATAAAATAATATATAATTAACGTCCACCTTATTTTTTCATAGCAATATTTTATCAATTCTATCGAAAAGACATGCGGTCCACATCTCTCCCTCTCTCGGATCCCCATATGCTACAATAAATTTTCCTTTCTTTTTTCTGCAAACTGCACTTCTAAAATTTTGTCTGATCATCCTTTTCTAAATTTATTTATTCCAAATACTTTAATTGGCATATTCTCTTCCATTAGTTATTTTTTCATACCAACCTAAAGTGGACCCCACATGCCACTATCCCAAAGATAGTCCTTCCACCAAATTTATCTCTCTCACGTGCTCTCAACAAACGTCCGTTCATAAGTATTTTCGTTTTACTTGTAGTTTTTATTTTATTCGCGTATTTTGAACTGTCATTTTCTAGTTAATTTTGATGTATTGCCATGTGATATATATCAATGCACCTAATATTTTCTCATATTTTGAAGAGTGATAAATGCATATAATTTTTTTTTTAATCACTAATACTCTCTACCCCATTTTTTATGGAGGTTAGCAAACTTTTAAGACTGCAATCACACATACATAAATCAGCATACAAGTGTCTTGCTCCTTAATAAATTCCACTCCGTCTAAGTGAGAAAGACAATGCGTTCTTTCATTACATAAACTATTTATATAAAGTATTATTCAAGTGTTGTCTATCCCCATCGTACAATATTTACTCAAAAAAATTACAAACAACCTAGCTATGACCAATTTTATGATTTTATACAGACATATATAATCCTTGTTATAAGAAAAAAAAAACTATCATATCACCAAATTATTTAGTCAATACTCCACATTCAATTACAAAAAAAAAATGAAATTTGGACTATTATTAAATGTGTTTTCAACCTATCAAATCTCGAAAGTCAACAATTTTTTCTCTTTTATTCCACAAATTTAATCTCTTATTTTTTTCTTTATCTGTTTTTATGAAATTCAAAATACACTTAATTTGAATACAAGTACCATAAATTATTAAAGTTTATATATTTAAAATTTACTGATAAAAAAAAGACCATTTGTAAATATAAAATTACTCGTAAGACAAAAATTATAGAAAACCTACTAACTTACTCCTCGAGAAGTAAAATTCTGAATGACATGATCGTCGGGGTTTCAAAAAAGGGTAATTTGAAATGGAAGAGTTACTTGTGTTACAAGATAAAGGTAAATTAGTGCAAACTTTACACTGTCTGTAGAAAATAATTTAGGCACCAAAATATATATTTATGGATATATATATATATGTATTAATAAGAAAAATTAAAATAAGAAAGGGAAAGAATTGGTTGGCCTGTGAAGGAGAGGCATGCTAAGACGCTGTCCTAAAACCTTTATAACCTCCCTTACGTGTAGATATTGGCGATCTACAGAAACTTGAAGATATAACCCCAACAGCTCGTAGCCGGTGTCTCTTATTTGCACGTCAACAAGAAGATTATGACCAAGTCTTATAGTCTAGTTGCCCAAAATACAATATAGAAACTATATGCAGTGTAGAGCATGTATAGAAGATGTAAAGAGTGTTAGGAGATGTGTGTGTCAAAATGTGTAGAGAAGCCTTTTATTTATAGGCTTATGTTTGTAGTGTAACTCATGGGAATTATTAGACCCATGTTAATGCACTCTATGAATGAGAATGATGGCAATTTAAACCACAAAATAAAAACCAATAATACTCATGGAGTTACAAAATTTAAATTTGAATTTATTTGAAAAGTTTTAAAACTTTGAATATTATTCCAACAACTTGCTCCTGTGGAAATGTGTTCGTGAATATATGATTTTTTTAAGGTGGTGATATTGCCACTCTCACAATCTTTTGGTAACACTCCTACTAAAAAAAGAGCATACATTATTATTTCCACCACACTTGTTTTAATTTGACACAAAAGTTAATTAACTCACTAATTGCATAATTAACTCTTATCTATTTAGCAACAAATTTTGGTTGCACCAAAACACCAACAAAACCTCCATTAATATTGCAAAACTCTAAGTTTGAGAAGAATAATAGAAATAAAACCTCCATTGATACAAAACTCTAAGTTTGAGAAGAATGGTAGAAAAAAGAGAAACTTTAGAACAAGGGAAACAAAACAAGCAAGAAAGGGTTTATGAAAGAGAAGAAGACATGTTTTTATTTTGTTTCATTGTTAATGTTATTTTCATAACATACACAACAAATATATTAACAAAAGACACAATTTTCTGTTTAAAGCATGAAGAATGTTTACTCGGTTTTCCATAACCGAGTTGCAGGCTTGTACACTCGGCTACTCTCAACCGAGTATGAAATCCCATAAAATGTCAAATTAATACTCTCTCGAGACCTTCATTCGATTAAGAGCAGTTGCGTGTTGTTATATTATGCTCGGTTGTGAGTAGCCAAGTAACACTAATCACACTCAGGTGCTCTCAACCGAATGAAAGTCCCGAGAGCATATCAATATGACATTTCATGGGATTTCATACTCGGTTGAGAGCAGCCGAGTGTACAATCCTGCAACTCGGTTACGAAAAATCGAGTAAACCTTATTCGTACTTTAAACTGAAAATTGTGTTTTTTGTTTATAAATTTGATGTGTGTGTTATGAAAATAATATAAACAATGAAATAGGAATCGAGTAAATTTCTGACTGCTCTCTTTCATTAACGCTTGCGAGATGGAGGTGTGTGAGAGATGGATTGTTTGGGTCATTTGTTTTATGTACTTATGTTATTATGTATGATGGGGTTAAATACTGATTTTTATCATTGGCCTACAAAGGTAATTCAATAATTTTACCCCGGTAAAATTTCATATTTACCCCCGGTAAAATCTCACTTTTACCTCCACTAAAATCCCACTCAACTCCACTCAAATTCCACTCACCTCCATTAACTTTTACTCAAATTCCACTTACATCCACTCGATCACCTTTATAAAATTACCTTTTTGCCCCTCATTTTCATCAAATTTACTTTTTTACCATTCTAGATTTTACCTATAAATACCCCCTTCATTCATTCATTCAAACCACACCAAAAAAACATAATTCTTCTCATCCAACACCATCCTTCTCATCCAAGATCCATCCATCTCATCCAAGAGATATAAAGCCATTGACAGTATAAATACAAGCCAATTAGATAAAAAAATAGGAGGGTCTTATACTCTCTATTTTTATACTCCAAAAAATATCAACAACCCTTATACACTCTCTCTCATACACAATTTATTATTTACTCTGTCGAATTAGTGAAATTATAGAGGAAAAAGTTGGTAGCTTGTATCATCATCCAAAATTGATTGCCTTTGAGCTAATATAAAGCTAAGCACACACAAAAGGAGGACGTACTGCCGGACTAGTATAAGCGCTACCGGGGGAACCTACCTTAATAAAAAATGTCTTATGTTCATTTTTTTTTTATCGATATTCACTTATTGATTGGTTAATTATCTATTTTTAGATTTTGACACCATCAGTTGACGCCGTCTGTGGGAAAAAACAGTTTCTCAAAGTCACACATCTCTCATAAAGGTACGAAAGCATCCAAAATTTATTATGTCTTCTAGACGAACTCAGCCTGACCCCATACTGGCCCTACAAGAGCAGCAAGCTGCTCTTCAAGTCCGAATTGACACTCTTAGCCCAAAGAAAGAGTTCCCGAGCCAGCTCAAGAAGCAGTTCGTTTTCAGTCTCCGCATCTGCTAATGTTCACCCAATCCTTCTACGAGTCCCAGTCAGAGAAAGACTCGGAGATCGTGACAGAAGATTTGGGGCGAGCCGCAGCAGAATTGCCGAACTTGAATCCCACCACTCCAGCTCTACTAGGGAGACCTCTTATGAAGAAGTTTCTGCCTCGCCTTCTCCCCCACCAGTAAGGGACCCACAGATTAACGTGATTTGTGAGAGGCGCTCAGACGAAGTTTCGCGACATCGGAGCCCAAGCGAAGGCCTACCTCCCCTCCCGTCAGCTCAGATACCAGGACGAGAGGTGGAAGTTAAACAAAGGGGATCCGTTTTTGATAGGATCTCTCGTAAAGAATCGGTTGAAGAAGTCGAGAAAAGACTGATGTCAAGGATGGAGGCCCAAATGGCACAAATGATGAAGACCGTGGGTCGTCTGACAGGAAACTCGACAGCAGCTCTGGTTAGGGACTCTAAATCCCTTTTTGCGAATCACATTCAAAATTGCCTGGTTCCCAAAAAATTTAGACTCTCGACGCTGGAATGCTACGATGGAACCACTGACCCTGTGGATCATTGGCAACAATACGAAAACATGATGGGGCTCAAGAATGTCCCAGACGGCATAATATGCAGAGCCTTCATTACCACTCTTAAGGGGGTAGCCCGAACATGGTGCAACAGCCTGCCACGGGGGTCGATCTCAAACTCACAGGAGCTCAGTACCAAGTTCATTTCACATTTCATGGGGACCAAACGGCAATCTAAAATCTTTACTCACCTCTTCACCATAAAGCAGGGGTCTACCGAGAGCTTGAAGGAATATGCTCGTCATTTTAACCAAGAAAGTCTCATAGTCACCGACCTAAATGAAGGAGTGGCTGTAGCAGCTTTCATGGAGGGAGTAACCTCCCCATACTGCCTTATGACTCTGGCAAGAATGGCCCCAAAGACCATGTCCGAGCTCTTGGATGAGGTCAACAAGCAGATCGGCGTGGAAGAAACTCTGCAAGGAAGGAACCTGTCAACCCTTTTATCCTCCTCCAAGCGCCAAAGAGGGGACACCCCGCCCCATGGTCAAGAAAGATAGGGTAAAAAAGGTAAGAAAAAATCAGACAAGCCTGAGCTAAGAGAAGGCAAGGCACGCCAATAGTTTGCTCCCCTGACAGCCCCTTTAGGCGAGGTCTATGCCCAATTAAATCCAGGGCAGATCCCAGAGGCTCGGAAGATGAATACATTTAAAAAGAGACAGGATATGACCAAGTATTGTTGGTACCATAAGGACCACGGTCATGAAACGGATGATTGCTGGAACCTGAAGGAAGAAATTGAGAAGCTCATTCAAAGAGGAAAACTCATGCAATATGAAGATAGAAAGAACGGGGCTCCCCTAGAAGCCCAAGGGAATGTACCAGAAAACGAGATCTTCATGATTGAGGGGGGCTCTTCCTACTCTGGGAATAACAATAGGTCCAGAAAGGCTTACATCAGACAAGCCAAGTCCTCGAGCTCGAAAGCAGAATGCTTCAGTTTCAGACCTACCAAAACGGTGAAGTACGATGTAAAGGAGCTTGTATTCACTGACGAAGATATGAGCGGGGTAGAGTTCCCCCACAACGACCCTCTGGTAATAACAGCGATGGTGGGTAATCACAATGTCCATAGAATCCTCATTGACACAGGGGCCACTTCCAACCTCATGTATTACAACGCCTTTAAGGCCATGGGTCTCACTACGGAGCACCTAACCCCTTCCTCGGTCACCCTGGTTGGTTTTTCGGGAGAAAATATTAAGTCTATGGGAACAATTAAGCTCACTGTAACCCTGGGAACTGCTCCAAAGAAGATCACCACAGTCGCCGAATTCTTGATACTAGATAGAGCTGCCCATTATAACGCCATTCTCGGCAGGGGAACACTTAATGAGATCAGGGCTGCCATTTCAACTTGTAGCCTAACCATGAGATTCCCTACCCCCCACAGAGTTGGGGAGGTCAGAGGAAATTAGGTTGAAGCTCGTAACTGTCAGTTCGGGACACTAAAAGAAGTCAGAACTATAGACATCACGGTAGTTGAGGTCGAAGTCACTGCCGATAAAGAATTAATAGGGACAAAAGAGCCTAGCGAAACAAAGATGTGGGAGATCGACACCTTAGATCCCAGAGATGAAGAAAAAGAGTTCCGTGGTGAACCAGTGGAAGACTTGGAAGATTTAGTTCTGGACCTCTCACAGCCCGATCGAACCCTAAAGATCAGTGATTAACTCTGCGCAGAAGTTAGAAAAGAACTTTGCCAATGCTTACGGGTTAACGCTGATATCTTTGCATGGTCCCACAACGATATAAAAGGGTTGAATCCGGAGGTCATGGTACACAGGCTCAATGCCGACCCCACTTTCAAACCCGTGAGGCAGAAGAAAAGAAATTTTGCAGCAGAAAGAAATTTGGTCGCCAAAGAAGAGGTTCAGAAGCTCCTCCGAGCTGGTTTTATTCGAGAGGTCTACTATCCGAAGTGGCTGTCCAATATAGTGCTCGTGAAGAAGCACAATGGAAAGTGGAGAATGTACGTGGATTTCAAAGACCTTAATAAAGCCTGTCCGAAAGACAGTTTTTCACTCCCAAAGATCGACCAACTTGTGGACGTAACTACGGGCCACGAAATGTTGAGTTTCATGGATGCATACTCCGGCTACAATCAGGTCAGAATGGCTCCAGAAGATGAAGAGAAGACCTCCTTTATCACCAACGAAGGCATGTACTGTTTCAAAGCTATGCCATTTGGTCTGAGAAATGCGGGAGCTACCTATCAAAGGGTGATGAACGCACTATTTAAAGACCAAATAGGCAGAAACATGGAGGTTTATGTTAATGACATATTGGTTAAGAGCCTTAAAGCCTCAAACCATGTGGCCGACCTCAATGAAGCCTTTACAATACTCAGACAGAACGGCATGTCCCTCAACCCAGCCAAATGCGCTTTTGGAGTTAAAGGGGGGGAATTCTTGGGCTTTATGGTCACTCAAAGAGGAATTGAAGCTAATCCAGAGAAGATACAAGCCCTTATTGACATGAGATCTCCATCCAAATCGAAAGAAGTTCAGAGTTTAGCAGGAAGAGTGGCAGCTCTCAATAGGTTCATCTCTAGAGCAACTGACAAGTGTCACCCTTTTTCAAAACTCTAAAGAAAGCTTTCGAGTGGAACGAAGAATGCAAGCTGGCTTTTCAGCAGCTCAAACAATACCTCGGAACTCCTCCCCTACTTAGCTCACCAAAAAAAAGTGGAGGTTCTGAATCTATACTTGGCAGTATCACGAACAATAGTTAGTTCAGTACTGATGAGGAATGATGAAGGAGCTCAACTACCAGTGTATTACACGAGTAGAGCTCTGCATGCTGCCGAACTAAACTACCCAAGGTTGGAGAAGTTAGCCTATGCCCTGCTTATCACATCTCGAAAGTTAAGACCCTACTTTCAAGCCCACACCATAGATGTGCTCACAGATCAGCCACTGCGAAGAATTCTCGATAAGCCAGAATAATCAGGTCGTTTGGCCATCTGGGTCATGGAACTCGGGCAGTTCGTGATTAACTACCGGCCTCGAACTTCGATCAAGGGCCAGGCAGTGGCGGACTTTATAGCCGAGTTCACCTACACAGAAGAAGAGGTTAGCGAGCCACCAGAGCTACTGACGCTCCCAGACCCAAACACTTCAACCCCTACCACCTCAATGAACTTGTTGCCAAGAGTACCCATATGGGTCTTGCACGCTGATGGAGCTTCCAATTTACAAGGTTCTGGAGCTGGTTTAGTGCTAATCACTCTTGAGGCCAACACTCTGGAGATAGCATTGAAATTCCTATTTAAGGCCTCCAACAACGAGGCTGAGTACGAAGCCATCATTTCGGGCCTGAGAATAGCTGGTGATCTGGGAGCAAAGCAGATGGTAGTCTATAATGACTCCGCGGTAGTAGTCGGCCAAATACTTGGGCATAATATGACAAAAGAAGAAAGTCTGGCCACTTACTTGACGAAGGTTAAAATGGCAGCTCAAAAGTACTCTAATTTAATTTTCATTAAGGTCCCACGAGCTCAGAATAACAAGGCAGATCACCTGGACAAGTTAGCCACGACTTCGGACTTACCAAAAGGGGTTCACGTTGAGTATCTGGAAAGAAAAGCCATAGATGAACCCTTGGAGTTAGATACGGCTCCAGTACAGGTCTGCAAATGCTGGATTGATCCAATTTTGAACTATCTCACTGACGGAACTCTCCCCGAAGATGGAAAGATGGCCAAAAGAATAAAATATATGTCAAATAGATATGTGGTCATCGAAGCAACGCTGTACAAAAGGGGATACGTCCTCCCTTTTTTGCTCTGCCTACACCCACACCAAGCCCAAGCAACCCTGCTAGAGATTCATGAGGGTCTATGTGGAGGGCATCCAGCAGCTCGCTCACTAGCACTCAAGATTGGCAGACAAGGCTATTTCTGGCCCACTATCTTACAAGACGCAAAGGAAATGGTAAAGAAATGTGACAAGTGCCAGCGATTCGTCAACATTCAGCATCTCCCAGCAGAACTTATGACCCCCGTCAGCAGCCCCTGGCCTTTCTCTCAATGGGGTATGGACATAGTAGGGCCTTTTCCTTTGGGCAAAGGACATACTAAGTTTGCAGTTATGGCCATCGATTATTTCACCAAATGGGTTGAGGCTGAAGCACTGACAATGATCACCACCATGAAAATTTAGAATTTCGTGTGGAGAAACATCATCTGTCGTTTTGGTCTCCCAAAAATTCTGATCATTGATAACGGAAAAGCAGTTTGACTGCAACCTCTTCAGAGATTTCTGCGAAGGGCATGGAATCGAGAACCATTACAGTTCACCTATCCACCCTCAAGCCAATGGCCAAGCGGAAGTCACCAATAGAACTCTACTGAACTCATTGAAAAAGAGACTTGATGATGCCAAAGGAAACTGGTCTGAAGAGCTCCCATCAGTACTATGGGCCTACAGGACCACCATCAGGGGCCCAACCGGTGAAACTCCTTTCTCCCTGACCTACGGAACAGAAGCTGTCATTCCAGTGGAGATAGGAGTACCAACTTATAGAGTCAACTATCATGACCCAACTCGTAATGATGAAAACCTACTGGCTAACTTAGATCTTCTCGAAGAGAAAAGAGAGCAAGCTCGAATCAAAGAAGAGGCATATAAAAGAAGTATGATCAAGAGTTACAACAAAAAGGTCAATCACAGGAGTCTGAATGTTGGTGACTTAGTACTTCAGAAAGTCACCTTAGCAACAAAGATTTCTGAACATGGCAAACTCGCTGCTAAGTGGGAAGGTCCCTATGTGGTCACCAAGGTCAGCCGACCTGGCACCTACTATTTGAGGACCGCGGATGGCATGGAGCTCATGCGACTGTGGAACATAGAGCACCTCAAGAGATATTATCCTTGAATTAAGACAGGTTATATTTTTGTAATACTTGCTCTTTTATAGAAGTGTATAAGAAATATTTTGTGTGCCACTTCATTCCCTGTAAATTACATTATGTAAAAACCTCCTCACAAAGAGGACGGTTTACTAGCTTAAGAGGCCTGGTAACGAATGAGAAGATTGTCAGAATTTACCTAAGTCAGAAGGGGGCAAGACTCTACTCAAGACTTATTAATGTTCCAAGCTCTACGACTTGCATCCAATGTCTAACGAGTTCTACATATTGATGTTTCGAGCTCAACGACTAGCATCCGAGATCTAACTTCCTTGGACTACGACTCGAGATCAACGTCTAGCCAGCCTTACACAATAATGTTCTGAAGCTCTAAAAGCTCTACACATTGATGTTTTGAGCTCAATGACTAGCATCCAAGATCTAACTTCCTTGAACTAAGACTCGAGATCAACGTCTAGCCAGCCTTACACAATGATGTTCTGAAACTCTAAAACTAATGATCAAAGTCTAGCTAGCTTTACACGTTAATGTTCTGAGCTCCACAAACTTATGGTCAAAGGTTAACGAAACCTTACACGTCGATTACTCGAGCTCTCTCCATGATTATCTTCCTTGACAAGTACCCGTTCTTACACCTTAGCTTTGAGCCAGACCACTTAACCGACAAAAATATTTATCTTCACATTCAGCTTTCATCATAAAAATAAAGGATAGGGGGCAATTGATGGGGTTAAATACTGATTTTTATCATTGGCCTACAAAGGTAATTCAATAATTTTACCTCCGGTAAAATTTCACATTTACCGCCGGTAAAATCTCACTTTTACTTCCACTAAAATCCCACTCAACTCCACTCAAATTTCACTCACCTCCATTAACTTCCACTCAAATTCCACTTACATCCACTCACCTTTATAAAATTACCTTTTTGCCCCTCATCTTCATCAAATTTACTTTTTTACCATTCTAGATTTTACCTATAAATACCCCCTTCATTCATTCATTCAAACCACACAAAAAAAACATAATTCTTCTCATCCAACACCATCCTTCTCATCCAAGATCCATCCATCTCATCCAAGAGATATAAAGCCTTTGGCAGTATAAATACAAGCCAATTAGATAAAAAATAGGAGGGTCTTATACTCTCTATTTTTATACTCCAAAAAATATCAACAACCCTTATACACTCTCTCTCCTACACAGTTTGTTATTTACTCTGTCGAATTAGTGAAATTATAGAGGGAAAAGTTGGTAGTTTGTATCATCATCCAAAATTGATTGCCTTTGAGCTAATATAAAGCTAAGCACACACAAAAGGAGGACGTACTGCCGGACTAGCATAAGCGCTACTGGAGGAACCTACCTTAATAAAAAATGTCTTATGTTCATTTTTTTTATTATCGATATTCACTTATTGATTGGTTAATTATCTATTTTTAGATTTTGACACCATCAATGTACTTAATGATATTGTTAATTAATTAAGTAAGAGATTTATTCCAAAAAATAAGTGGGAGTGGTGGGAATGGTAAGAATAAAATAGGAGTATTATTAAGATAAAAGTGTAAAAGTAAGAATGTTACCAAGAGGTTGTGAGGGTGCCAAAATTACCACCCTTTTTTTACTCTACGTGTTTAAATGAATATTTTATTTTTTCATTTTTTTAGACAAATATATACGTGAAATTGAGATTTTAGAAATGTTGCCAAGTCTAAAAAGTATTTTAGAATATCTTCAATGGTTGCATAAATATTAAGGGATAAATCTGATGTGTTAATCCACTTTTACACAAAACTTGAGGTATAAAAAAAGGGTAATGTTATAGGCACCCTGGTTTTGTAGCCAAAACACCAATGTAGCCTTAACACCACAATTTAAAAGTTATTGATCATGGCACCCATATGGTGACACCCTGAATTTAAGCACCGAGTCGGTGTCTTGTTGCCGAATTTCGACATTCGATTCGGTAACCTTTCACCGACTTGACATTCAGTAAACTTTGGCCAAGTCAATTTTTAAAAATATTTCACTAACATTTGATTTCGGGAAAAAGTTACCGAATTTTAACTTCTAACCCGGTGAATTGCCATCGAATGTTGACCTTGAAGTCGGCAACTTACTATCGACTTGTATGTTATGTATTAGGGCAACCAACCCTATGTGGTGACATCCCAAATTTAAGCACCGAGTCGGTGTCTTGTTGCCAAATTTCGACATTCGATTTGGTAACCTTCCACCGATTTAACATTCGGCAAACTATGGCTAAGTCAATTTTTAAAAATATTTCACTTACATTTGATCTCGGCAAAAGGTTACCGAATTTTAATTTCTAACTTGGTAAATTATCACCGAATGTTGATCCTTAAGTCGGCAATTGACTACCGACTTTTATGTTATGTATTGGGGAAACCAACCCCTAATTTGTAGCCATAACACCAAATGGTTAATATTTTTGTGGCCCTTATAAAAAAAATACTTTGTTTTAAATTTTTGGTGTTCTAGCTACAAAAGAGGGGTGCATATAACATTACCCATAAAAAAATTTGTCCTTTAGTGGTAGTTTTACAAAGTCTTATGTAAAATTTGAAATAACAAATAATAAAATAACACATGTTAAAATATATATTTGAAATTTACTTATCAAAAGCTATAAAACAAGAAACATTGTAACTATAAAATTATGTACTAAAAATTTTAAAAGAAAAATATGAAATATATATAACATATGTTGATATCTCATTGATTCTTTTAAAATTTAACATATGTGCATCTGTGAATGCTCATACCTGCATGTGTGCTCATTTCTTTAAAGATCGAGATTTTTGCGAGAGTCGCAAAATGAGGTGTTCACAGTAAATCAAAGAATTAGTAAAATAGGGGATATATTGAACTTAGTATTAATAATATGTGATAACCAAAAAAATTTCCTAAAAATATTCAAGAATGATACTATATAGACAAGATATCAAGATTTATGAAAATACTAGGGTATACCGGTGACATCCGACATGGTGAAATAAATAAAATATGATAATATAAATCAACAAATATTAATTAGTCTATTTTGAGCTCATTGTTTGCCTAAACTAACGTTTTGAACAATTAAAACGTAGGTTCATATTTTTGATCTCGGCACAATAAATTTTTGGCAAATTAAAATCAAGCTAGATGTGAAATAATCCAATCACGTCTGTTAATATTATTTGAAATTAGTCCAAAGATTAGATTAATGTATTGTGAGCACTTTTGAAAACGACAGAGTGATATGAACAATAAAGTACAAACATATGAAGTATATCATTAAATGTTACTTTGTAATTTTTTTTTTACATATTTCAATAGTAACGATGGATCTTGTTTAATTGATCTTGATTAGTAGATTTTAAATATTAAATATTTTATTTTAATTTATGACATTTTTAATGTAGACAAAATTATTGGTGTGTAAGAGTTTATTATGTGTATATTATTGATGTGAGTGTTTTAAATTTGATTTGACATTTTAATGTGTGTATAAAACTCATCCAAAAGTGTAGAACTAATACACATCATAATATGCGTAGTTATAATGTAGATATATAAATAATTAATATTAATATATAAATTACATTATACATTAATAAATAACACAACTTAAAAATTATATAATAACTAGGTATTGTCCGTGCCATTCGACACTATTAAAAAAATAATTTACAAAAAAAAACTATATTATTAAATTTCTCTAAATAATTATAACATTTAAATTATTATAGATAACGATTAAATCAGTAAATAGTATTTTATTATAGATTTTTCATTAAAGTAAAAATAAAAGGGACAATTGAAAAAAAGGTCTTTCTTAGAGAAAGATTTTCACACTAAAGTCAAGGAATAATTTTTTTGTAAATAAAGGGCCTATTTTTTATTTTATTGATAATATGACACGTGTCTTTTTTTTTCATTGTAAAATGACATCCCAACCCTTAAAATAAACTAAAAAAATACCAATATGCATTAAAATATGGACTGCAATATGAACTTTGCAGTCTATATTTCACTACAATATGAACTTTGCAGTCCATATTTTACTGCAATATAAACTTTGCAGTCCATATTTTTGGTGCAAAGTTCATATTGCAGTCTATATTTTACTGCAATGTGAACTTTCCAGTCCATATTTCTAGTGCAAAGTTCATATTGCAGTCCAACTTTTACTGCAATATGAACTTTGCAGTTCATATTTTACTGCAATATGAATTTTGCTGTCCATATTTTTTGTGCAAATTTCATAAAGAGGGGTAGTTTAGGTAATACATAACATGCTTTTATTAATTAAATAATATTTAAATTTATTCAAATACCTTTCATTTAAAATATAAAACAAAGTAGGCCTCTTACACTAATAACCAATTAAAAATAGGCCCTTCATTTAAAAAAATTATTATTTATTAAATTTTTAATAAAAATCAATATGTAATAAGATTTTCTACCTAATTTTTAAAAAATAAAATCGTACTCCGTGTAAAAAAAGAAAAGAAAAAATGAAACGGGAGGCAGCAGTTGCCGCATACACACCACCTACTAATTAACCTACTCCTCGAGAAGGAAAATTCTGAATGACATGACCGGTAAGTAATAAATACAACTTAAATTCCAAGTGGTGTGTTTTGCCCAAAAAAATAAATTTTTTTTTTCCAAGTGGTGTATTCTTTACTTGCCAACAACAGTTGGATTGTTGGTACCAAGAGGTAATCTTTTACCACTCGCCTCTCAGAGCAATTCTATTGAAATAATTAAAATATTTTATTATTATTTACTCAATAAATTGTTAAATTTAATAATGTAATTATTTTTAATAGTTATTTTTTTAATAATTAAATTTGTGAAAGTTTATTATATTAATTGATCATAAATTAATTAATTTAAATTTTATTTTAAAAAAGGAAAAAAATGATTTAAATTTAAGATTCTCTTTACCTAATAAAATTGGTAAACCCCTCATTTTAACAATTGAGAAAAATTATTAACTTTGATGACAAAAAGAGTAGATTTGATTATTGATTAAAAAATTATTAACATTTAATTATACCATTAAAAAATATTTTTAGTCAATATTATTAAAATTAATTATAATTATTATTTTGGAGATACACTCATATCGTTAAACTACACCCCTCCTGGACAAAAAAATAAAATAAAATAAACACTACGCGCCATCCTCGAGAGTGGTAAAGTGACACCCCACACATTGAATTAAGGGGTGGTATTTTCAAACCGAAAACCGACCGACCATCATTCAGTTTCAGTTACCGACCGACCATATTTTAGTTGGTAACCGACCAATCAGTTACCGATATTCCTCGATTGCAAGTTTTCAATATGTATACTATCGGTTATTACCGACCGACTGACTAAAAAATGATTACAGTCACTTACCCAGATTTTAATACTAAAACGAGTCAACCGATTACCGACCATTACACACCAATTAAAACTTAGAAGAATAAAAGTAAAAAGTAAAAAACTTGTAAGCTACACTGCTGCAGCCTACAGACCCCCACTCCTATTTCGCCTTTCCCATTTCCCCCCAGTCCGTTCTCCACTCTGGTTCTCACCTCACTTCCTCGGTTCCTCCGTTCCTCGGTGCCGTCGCCAAAGCCCACACTCCACAGTCCACACTCGATAGAGACAGACCCCACTCCTCCGTGGTTCCGTGACTCCATCCCTCATTCAGTCAGTCAGTCAGTCACTTGACTCACTCTCACCGGTCTCCACTCTTCAATCTCCAGTCTCTAATCTCCATCGTCGCCGGCTCTCCGGTATGATTTCTCTCTTCTTCTTTTAGTTTAATCTTCAATTTTTTTTATTGTGTATGTAGAAATAGAATTGTAGATCGTTTGACCTCAAACATGTATGCTCAATATTTTTTTTTTCGATTTACTCTGCTTAAGTGCTTAATGCAGCTAATGCTTATTGTTTCAATCTAGTGATCTACATAAATTACAGTTTACAGATGGATTTGAGTTTGTATATGACTATATGTTTATACTAAACAGAGATAGGTTAGATTATTAAGAGAAATAACCCAGACAAGGAAGGAACCCATTTGTAAAGTGAAATAATTAACAGAGATAGGCAGATAGTTTACTAATTAAAGGAAGGAACCCATTTGGTCTTTTGATTTCAGGAGAGATATGGCATAATATGATATTATGATGTTCTTGTACTTGGTGGGTTCCATACTTCCATTACACTGCAGGCATTTTTCAATTTGGATTGAAACTTAGATACCAAATTGGTGGCCATCATCAGATATTCAGATAAGATAGAGACATGAGGAAATGTGATATTCATTTTTCTTAATTTGCTTGTAAGCTACTGAAATGGGCAAATGGCTGCTGTGTTGTTTAGGAATATCATTGACTCATTCTTATCTTTCTTTTGTAGCTCTCCAAACTACAAAAGTGCAGCTAAAATGCATTTTTTTTTCTTTTGTCTTCTTTGGTTTCAATTCAATTAGATTTTTGTTTAGGAATATCGAATATCACTGTTATCTCTTATCTTTCTGTTTTTTTAGTGAAAAAATGCATTATACATTTATACATCATAAGATATTAAGATAGATTGATGGATGGTTGCAGAAGCAGCAGAACTAATGATCATATTTTACTATTTTAGTGAAAAAATGCATTGGTCGGTTTATACGGATTACCGACCCAACCAACCGATAATTTCGGTTTAACCGACGGTCGGTTTACCGACCATGTCGGTTCGGTTGTAGTTTTGAAAAAGCTATTACCGACTTGGTCGGTTCGGTTTGCATACTGACCATGTCGGTTCGGTAACCGAACCGCGGCCACCCCTACACTGAATCGTCAGTTGGTCACCACTCTTTGCTTCCCTTCCTTCCTGTTATTAGAAGATTAGATTAGATAGAGAGTGAGTGAGTGAGTGAGTGAAAACAAAGCAAGCAAAGTGGGGTCTGAAGAAAAACTTGAGGCCGTCCCTCTGGTTTAAACCCAACTAACCCCCTTCTTATCTGTTGTGCTACATTGCACTTTCCCTTAATTTTTCTTGTCTAATTTCACAGTAATCTCTTCTCTTTCTCACCCACTTTCTGTTTCTATCTGGCGAGCCGTCATCGCCACCGGACTTCGACTTTCCATAGGTATGTATCCTCTCTCTTCTCTCCCTTCATTCAAAAATTTTAGGTCTTTTTTTGTATCTTCTCAAAGTGATTAACTTTTTAGGGGTTTATTTCCTATCCTCATTTTCTCTAGTATATTTTGTATTTGGGTGTTTGATAGTGACGATAGTTAGGCTTTTTAGGATAGACCCTTTTTTAGACGAATTTTGCAATATTAGTTGGCTACACTTCGGGTAAGGGTGCGTGGTTTTAAAAATCAAGATTTAAGGTAGATTTCATTCAAGAAGATTAAGGGTAAGTGTAAGGGTATAGATCAGAGCATTACTATTGATTGCTTTGTAAAAAGTGGGGTCTGAATGACACCAAGGTGCTGGGTGCATAGTTCTTTGCTTTTGGTGTGTCTTCTGTTGTTAGTGTGTATGTGGATAGGTAGTATTTTCCTGGCCCATGTGGGTGGTGTTAGATCTTGTTGGTTCTAAATAACCATAAACCCTAGGATCGATCATGTCGTATCACCAAGAATCAATAAATTAATTTGCGGAAGCGTACCTGAATCCATAAACACGTGTTTGTAGCCGAGTGGTTGGTCTTCCAGATCAACACGTATTTCTTTAGAGAATCCTTTAGGTTTTCTCCATGCTCTCTGTGATGATGGAGGCTCAACAGGGATAAGATACGTACGTGTAATCTGGGGATCATAACCACAATATATATAGATAGTAAACCCTACTATCTATTTAGTATTTCTATTTTAGCCCATCATAAAAATAGAATTACTCTTAAGTATCTACACATTAAAGGCCCACACCCTATTAGATACATTTAAGCCCAAATAACTTAAACCTTATTTAATCACTTTTAAAGTGGGCTTAACCATTCGACAGTCCACAACACATAATTATTTCACATATAAGCCCAATGTTGGATTAAGGATCCAACAGGTGGCCCTTCGATGTATTCTGCTAATTTTTGATCTTTAGCATACTTTAAATTGTTTGAAATATGGGTGTTTTCAATAGTTCTCGAACAAGAACATTGGTGATGAAATCTTCTTAGAATTGTGTCCAGCGAACAAGAAGAGTATCTCTGTGTTTTCCCGCAAATCTCCGATTTTCATGGTCGGACTTTCCTTTTTGGGTGTCTCAAATAAGTTGTACCATTGACTATTGAATAATGCTTAGGTTGAAATTAGTATTTCCATTACAAGTACCAAAATCAAAAAGTACTAAAGTAGAAGTCGGGCTATCCATTTGAGATGGAGAAAAAGTGGATAGAACTATTGCTAGAGTTAAGTTCTGGAACTTCTAAGTCTCTATCCTATTCTATCAAATTAAAGGTCCATGCTCAATGCACTTGGCTTCGGCAAAGAGTAGGCACAGGTTTTTAGAGTTGTTCGATGTAGTGCTGTTGCTGAAGGAGTTATTGGTTATGATATTAAAATCATTTAGTCCAAGAAGTTAATGCCTTAATTGGTCCCATTTTTGCTTTGATAATAGCATTTTCCTTTTAAAAATATATTACAATTTTCATATCTTGGTTTGTTTAGTACTCCCAGCATCCCATTTAGTACTCCCTTTATCCCAAATATGGAGCATATTTTATTCTTAGCCATTGATTATGCTTTAGTGTATTCTTTAAAGGGATGTGATTATGCTTTAGTGTATTCTTTATAAACATGCGATTATGCTCAGTATCATATTTTCAAAATTTTAAATGCTCAACATTTAACTTGGTCACTTCCTTTGTCTTTTAATTGGTTAATAATTTGGCCCAAACAATGGCTCTTTTGGATACTTGGCACTAGGTAATATGCCCTGCTAATTTACTTTAATGCAACTCGTGAATTTGTCGGGTGACACAACACTATCTAATACTTTTTTAACTAGAATAAAATGAATGACCTCCATTTTTAATTCCTGTGTAATTGATCCCATAATCTATCTTTCTTTGAATTGTTAATTTATACATTAGATCTTGAATTGGCTATAGATTTAAGAGCAATCATGTTGTCGATTAGTGTCTATGTCTTGGGGATAATCAGTTGTGTGGTCATGAATTTTCTAATCAACTTTTTGGGAATTCGAAGAGTAAAATGGTTTAGTTTTCCATCTTTAATCCTCCTCGTGGATGAAACTTTTTCCATTTTTAGTCCCCTCGTTGACAGAGAGTATTAGTTTTCAATAGCCTTCTGCCTCCCTTCGTAATTCCTCCATTTCAGTCCCCTGGAAAGAAGGAAAGAGATTATCTACAATTATATATCTGTATACTCACAACACTACTTGTTCCTTTGCTGCAGGTTTCACAAAGTCACCAAATCAATGGTGTTAACTAGAAGCGGAAGGAAATGGTTGGAAATGTCAAAGGTAACAACAAATTTTTCAGAGCATTTTGTTTATGTTTGATTTTGGGTTTGTTCTTTGAATTTTGTTAACCTAATAATTTTAGCTACCAAGATCCCTTCGATCTCTTTAATTCAGGTTGTTGGATTCATAAAAATTCCATTTTTTTTGTTGGTTAATAATTAAGAATTGTTTTATTATGTTTTTTGTGATTTTTAATTATATAATACACAGCATAAATATATATTGCATTATATTTATATATATTGAAATAGTAAAAGACCCGTGTATATCTCATACTCAAAATGAGATAACTATAGATAACTGTAGTCTGTTATTAGAAGTGCTCTGTACTTATCAATACTTATCATTTAACATGTATAACATAGCAATACAAATGATCACCCATAATGTGTGTGAAAAGTATAAAACTATCTTTCTCTTTACCTCTTTAATCTTCTCTTTTTGTATTTTCATTACTTGCTTCTTTTTGGTATCAGAGTACTAAAATGGCCGAATCAACCAATACATCTAGCCTTGCTTCTGCCACCTGCCATTCTTTCCTCCCCATCTTTTATGCCTTTAACCCATGCTCACCACTTTAGCTCCCTGAAACTCACCTCAAAGAATTTTCCTGTACTGGAAGACTCAGTTACTTCCCTTTCCTGCGTGCACAAAAACTTGTCGGGATACATAGACAAACTCGTCCTTGTCCCCCCGCTAAGATCGTTGTTGACGGCAAACCCACTTCCGACGATAATCCCTAATATAGTCTTTGGGTCGACCAAGATCAATTGCTCATGAGTTTGTTGATTTCTTCTCTATCATCAGAAGTTCTCCCCATTAGTTGTTGGGCTCTCTACCTCGTACGAGATCTGGAGTGCTCTTGAATCTGCTCTCGCTTCTCTGTCCAATACCTGCATTCTCAATATCCATATGAACCTTCAGAATCTTAGCCAAAAGGACCTGTCAGTCACTGCCTTTTCTTCAAAAAGCAAAAGGATACTCTGATGAATTGGCTGCTGCTGGATGCGCCCCTTCTCGCTTGCTGATTTTAATATTTTATATATTCAAAGGACTACGACCTGAATTCAAAGACATTGTTACCACACTCACACAGCTAGATCGGAACCCGTATCTTTTCATGAATTACATGGGCTTCTACTTAGCCATGAATTCCTTCATGCTGAGCACTTTCTCTCTCCCTCACCATATCATCTTCCTAGCGATGTATCGCCTACATCTCCTCCATCAGCAAATTTCACTCATCGCGGTAACTTACCGACTCGCACTGGTGGTTGCTCTCCTCGTGGCCGTGTTCGCTTTGAACAACAATAGGGCTCCAAATATGCCAGATTCTTCATATTTTTAACAGGATTTCCGAACTCGATTTCACATCTGCAACAGTGGGAACCATAATGCAACTACATGTTATCATCGTTATTCACATATAATCAATCCCGTGGCTGCTTCCTCTGCTCCCATGGCACACATGGCTGCATATCTGACAACGTCACCTCCTTTAAATTGGTTTGCAGATACTGGTGCCACTCATCACTTCACGCCTGATTTAGCCAGCCTTTCTCATGCTGAGGAATACACAGGTTCTGGTCAACTTCATGTGGGCAATGGTAAGGGTTTACTCATATCTCATACCGGCTCTACATCAATTAAAACTCTTTCCAATTCTTTTCGGTTATCAAATGTTCTTCATGTTCCTTCTATATCTAAACCTCTAATTTCGGTTCAAAAATTTGCCAAAGATAACATTGTATTTTTTGAGTTTCACCTTTCTCATTTTTTGATTAAGGATCAGGTCACACAGGACCCCCTTCTTTCCGGTCAGAGTAGGCACGGCCTCTATTCCTTGACGCCGACTTTTGCATCTGTGCCTAAACCTTTCACTTCTCTTGCTGAGCGCGCGTCTACCGATTGGTGGCATCGTCGTTTAGGTCATCCCCAATGCTCGCGTTCTTCGTCAAATAATCAGCACCAATAATTTGCCGTGCAACTCCACGTTTAGGTCTCTTTCTTCAATTTGTACGGCTTGCCAACTTGGCAAGTCTTCTAGGCTTAGTTTGTCTTCTACAAATTCCTGTAGCTCTTCTATTTTGGAATTAATTTATAGTGATGTGTGGGACTTTTGATGGCCATCGATACTTTGTTATATTTGTTGATGATTTCTCAAAGTTTATATGGTTTTATCCTATGATGCATAAAAATGAAGTGTTCGATATTTTTCAAAAATTTCGACTTCGGGTTGAATGCCAATTCGACACAAAAATCAAACACGTCCAAACTGATTGGGGTGGTGAGTATCGTAAATTAAGCAAATTTTTCGAGTCTTGTGGTATTATCCATCGATTAACCTGTCCTCGTACTCATGAACAAAATGGGTCCGTTGAGCGTCGAAATAGACACATCGTAGAAACAGGGCTCTCCTTATTAGAACAAGCTGCTGTCCCTCCTAAATTTTGTCACTTTGCCTTCGATACAGCAGTCTATTTAATAAATTGTATGCCCTCTAAGGTTTCACATAACCAATCTCCGTTTCAACTTATTTTTAACAAATCTCCAAATTACTTATTTCTCAAAGTTTTTGGATGTTTGTGTTTTCCATATTTACGCCCCTATAACGCTCATAAAATGGACTTCCGTTCCTCTCCGTGCGCCTTTTTAGGTTACAGTTCCACTCATCTTGGATATCGGTGTTTTGATTTACAATCTCGTAGACTTTATATTGCCCGGCATGTTCGTTTTGACGAATCATCCTATCCATTTTCTAAGCCATCTATTTTGGGTCCTCCTCCATCCCAATCACCACAGATTCATTCTAATCCATGGCTACTTGTACCCACTTGCTTTAGTTCAGCTAATTTCTCACACGTCCCTACTGTCCCATACAATTCCTCACCTAACCCATCAAGAAACCCTCCTCCCACCATGAAAAATACACAACTATGTCCAAACCCACAACTTATTGACCCTTTAATTCCCACTGCCACCACTTCGGCTCACACACACAATCCTCCTTTAAACCATTCTTCACTTACTCCCTCTCTTGTTGAACCTTGCTCACCTACTACTACTCCAGCCACACAAACTCCAATCTCGGCCTCCGCTCAACTCTCAAGGGCAGGCGGTGAACCGTACTCTGATCTGACGAGGTACCGTCAAGTGGTTGGGGCATTACAGTATTTGACTTTGACTCGACCCGATATAGCGTTCGCGGTAAATAAAGCTTGTCAATTTATGCATTCTCCTACTACAGATCATTGGGCTTTATTGAAGCGCATACTTCGGTATTTAAAGAACACGCTCGATTATGGCTTATTAATATCAAAGTCATCCTCTCTTGAGTTGCAAGCCTTTTCGGACTCCGATTGGGCCGGGTGTGTTGACGATCGCAAATCCACCGGTGGCTTTGCCATCTACTTGGGGTCTAATCTTGTTTCCGGGGTCTAATCTTGTTTCCTGGTCCTCTTGAAAACACCGAACTGTTGCTCGATCATCCACAGAATCCGAATACAAAGCCTTAGTGGACGCGCAGCTGAATTGATGTGGTTACAATCATTACTGTTTGAGCTATGCATTCCTCTAAAACAGGCTCCTTATTCTGTGGTGTGATAATATTGGTGCGACATATCTTTCTGCTAATCCGGTTTTCCATGCCCGAACTAAGCATGTAGAGATTGACTTCCACTTCGTACATGATAAAGTTGCTCAAAAGGATCTCCAAGTTCAATTTATTTCTATGCATGATCAACTTGTTGATGTCTTGACCAAAGGTCTCTCCTCTACTCGTTTCAAATTTTTACGGGACAATCTAAAGGTCCTGCCACGCCTTCCTTCAGATTGAGGGGGTGTATTGAATAGTAAAAGACCCGTGTATATCTTATACTCAAAATGAGATAACTATGGATAACTATAATCTGTTATTTGAAAAATAACAGATTAAACATGTATATATAGCAATACAAATGATCACCCATAATGTGTGAAAAATATTAAACTATCTTTCTCTTTAGCTCTTTAATCTTCTCTTTTTGTATTCGTTACTTGCTTCTTTTATATATTATATCAAACAATTGTGAACAATTTATATTTTTAAAAGTAAATTAAAGTGATGAAGAATATACATACATATATATATATATATGTATGTATAACTATGACAAAGTTGAGGGTATATTTGAAGGTGGTTTGTTATATATATAGTGAGTCTAGTGACTATTTTTTTCACTCATTATAGACAACTAGACTTAACCAGGAAGGGGAAAGTGTGAGTGTCACAGACAGTAATTGCTCCTCAAGGAGGTCCCGGCTTCTTCCAACCAAAAATGCCCCTGTTAGGTGGAACTCCACAGAGAAATTTGCGGCATGTGTCAAGGATGTTCAAGAATTGGGCTTTGATGGACATCAAATGAGCCTTGTTATAGCAAAGCTTATAGAATCGGACGGGTGGCTAATTTTCTTCCACAAAATCTCTCAGGAGCAGAGGATAAGTTGGATTAGTGGACTTCGATGAGGATATGGAATATATTATTTTTTAAATTGTTTTTACAGTTTGTTTTGTAAAATTTATTACATTGTAATTTATATTTGCTTTCTCAGTTTGTTTTAATTTTTGTAGTCCCAACTGAATCTTAATATATGTATATATATATATATATACAACTGAATCTTGGTTGTGTTTGTGAAAGGAATATCACAACAAAATCTGCTCCAAGATAGAAATTTGGGACCATTTGGTGATTTTCTTAAATGTGCAAAATCAAAAATTGAAATATGAATTAAATTAAAATCAACTCATGAGATCATGTTTCCGACTTGCAAACGATATAATTTACACAAGGAGATAATAAATAACAAATATGTTTGATTTGGTTTCATCACAATATTTTTGCACCAAGTTGATGTTGGAGTGTTAGAGAGTGGTCTGACTTAAAAATATGTACTGCCAACTTTCATATTTGTAAAATAAAATGTTCATTATTTATTGGCGGCGCAATTGCGTTGAATAAATGTGCACATACGCGGTACTGTTGCGCCAAGCTAATATTAGAGTATTAGAGAGTTTATATACTTCCTAATTTATGAAAAATAATTTGCATGATTCATATACAAATTCCCTTTATTTTAATAGTGTATTGATAATTTAAATTACAGTAAACTATTAAAAGTTGGTAAAAAAGATTTTTTTTTTTATAAGATATATGTAAAGTCAAATAAGTGGAAATGTGTACTGCTTATCTTGTTAAATTAGTGCAAAGAAAAAAAAGTTAGCGCAAATCTGCTATGTTACAAATTATGTACCGATTATCTTGCTAAATTAGGACAAAGAAAAAATAGAGTAGAATTTTTTTTAAAACTATTTTTTAATTTGATTTGTGTTTAGTACACAAAAAAATAAATTAAAAACCATAATATATAATATTCTCCTTTTCTCATTTATTAAAAAAAATTTAAAATACAAAGAAAAACTAAACAAAAAATAAATTTTTTTTACTTAAACAAAATAAAGAAATTCATTGCCAAAAACAAAGTACATTTATTAGCCAAGAATAAAATTAAGAACTATAAGTAATGTATTAGTCAAGAATAAGGGAACCCCATTAGTCAGATATACATTTTTTCTATTATTTTAGTACATTATTATTTCGATAACTTTAATCTAATTAAGTCAAAAAAATATATTAATTTGAGACACCTAAAAATGAAAAGAATATACAGTGATACTTCATAGGTGCAATTAAAAAAAGGGCTTATTAGAGAAAGATTTTACACTAAAGCCAAGGAATAATTTTTTTTTTAAATAAAGGGCCTATTTTTATTTTATTGATAATATGACATGTGTCTTTTTTTTCATTATAAAATGACATCCCAACCTTTAAAATAAACTAAAAAATATCAATATGCATTAAAATATGGACTGCAATATGAACTTTGCAGTCTATATCACTGCAATATGAACTTTGCAGTCCATATTTCACTGCAATGTGAACTTTAGTCGATATTTTTATTGCAAAGTTCATATTGCAGTCCATATTTTACTGCAATGTGAACTTTGCAGTCCATATTTTTAGTGCAAAGTTCATATTGCAGTCCATATTTCACCGCAATATGAACTTTGCAGTTCATATTTTACTGCAATATAAACTTTGTAGTCCATATTTTTTGTGTAAATTTCATAAAAAGGGGTAAATAGGTAATGCATAACATGTTTTTATTAATTAAATGATATTTAAATTTATTCAAATACATTCATTTAAAATATAAGACAAAATAGGCCTCTTACACTAATTACCAATTAAAAATAGGCCCTTCATTCAAAAAAATATATTCATTGAATTTTTGGTAAAAATCAATGTATAATAAGCCCTTCTATCTAATTTCTAGTACTTCATAATGATTTTGGTTAATATTTTAATTCTTTTATGGACATTTTTAAAATACAATGTACTTGATTATACTTAAACTACATATAAAAAACAATTGATCACGTGGTGTGCTCTCATTCAGAATTTCATTCCCGATCATGCACTATTAATATTTAAATTAAAAAATTATTTTAACTACATATAAAAGCAATTGTAAAAGTGATTCTCATTTTTATTATGTATATTTTTCTTTACTTTTTTTATGCCATGTCGTGCCTTTGGGCATGGGCATTACCCTAGTATATATATATTCTTCAGTTTGAGGGCAGACTTCTCAAAAAAAGGACTTTGGTAAACCCTGGGCTTGATTCTTCTTTTTTCAAACTTTTTAACTTACGGTAAATTTAATATTTTTTAATTACTTGTGACTTCTGATTTTTGGCTTGCGGTGCTTGTGATCACGGTAATTGGTTACTCAAGCACAATAATCAGTCACCCAACTATGCTCACATATATTTCTCCTGTTTTGTACTATAGTAACTTTTATTTCTCGACATTTTATTTCTAATTACCCAATTACTGTAACATGTAATTCTCAAGTTACTGGATTACGATAATAGGTTACTCAAGTATGGTGATAAATATTTCTTAGATTATTTGAATATGGTATCTAGGGAAGTGAATTGTAACTAAAAATTGATAGGGATTGCAAGTTTTTAAAAATAAACAAAAAGAATTACGAATCACAAAATAAAAACAAATATAGGGGGCCGCCTTATAAAACCCCACTTAATTAAAAAGGTCACCATGGCCTTGGTGTGTGGTTCTTTATAATATCTGTGGACCATGACTTTCACTTAATTTTTTTTAATTAATACTTACTGAGCTAGATATATAGCTTGATCCAAGTTCGAATCTAAGCCTGCTATACCTCATGTTTGAATTTGTACCTTTTTTAGTTTATATCTTTTATTGAGTTGCCAAAAATATACTAAACAATTATGCATATATATATATATAAAGATTTAAGAGTGTGGGTGTTTGTTGGAGTAGACTAATTTTAATAAACAACATAGTTTAGTACTAGCGATTTTGTATAAGGTGCACAAAATCAAACTTACTTGTAGAGTAATCCAAGAATAATTATTAGCATCAAAAGTAAAAACAAAAGCACAAACATGTGAGCCCTATTTATGGCACACTAATCCAATTCCGCTCAAGTCTCATTAACCTAGTGAATCTGAAAGAGTCAAACTTGTAAACTTAAAAAACTGATCTAAATAAAAGAAGGTAACTATAAATTTAGTAAGAATACCGACCTAATAAATATTCATAATAGATGTGGTCAAAAATAACAAATTAGTGGTAAAAGAACTATAATGGGTTTACAAAAAAATTAAAACTTACATGTTAATTTATAGTGTTTTAGATTAGATTCATAATAGAGATATAACAGAAATTAGGAATACTTTAATTTAAAGACAATGTGATTGCTATAAGACCAAATAAAGTTGCATTTGATGTCTAATATTGTGTTAAGACCAAATATTGTAGGTGAGGGAGCCCAAAATAGAAGTGCACAATTGGACCACATACCCAATTTTCTAGTCGGCCCATATCCGGAAGTCAAGTACTTGATAAAGAAAGTCTAACTTTGAAGACCAGGAATAAGCCACAACTCAAGGAGAGAAGGGAGTTCGCCGAGATGGTCATGGATGGCCAAGATGGTCGTGATGACTCACTGTAGTGTCGAGACGGTCATGCAAATGTGGAAGGATTCCTTTTAAAGGGGTGGTGTTACTTATGCCCCCTAAATATGTCACAAACACCCCATTGCAAATGAGTAATTCTTAAAATGGAACAACACGGGACTCGATGGGGATATATCTGTAACACTTGTCCAGTACGTACATCTATCCTTGAACCCGTGAAGAAAAATGAACATATACCTCTAATACCAATTTGTGACTCCTTGAATCCTGCTAAGAGATTTAGACCTTTGGGATCCGATTAATCACGGTATCATACGTAGACGACGGATGGAAAGTATATATGTTAAATTAGAATATCATTGAAAACAAGCCACCCCATAAAAATTCATTTTAAAAATTTCGGTATGTACAGTCCGTAAAACCAACCTTTTAACCTATGAATAGTAAAAACATGATATCACAAATTATTCTCCACATTCAATTAGTGTAATAAACATTCCACATCTAAAAATTAACAATTTCTAGAGGTTCATTAAGAATACAATATTACATTAAACAAAAATCCAGTCCATTGACAAAAGAGCCTATTTTTTTAATATATTAGACTTCATGAGTGCAACACAATTATACAACTTAATCCTCAACGTAAAGGACTACAAAATGGTTCATAATCATTGTAGGTTTTTAAGAAGATGGATCAAGCGCCACCCACAAGACTTAAACTACAAAACTGTTATAATATGGGCGTGAACTAAAACTAGGCTCAATTGGAACTAATATAAGTTTTATAGAAAATACACTTTGCAATCAAACATGCGCACGAATTATACTAAAATATAGTTTAATGCATCTTAAATAGTATGATGAACCTATCCATTTGGATGTCCCTCCTTGTATCAGAAGCTAACCCGCTACCCAAACTACCTCGACGCATCATAATTAACCAATGTGGGTTTTGGGACTATCAGCAAAAAATGATGTTAGTTCTTCTTTCACCCTGTTTAAATGCTCGTACATGCCAAGTTACTTTTGTATAATGTCTTGTTGTTTTTTTTTCATCATGTATAAATGATAGCGTAATGCTACTCTTTTGTTGTGTTTAGTTATTATTAGAGTATGAAGCATCCAACCCAAAATTAATTGCAATAGGTGGAGTAACCCTTATTCTTATATGCTGCTAAGGATCTCATTTTTGGATGTGGGATTTATAGTCTCAACACGTATAGTTGTCTAATAAGTTAATAGACGGAGAACCTAGCTATTTTCACTTATATAATTAACCGACTAGCAAAACGCTTCTTTGTAGTTGTCTTTAGTTTGCTTCACTCTGTCTGTCTTTGCAAAATGACAAGGTTTTGATTTATGTTTTTGTTTTCTCAATTTTGTTATAGAATGTTTCCTTAATGAAGAATTAGTTGATTAAATATATTGAAGAAATATATGATATCTGTGAGCCATATATAACACTAAACAAACTGGTTTGACAAATAAAGGAGCCACTTGGTTCAAAATAAAATAGGATTTGAACTCTCACTATTAGCTATTTATTATATTTTAAATACTATTTTTTTAAGTTACTTATATTCAAATAGCACATACATTGTGTGTGCAAGAAACTCCAGTTGCTTAATAATTGGCCCACACTGACAAAGACTTATTTGATATTAAAATAATTCTTTTATGTAAATTTGGCAAAACAAGAAACGACACGATAATACAACATGAATCAACACAAAGTTAAAAACTAATGGGTGAAGTCTTAATTAACAATTTTGGGTCTTATTGGTGCTGACCTAATAAAACGTGATAATTTAATAGGTGAGTGAGTTAATATTCGCTAACATAATAATAACTGTTAGAATCGTTAATAATATAGATACCTGCACCCATTTTGAGTCATTTTAAAAATTGTACCCTATTTTAAATATGAATTGAAACCACAAAAATAAAGATTGAATCTTGCTAAGTTAAAATTGTCATTTTTCCATATTGTTGGGCCCTATGGACACCACGTATCTCCACATTGGTAAATTATCCGCTTTGGACCTTGACTCGCATGAATTTTACCCAAAAAGCCTCACACACATAGAATTTTTATTGTTCGTACTTACGAATCCATAATTCGGCCTCCTCACTTCTAGCCAAAGTAGGAGATTCTTTGTACACAACAATCCTCTCCTCGAAACAAAGGAGAACATCATTACTTATGGCTCAAGCCTCCCCTTAGATGATTGCACATAACAATCTTCCCCAGGGATCAAACCATTCCTCATGGCTCCCCTTAGACGATCGATAAATTATCCGTCCAATCTCCTACACCTAAGATTGTCCACCACATTAAGGCATCCTTACCCAAAACACCACCTGCCTCCAAAGCTTGCTATTAACAATGTCTGCACCACCGGCCTGTCCGATAGACATCAACAAAGGATCCCATCGTGAGTTAATCGGTGCTCACCACCTTTGATCAGTATCTAGAAATTTTCTTCCACGTACTTAATTCCGGGGGCTTTGATACCATTTGTTAGGCCCTATGGCTATCTCCACACGTACTATGCCTTATTTTTCTATCATTATGAGTTAAAAGTTTGATATAAATTGTTAGTATTTATTTTAATACTTTTTGCAATGTTTCGTTGTACTTCTTGAGTTACAACTTGTATAATGAGTCATTTTAATTGAAAGGTTATGTAGTCAAATATATTTTTTAAATTGAGTTATATATAGAAAATTTGATAGGGTTATTACCCGAATCCAAGATATGCAATGGGATAAGGATAAGAAAAGTTTAATATATTATCTAAAGGGATACGGATAAGGATTTGGATAGTAAATTTAAAAAAGGGATACAAATAATGGATAGTGTAGTATCCGGTTTGTATCCAAACCGTTTACACCCCTAATACCACCCATACTACTCTATTTCCAATTCTTTTTTCTATGCAAATAAACAGAGCACGAAAAAAAAAAAGCCGCACATGTGGATAACTGACAAACTCCTTTTAAATTTTGCAATCAAATGCACATGAAAAAAAAATCTCGTTCAATATATCATAATCATAAATTTACTTCACAAAGAAGGTAACTCTTAGGGTCTATTTGATAATATATAGCATGGAAAAGAAAAATAAAAACAATTGATTTTTTTGAAAAGTTAGAGTACAATTTGAGATATGTGGTGAGATGTCTTCTTACTTTGTACGTTTTCCACAGAAAAAATTTCCACAAAAAATAACGAATGAAGGAGGACATCTATTCATAAAAATGAGCATGAGATGGAGAGCCCCTCATTACATTCCACAATTTATTTTTCAACTTCTTATACAAATTAAGTATTTTTCTTATCATTTTCCATGTTGTTATCACCAGAGCCTTTTAAAACAAAAAATTCTAAATAAAATCCTGAATCTATAGGTCCAATAGTTCGATTTCCCAACATGAGTTACAAGTATAATTTGTTAAATAGGAAAAGCGTGCTAGTCATTATTGTTCTTCACATTTTGTTTATTTCCCAAATATCCAGTAATCTTACTATAACTAGACCTCGACAACTCGCTTAGCTTCCCAAATTTACTTTCATAGTACTCCACGAGCTCAAACCTGATGATATTAACCAATAAAACAAATAAAAAAATGTACAATAAAAAAATATACTGTTGAATTGCGTCGATTGATTAGGAAAAAAACAAATAAGATGATGGAGAAGAGGGAGAAGAGGACATCGACATACCAATATGCCAAGCACTGGAATGGAGCATACTTGTCATAGATTTGTTCAACAATTGCTTTATCTGTTTTCTTTTTGTGAATTTCAATTCCACGGACCTGTGAAAACTGGTATACTTATAAGGAAAAAAAATATCATTAAATTATGCAGCGTGAATTTTTAATTTTGTATCATCTTGATGGTTGAAATTGTTTGGAAAATCATGATGAAACTAAGAGTTAGAACAAGTAACCTGCCGTAGATGTCTCATAGTTTCTGAATCAACTGGAACCTTATGGTAGAAGCCAAGGCACATGAGAACATTGGCACAAACAAAAGGACCAAACCCTTTTATCTTCATCAAACTATCGTATATTTTCTTAGATGAAATTTCTTGTTCATATTTCTCTAGCTTAATTTTTCCATTCTCAACTTTCTTTGCAAAATTAAGAATGTGAGCCGCTCTGTATCCAAGATTGCACTGTTTATTCAATGTATCTTCATCGAGACTAGCCAGTTCTTTCGGGCTGGGGAAGTTTCCTATTTTTTCATCGGAATTTTGTATTTCAAATTGTAAACTTGGTGTTTTTCTGCTGTTAATAGTAGTTGTAGTAGTAGTAGTAATTTTTCTCTTGAATCCTCTTTTTCTCGTGGAATTACGATCTTTACTATTAGGTGTCGGAGGACCACGAATTATGCCATTAGTTAATTTTGATTGGAGCTTGCAAAGATTTTCAGCCATTTCCAAAGCTCTCCTGATCCTGAAAATAAGTAAAAGTACAACCAAATTTTTTTAATTAAAATGTTCAGAAGGACAACATTTTTGCAATATCTCAAGTAGAACCAACTGCATATCCCTCATCATCAATATCTTCCGTAGCACTAACCACGCATGCTAATTTAATTTCTTAAAATTCTATTTTATTGTGTGAGAAGAAAAATGGTATAAGAAAAAACATTCTCAAAGAAAAGTGAAGTTAACTTTAATTTTGTTCAGATGGCTCTTTTATTGTGAAATTTGCCTGGAATGCTATTAGGGGATTCAAAGCCTGAAGCGAATTGTAAGGATAGATTGAGTACTGTGGACAAATTAGTAAGGCCGGGAATAAAGCAAAGTAGTAGTTGTATGCTGTGTGGTGAATATATGTCAAATCGAGAGATCACTTGTTCTTTCAGTGTGCTAATTCTAGAGTGGTTTGCTAGGAATATTAGGCAATTGTTGGAATGGTGAAGTGGACGCTATGCTTAATTCGGTCAAAAGGGAATATATTTCAAGCTAGGCTAAGGAGGGTGGCTTTTGCTATTTTTGTATATTGTATTTAGCAAGAAAGAAACCAAAGGATCGGATTTTACGTAATACAGTTAGACACGAGAGAATGGTGATTAGGGATATTGATAACTACATTGAAGGTAAAGTTTCTCATCGGCAGATTGATAAAACCTTCGTGAATTGGCTTCTTTGTAAAGAGTGGGGGATGAATGAAAGGGTTTTGTTGTAGTTTCCAGGGATATGCCCCTTGAACTGTGTCTATTTTTGCTCTGCTTATAAAATTCTTTGACTTTTATCCAAAGAAAAATTAAAAAAATTTGGGATGGCGACCTGCTTCAATATCACCCCGACCCAAGGCAGGTTTTATATTGGAAAATCCTACCGGCCGCTTGTCAGTATACTTGGGTCTGAACTCACCCCCGCCCCGCCCCTATCCAGTATCATTATAGAATATGGCAGGTTAAAATCCCACCGGTTCAGGCTATTTTGTCACCCTTACTCGTAACAGGGAGGCCGGTCCACAGTTTGATCTATATGAATGTGATTGTTGAATCATAGATATACATACATACATACATACACACATACATACATACCCACAAGCGCAAAGGAGTAAAGACTTGACGGTGTCCTCAAATAAGGTTGGTGAACGGAAAAGCCTCCCGAACCCTCTCTTTTTAGCTTCTGGATACACTTTCTGAAATTCAATCATGTCATTTTCGTCTTTGCTTGATATCCTTAACATCCATCGCACTTGATCCTGCATTCATGCATCTTGATTAATTAAGCTTCAACTTTCAATCTCTCTTTTTAAGTCTTAATTTTAATGCATGTGATCCAACTTTAAGTCTTAATTTTAATGCATGTGAATAACTTCAGAGACTATTCTAATGCATGTTCCAGGCCTGCAGACGTAGTTTTGTTTTTCATTATCAATTCATAATTGAAATTATATTTTTTTATGTAAAGTTTGATAGAACTTAATTCTACAACATTATGAACTTCAGAAGAACATTATTTAACATTGTTCTTCAACATCTAATGTCCAATGTTTTGTTTTGGCAAGAGTTCTATTGGGTTGGATAACAATTTTACATTTTTCAAACCACATTAATATTTTTTTTAGTTTACCATAATTTGGGTGTGGAATGTGCATCTGGTTGAATAACCTCCAGCAACAAATAGAGGTTTTCCGGTCTGGAGTTGTGGTCATGAAGTGTCTTGCCGGTAAACATTTGATCGAGAAGATGAATGATTTATCTTTCTTTTTTTTTCAAAGGAGATGAAGGTTCTTCGATCAGCTACGGGGCGGCGAGAGACTAGAGGAAGGTTTCCGGCGACGGGTTGTCTGGGGCTCAGGCTTTGTGGCTTTGTCCATCGAAGAAGACGTTGTTTCATTTTTATCTGTATTTATTTTTATTTTCATAATTATTAATAAAATTGGCTGATGTGGGGATGATTCAGCATTTGTGGCCAATCCCAAGAGTGAAATTTACAAAAGGAGAGGGTCAAAAAATTTAAACTCTAATTTAGTCGAATTTGGTTGTACGTATAGCAGCAAAATTAACAAAAGGTTTAGACAACATCTATTAATAAATTACAAAGACATTTGCTTCTCTTTTTATTTGGTGGTTAAGATTTGTTTGTTTCTCTTAAAATCTAAGGTTTATATGTGTTATATTATTCTAGTAATTTAATTATAGTTATGGCTATATATGGGCTATTGCATTTTTTATGATTATATTACTAACTTTTAAATTGAGTTATTTTGATAATATTTTAATAAAGATCATTTCTACCAAGTTTTATAAAAAAATTATTTATTTATCCTTCTAAATGAGCTGTCGCATTTTGGGCTATACATATATATATATATATATATATATATATATATTTCCAGTAGATTTGAAATTGTTCAAAAGTATCTAAATTATTTTGTTTCCATATTAATTAAGGGTGGTGATGTTGGCACCCCCAAAAACACTTGGTAACACTCCCACTTTAATTCGGTCATTCGCAACCGAGTAAAGTGTTTATTATTCGTTTGTTGAGGACCGAATATAAGTCTATATACTCGGTTCTTGACAACCGAATAAGGCATTTTTAAGTTTTTTCAAATTTTATACTCGGTTCTTGACAACCGAGTAAGGCATTTTCAAGTTTTTTCAAATTTTTGCAATTTTGTATTTGGTCCTTCACAACCGAATAACGTATACGTTATTCGGTTGCGAATGACCGAATTAAAGTGGGAGTGTTTTCAAGAGATTTTGGGGATGCCAACATCACCACCCTTAATTAACTGCCTACTAATAAATCACAAAGCATTTGAATGGAATCCCAATTAATGATGGTCGAATGTTAACTATGAAGAATTCTAAATTTGGAATATTAAAACTTTTAGTTTCTATAATCAATTATAATCTAAACGTTAGTAAAAAATCTTTAATTTTGTGAATGAGTTATTAATACTACAATATGTTTCAATAATTTTAAAATTATAATATAAAATGTATTAAAATTGATATTTTCGGTTCTTATATATATGGACTTAGATTAACTAAAAGGGATTTTTTTTTTCAATTCTTATATAGATGGATTTAGATTAACTAGGAAAACGTTATTGCTTATTTTTTTAATATTAAACTTAATAAATTAACCATTTTAACCGGTTTCGAGTTGACCCAACATGAATATAATAATATTTCTTCAAACACATTATAATATCACATAATTACAACATGTTGGGTGGGTCGAGACGGGACAAATCATGTTTGGCTAACGAATATAATAAAAGATATCTTAATCGGCTGGTTAGACCATGTTCTTTCTAATTGGCGGGTCATACATATTGAATTTTACTAGATATACTGTGGATTAAAATCTCTTTAATGGGTCGGGTTTGAGGCACTTCTATTTAAGATAAAGTTGGGTATCTGCAGTTATACACAACAAAAACTCACATGTTCGGGTTGAGACTTCCCAAAAATTGACCCGTTTGACTCTACATGCCTTGAATATTTTTCTTTAAATAACTTTATAATATCGTATAATTACAATGCGTTAGGATGGATCGACGTCGTGCAAGTCAAGTTGGGGCTTATGTATATAGATTCGGTACTATGGGTATAGATTTTTCAAACAAAAACTTGCACCATAGATATCCAATCACTTAATGCCTCTCCCTAGCAAGAGTTGGGTTTGAAACATAATTTTGATTATGAGTTACACAACAAAAAAACCGGTACGACTTCGGGTCGGTAGTGTCGTAAGCACGAATATATAATGTGTATATATATATATTAGCCATGCAAAATACAAATAAAAAAATATTAAAAAATAAAGCAATTATAGAAACAAACTCTCATTTTAATTAATTAAATTTATTACGTTCATGTTATTAAATCCAATCTCAACTCTAAAACATAATTAGCATAAAGTAATTAAAGAACACTATTGGTTGGGCAAACTAATTGCTAGAGTAAGAAAGTCTTAGGTAAACACTATTATTATCAATTGACTAACGATATAATTGTCATAAGTAAAAAGGAAAAAAGAAATCATAGTGTGAATGATTTTATATATATAGTGTAGATGCAGATATTAGGGACTTGAATCCTCTCCATTATTCTTTATATCCAATTACATTTAATAAGGTATTAGAGTCTAGTTCGAGGCATGAACAGATGAATTTTTTCACGAAATTGGTGGAGATAATCTTTATAATGACGAGATCATCTCAACAAAAGTTCATAAATAAATTCAAATTAGACGTAGGTGTACTAAAAATTTGATACATATGTTCGTTTTCGACCATTAAAATTTTAGATGATCATCTCACCTACTTCCTAGTTGAATTTGATACATATGCCCATTTTTGACTATTCATGAAATAATTCATCCATAAAGGGTTTCGAACTAGATCTAATTAAACGAAATTGGATGAAAAGATAACAGAGAGAAACTAAGTCCAGATATCAAAGAAAGAGTATATATGTACGTGTACGAACCAGAACAGCTTGGCAATCAGAAGAAGAGATGGGACGATGATGATGAATAGGATGAATGCATACGCGCAGAGAGTTGGGATTAGCACCATCATGAGATACAGAAACAATGGCAGAAGTACTGGAGTCGTCAAGTCTCAAAGGTCGAGTTAGGGTTTTAGTTAATGGATTCCAATCATTTGGAGCCATCATGAAAAAACCATGATTACAAACTGCTTCCTCCAACTTTGCTGATGATCCAAAATTTTCCCCAAAGTCCAGTTCCAGTTCTACTACCTCCATTAATATACTGCTTTTAGTATCAATGATAATAATAACAATCTTTCTCTCCCTGTGTTTTTTCTGATAACTATTTTCTCTAAAGACGATGAATTCAAAACCTATATATGATTAAGGGGATTTCAAAAAAAAAAGCTATAATTAAGGGTGATATTATATATATAGCTATATATCCAACGTCATTTATAATTAACCAAAATTAAAATTTCTACAATGGAAAGATAATTCCATTTAATTTGGAAAAAAATAAGCAAATTAGCAAGGAAAGGATTCTATATCCTAATAATAATAATAATGATGTTGACTCTAATCCTAATAATTATTCCCTCTTCTTTCTTGTATATTTGATATATTCAGCAGTTCAATTACTAAATATATATATATCAATTAGTTAAATCGAATTTGGGGTTAATTATATTTTTGAAACAAATTTTTGGCAGATAATTTGTGGTATTCGGCCCCTGCAACTAGGGGTGTTTTCGGTTTCCGTCGAGGTAAAAATTAGGGTACCCCAAACCCTCCCCAAACTTTATAGTTCGGTTTCGGTTCGGTTCGGTTTCGGTTTTTGTACCTATGAAACCCAAACCCTCCCCAAATTATTCGGTTTCGGTCTGGTTCGGTCTCATTCGGTTTTTTTTTTGTATTGTTAAAACTTTAGTTCAAAATTGCACTAAAAATATAAATTCACTCAAAAGGTACTACAAAAAAATTATATAATATATTTATTTTAATAATTAGCTTAAGTAATTATTTGTAAATGTA
Organism: Lonicera japonica; assembly: GCA_021464415.1. Classification (NCBI taxonomy): domain Eukaryota; kingdom Viridiplantae; phylum Streptophyta; class Magnoliopsida; order Dipsacales; family Caprifoliaceae; genus Lonicera; species Lonicera japonica. The sequence goes on along the minus strand of CM038471.1, from coordinate 1,458,263 downwards.
AATAATCCATAGAGTTGGGTCATTTATATAATATAAATGTTGTAAGAAAGTTTCCTTCTTTTTTTTTTCAATGTATTGCAAGACAACTTAAGTAATTGCATTAAATTAGCAAATATTTTTTTTAAAAAGATTTGGTTTTTTCGATCTAATTCGGGGACCCTGAATCCCCAACCCATACCGACCCAAATCAATCGGTTTCGGTTTCGGTTTTTGATTTCGCTTTCGGATTTTTTTTTTCGGTTCAGGAAATTTCAGATTGCAACGGATCGGTTCAGTTCATTCGTTCGGTTTTCGGATTTCTGACAACACCCTTACCTGCAACAAAGACAACAACATACATATTTACTCATTCATTAATTGAATTTTGTTTTATGGGGTTTTTGGTCTAAAGGACAATTCTCATATTCTTTTTTTACCCAAGGACAAACGTTCTCACACATTAGATCAAAGGACAAATTCAAAAAATTATCATTTAATTTATTCTGGAATGTTCAATTAAATTTTATTTTCATAAAATGCCTCTTCGTCAAGATTAACTTCTATCTGAAATAAATGGGTGATTTTGTTTCTATTTACCATATTATTAAGTTAATCCGCGAACGTGGATAGACTGACAAAAAAATATTATTAATTTAATTTTATAAATATTATTTTAAATAATAATTTAATGCTAAAAATCATAGCCCTTGCTTTTGAATAAACAGTCGGGATGTTGCTAAGGGTTAAATTATGTCATTCCACCTCCTTCCCTTCCGTCCTTTTCCTCTTTGGAGATCTCTTATAAACAGAGCATGAAGTTAAATAGCAGAGTACCACAAAAAATACAGAGCATGAAACCATAAAATATTGTACAAAATTAAACTTATAATCATCTTCAAATAAAAATTATTTTATTCTTAAATAATAAAAAAAAAAGAAAAAAAATGGTAATATATATATATATATATAAGAAGCTCGAGAACACAATGAGAAATTGAAGGATTAATCCACCCTAACCCATTTGAAATTTTTTGAAAGGTTAATATAAAAGAAATTTTATTTGGATTAGGAATCTTAATTAAATGAATCTAAATTTATACAATTAAAAATTAATTTTAATTGGTAGATATACTTATCAATTTTGAAAAGGGTAATATTGTAAAACTTTATACAAAATTTTCATGATTTAACGGTGGATTAACTGTAAGATATGGTGGATAGAAACAAAAATCACCCTAAATAAATTATGTAAAATCTTGCTGAAGATATTATTCTAGATTAACCTAAAATTCAAATTTAAAGTTATATCTATCAATCACATTTTTAAAACAATAACAAATCAAAACCAAATAAAAAGGGACTTAACTCCTCTCCATTACCCCTTTGATCCAATTTCGTTCAATGGGGTTGAGTTCGAGGACTACACGAATGAATTTTTTCATGAAATTTGGTGGAGATGGTCTCTGTAATGAGTAGAACATCTCCACAAAATTTCATCCAAAAATTCAAACCGGAAGTAAGTGTAATAAAAATTTGATACATATGTTCATTTCCGACCATTAAAAGTTTAGATGATCATCTCACCTACTTCTAAATTGAATTTTCTAATAAAATTTTGTGGGAATGATCTACTTATCATTGAGATCATCTTTACCAATTTTCACGAAAAAATTCATCAGTTTATCTATCGAACTAAATCCTATTGGACGAAATTGGAACGAAAGATGGTGGAGATCGGAGCCAAGTCCAATATAAAGAATGCAATTTGACATAATTTAACAGTGAACGAAGAAAATCATAAAGTAGGCGAGAATGGGAAATATGTATGCACGAAACTTTAACACAAACAATAAATTGCAACATATTTTACGTTTAAGCATATTAACGCAGGCAAGACCTTATTGGGTTGGCCTACTTATCCCCTAAGTTCCTGTGAAAAATGATCTATTTAGTGGAGAGATCCCGTACTCAAATTTATTCCAAGTGCAGTTGCTAAAAAAAATGCGAAAGACAAGACCTCATGTTGGAACATGTACATCTAAGTTGACTTAAAAAAATATAATAAAATAAATAAAGTATACTAAATTTTGCAATAATCATTTATATCTACACTATATATAAAAGTACGAATAACTTAAGTGTTTTTCCCTTTTTTGTGAAGACAAATATGCCCATTGATTTTAAGCACAAGATTTTAAAATTTATACCAAATAAAAAAGTATATATCCCTTTGAAAATAAAAAAGTATAACTCCATATAGTTTTATATTAGTATAAGTATTTAAGATAAATTTAAACTCTACTTTATTTGGCTAAAATAGTTAAATAAATATTTTAAAATTTACATTAAACAAATAAAAAAGTATAAACAAATATTTTAAAATTTACATCTATACTATATATAAAAGTACGAATAACTTAAGTGTTTTTTCCTTTTTTGTGAATACAAATATGCCCCTTGATTTTAAGCACAAGATTTTAAGATTTACATTAAATAAAAAAGTATATATCCATTTGAGCACAAGATTTTAAAATTTACACTAAATAAAAAATTATAACTCCATATATTTTTATATTAGTATAAGCATTTAAGATAAATTTAAACTCTACTTTATTTGGCTAAAATAGTTAAATAAATATTTTAAAATTTACATTAAATAAATAAAAAAGTATAAACAAATATTTTAAAATTTACATTAAACAAATATTTAAAAATTTACATTAAACAAATAAAAAAGTATAAACAACTATTTTTAAGTTTTACATTAAATAAAACAGATAAATCGATTTTAAGATTTACATTAAATAAAATAGTATATATCCCCTTGATTTTAAGCACAAGATTTTAAGATTTACATTAAATAAAAAAGTATAACTCCATGTATTTTTATATTAGTAGTATTCCAAATAAATTTAAACTCTACTTCATTTGGTTAAAATAATAAACAAATATTTTAAGTTTTACATTAAATAAAACAGTATAAATACATACATTTTTGTATTAGTATTTTAGATAAATTTAAACTCTACTTTATTTGACTAAAATAATTTAACAAATTAGAGTTTTTGTTGAATTAGATGTATTGTGTAAGACTTATATATAACTTGATAACAAACTTCCATAGAATGAAACTATTTAATAGATCATACTAAAATTACAAAGCTTTTAACTTGAATTAGAATTTCATTCCAAAGTAAACCATAAAGGTATGTATATCAAATTTTACTTTACTATATTCTAAAACTTATTTGATTATTTATAGTTACGTTTAGTGTTTAAAAAAAAACATTTATTAAAAGAATTAAACGCGACAAAATTTTATCATATATTTATAATATTTTTCTATAGTGACCAAATCTATGATTTTCTTATAATTAAAAAATATTTGTTATTATTTTTATTTTCCACTTCATACTAACTATTTAATTCTTTCTATAGTTTACTAATTATATGAGTTTCTTATAAATATTAATTAAATTTTACACTTGATACTATGTTTTTGTTTATTTGTCATTATTTTTATTTCTTAAATGAACTTTGTCAAACACTAAAACCACATGAAATGTACGTGGACAAAAACTAGTAATGAGTTGGCCCGTTTTATTTTTTCAAAACAATAAAAAAAAAGTGCACATGTAAATAATAATTAGTTATATAAAAAATGTTATTCGATTAGCAAAAAAGTCTAACTGACTAACATTGCAATCTAAATGGGCAGATATGAATTTTGTAACCAAAAAATGGAAGAGATGATAATGATTAAAAATCAAGCCAAGTGGAACTTGCCAAAATATATATATATATATATAAACATGTTTTTTTTACCAATATTGTTTTGGTAATTTAATAGCTAATTTGATCAGAAATGATGTTTCTATATTTTTATAATGAATATATGTGACAGAGTGTATGCTAAACATATCGGTATCCTACTTTAACAGGCGTATATGCATATTCGTATATCATACATATCGCTTCTTAGGCGCTAAATCCGTGTAGGCTAACTCCTTTAAGCATAATATGGGAAAAAAATAATCTAAACTTGCTTCAGAAATTGTTATAATAACTCTCCAATCAAAACTGGTTTTCGAAACATGGTGATTGACCGCTAATCGTACATCTTTACCACTTGGGAAGTATCTTGATATTCATTTTTTAAAAATTATATTTATATATATATATATATATATATGTGTGTGTGTGTGTAAAGTTTGCCCCTCTTTAATTTTAAAAAATTACTAATAGCATTAATCTTGCCCAATTAATCTTGAACAAATGTAACATTTTGCAGAATTTTAACGATGGCTGCATCAAAGTTACATAAAACCTGTGATTAAGTAAGATCACATTTACTTTTGTGAGTTCTTTTTTTTCTTTAGTTACGGAGGGTGCCTACTGCCTAAAGCACCTAGGCTGGGTCTATTTGGTCAACCAAGAAGCACATAACTTGTACAATGGAGGTGTATATGTATCACATACCTATACTCTCAAGATAATCTATGATACATATTGGATAGTTATCCATTATTAATGAATAAATACCGATACTTTGAGCAGTCTTGAAAATGAATCGAAAACCCTACATATCCAAAATTTTATGTACTAGGTAAATATTTAATTGGGAAAAAAACAAAGAAAACCCTGAAGTTTGGGGGTATTTGCAATCTTGACCTCGAAATTTGAAACTTTGCAATCGTGCCTCCAAAGTAATTTTTCATTGCAATTTGGACACTCTGTTCAACTCCTCTGTTAAAGTTAACGTTTTGCTGACGTGGCAATCAATTTTAATTTTTTTGTTTTTTTTTTCTGAAACTTCTCATTTTCTATTAAAATGAGAAAATATGTAGGCAATGAAAACACATCAAAAAGCCAAAAAAAATAAAATTTCTTTTGCTTCACAAAAATGATGTAAAAAAAATACTATTAATTTTCTAACTGAAAAGGCAAAATATTTTGTTTGTTTACTAAATCTACATGCTTCTAACTGACACAATCACTTTAAAAAAATTAAGTGTTATTTAAAGAGGGTTCAAATTCGTGGCTTCCTTGCATGTGTTTATTTATTGTGTTGTTTAAGAATTGTTTTGTTAGGTTTTGAATTAAATTCAAATTGCAAAAAATATCTATATTACTCATATTACATATAAAAATATTGGATTTTTGTGGTGTGCTTATAATCAATTTTGTCGCAATTTTTTTTCCGCTCCCATGTCGATATTAAGAGTTATTTTTTTTAAAAAAATTTAAAAATGAATGCAATTATTGTAGAAATGAATGTTCTCAACATTAAATGTATTATTATGTTTATTTTTAATTTTTTTAGAAAAATAACTCTTAATGTCGACGTGGGAGCGGAAAAAAAAAACTGCGACAAAATCGTTTATAAGTACACCACAAAAATCCAATATTTTTATATGTAATATAAGTAATATAGATATTTTTTGCAATTTGAATTTCAAAACCTAATAAAACAATTCTTAAATAACACAATAAATAAACACATGCAAGGAAGCCACGAATTTGAACCATCTTTAAATAACACTTAATTTTTTTAAAGTGATTGTGTTAGTTAGAGACATGTAGAGTTAGTAAAAAAACAAATTATTTTGCCTTTTTAATTAGTTAGAAAATTAGTAGTATTTTTTTTACGCCATTTTTGCAAAGCAAAAGAAATTATAAGTACTTTTTTTTTTGGCTTTTTGATGTGTTTTCATTGCCTACATATTTTCTCATTTTAATAGAACATTTTAATAGAAAATGAGAAGTTTTAGAAAAAATAAAAAAAATAATTTTTTTTTTAAATTGGTTGCCACATCAGCAAAACGTTATCTTTAACAGAGGAGTTGGACGGAGGGTCCAAATTGCAATGAAAAATTACTTTGGAGGCACAATTGCAAAATTTCAAATTTCGGGGTCAAGATTGCAAATACACCCAAACTTCAGGGTTTTCTTTGTTTTTTTCCCTATTTAATTTATATTCTTCAGACTTGCAAACATGTAAGAAACAAGTACTCAAAAAAAAAAAAAAAAAAATGTAAGAAACAAACATTCCATATAGAGTTATGACTTCAGCATACCAAAGAAGTATAATAATTAAGAAAAATCAACTTGAAGACTATCAAAACCAAAACTAGGCTAGAAAACATTATATATATAAATACTTATATACCGCAAATATATAAACATGTTTTCTACCAATATTCTTTTGGTAATTTAATAGCTAATTTGATTGGAAATGACATTCCTATATTTTAGTTCAATTTAATGAATCTTCTAGTTTCGTTTATCCGGACAAATATATATATATACTAAACAGACTCTCATCCTTTTACATTTCCATCTTGTATATCTCCTTCGATATTTTTGACATCCGGCTACTTGTATGATTTCCCATTCTCTTTCGCACTTCTGTCAGTAGCTTCCTCCTTCACAACTTCATTTCTTTCAATTTTTCTTTTCTTGCCAAGATGCTTATCATCATCCAAATCTTGTTCTGTAGCAAGAATAATTTCGAAGAATGAGAAACAACAAAACACGCACACAGCAAAGTAATAGTAGATAGCACAGACAATCTTAAGCAATGTTCTAAAAATCCCCATCAAAGCACTAGGCTGTGGCTTGCCGGGGAAACCTACACAAGCTGGATTGGAAGCTAATTTTCTTTTGTGATTGAATTATGAAAAATGTTCGGTTAGTGAACCTTTAATGTCCCTTTTTCGAATGAAGTTAGATTTTTTGTAATTGTTTGGAAATCATATTTTGTTAACTCCTTTATGAGGCTTAACAAACTTTTGCAACATGAAACTCTTCTTCTTCTTCTTCTTCATTTCATTGTTGTGACTTCTTTCAAAAGCATTTCCATTATCGTCATGAAGCCTCCTTCTTCTTCTTCTTCTTCTTCTTCTTCTTCTTCTTCTTCTTCTTCTTCATTTCATTGTTGTGACTTCTTTCAAAAGCATTTCCATTATCGTCATGAAGCCTCCTATTAAAGATTTTCTTCTTCTTCTTCTTCTTCTTCTTCTTCTTCTTCTTCATTTCATTGTTGTGACTTCTTTCAAAAGCATTTCCATTATCGTCATGAAGCCTCCTATTAAAGAAGAACGTACATAACCACTCCTTAAGAAATGATGTCAAAAATATTGACAAAGTTAACAAAAAGTTTAGGCCAGGTCCCAAGACAAAAAATTAAAAGATAAAACGAAAAATCATGCCAATAATTTATAAGGGAAACAGAGTGTAAATAGAAAAGAAAAAAATTCATCTGTCAAACAATAAAATCCTTACACATTTGGTAGTATTGATTGGGAGACCAAAGGATGATCTTGTGGATTGAGATCCTTCTCGCCAAAAATGCCTTCTTCCATCCTTAATTTCTTCTTCTTCTTCTTCCTATGGGAGACCGAAAAACTACTAGCTTGCCTGCTTAGTTAAATAAAATTCAAACGAAAGGATTACGTAAAAGAAAAGGGCTCCATATGGATAATTAACTAATGAAAAGTCAATATTAGATAGAACAAATCAATATAGTTATTGTTATTATTAAACATAATTTCAGTGAATACATAAACATATTTGAATTGCTTACTCATCAGTAACATCAGCTAGCTTATCATTCTGACCCTGCTCTCTATCATTGACACCTTTTATAGCTCCATTGTCTACAGACTCCATTGCATAAACCATGCTAAGGTCACCCCTAACCAGAGAGAAATAACAAGCCCAAATGTAAAAGAAACATTTAATTTAATTAGTCGGTCAATAGATTCTTCATTTCTTTTATCCATAATAGTAAAATGCCATTATAATATATATATACAGTGGCGGAGCCAGGAATAATTTTCAGGGGGGCCAAAAAAAAATTTAAACCAAATCAAACTCAATAATTATGTTTACATGCCAATTTTTTACTAAAATACTTCTCCATTCTGTTTCGATATTTCGAAAAAGTTAAAAATGATATACTAAAATTAATTATATATTTTGAAATATCTTTTGATATATAATCCAAAAAAAAAATGAGAACTATGTTTAAGAGAAAAAAAGGGTAGTAAAAAACGGCTACCTAAATGAGAAAAGAAAGAAAATAAAAACTTAATATATATTACAAACTTAAACCCTGAACTTATATGGCTAATTGCACAAACACCCCCGCCTCACCTAACACTGCCTGCTTGACAAATATTACATCCCCTGCCCCTACACTTAACAGCTAATTACACAATGGCCCCTCAACTTTTCCTTCCCGCACATAGACCCCTGTACTGTCTGAAAATTCTTAAAAAGTCCACCCCCCATGTGGCTCTGCCCCTGTATATATATACACAATCGGTTGCTTACATCAATTTTATACTATGACTAAACAATAAAAACTGATAGAGCTAGGCCAGCTATGAGGACATCTCCAATGGTCATTTCTACCAATAGAAACTTCTATAATCGAAATGCGGATTGGTAATAACTTGCTCCAATGGGAGTTTCTATATGTATTTCCATGTGACATGGCAAGTGAGTCGCATGGAAAATTTCTATCGCCATTGGCTATATAAATTTTCTATCCTACAGAGCCCACAATGCTTTACCCAATCAAATTAATTTTATTTTTGAAAATCAAGTGGCTACTAAGATATGAAAGTAGAAGGAGATGGCACTATTGCAAAAACTTTACTTGAGATTTTTCTATCAACCCCACTGTATTACCAAATAGACATAGAAATCAATTAAAAGCACCATGACACATGGGATAGAAATAAATTTATAGAAAACACCAAAGAAAAAAAAACTATTGAACAGCATTAATCCTCACTGATCATGTTGCAATTTCGGGGGTGATTTTAGCACATCATCTGGTAAATCAAGAGCCTGGTTTCCTAGAGTGGCTTCCGCAAACATTGCTTTCTTTATCTTTTCCCTTTTGGAGGCTGATGAACCACCCGCAACCACCCTGCTAACCAAAGTCAGTTAGAGATCAAGCTGTAGTACATTTTTTTGGATGAAATTGAAGTATTTCAATCACATAGCTTTAACCCAATTCAAATAAAATTGTGGAGATTTATTGTGGGAAAGATACACCACAAGAAGGGTTCGAACCTTGAACGTCTAAAAGACCAAATGACGTACTTTAAATAGTAAAATGAAAAACTAAGACCATGACTGATTGCTTACTCAATATTCTTATCATCTACGATATTGTTTTGCCTTTGGTTTATGTCGTTGGCATGCGATTCATTCTTCTCTTTTCTGTCCTTTTCACCATCTCCAGCTCTATCCTCCATGTAATCCAATGAGCCAAGGTCACCTCTAATAATACATCACCAATAGCACCAACAGTAATAAATAAACAAACACTTATCGGATTAGTCTTTTAACAATACTTATTATATACTAAAATACTACTACTACAACGTAGGCAAAAGAACTCTAACCCTTTTCGATTTCCATCATGTTGACCACTTCTTCTTTGTTGACTTTCGGTCTCTTGGGTGATTTTTCTTCTCTTTACAACTTCTGCCTGTAGCCATTTCTTTTGCAATTTCCTTTTCTCCTTCCTTAATAATGTACTGGTCCTGTTCTTGTTGAAAAGGATCTTTTTCCCTGATAATGTACTTGTCAAGATGTGTATCATCATCTTCCATAACTTTATCTGTTACCAAAATCATGAAATGTAAATAAGCTTAAAGTTTGATAATACATATACAGGCTAGTTTGAAAAGCCAGAAATAATTTATTGGTTTTCTTACTTTTTTTCTTCTTCATTTTCTTTGACTGGCTGTGACTTCTTGTATATCCATCCAGTATAATTCATGCGCAACCAATCACATAAATGAACAAATTCAGGAAGCCCAGAGGAATTTATGGCCTCATTGTATCATGTACTTAATAACTGAACTTACATTCATATATAAAGCATTATAGCATAATTTTTTTAAAAAGGGCCGTTTTAGCTTTTTCCTCACTTTTAGTGCAAAATAAGACTTACCCTTCTTTTCATAATCATTTGACTTCAACTCTTGCATGCAGGAGTATTTCAAAGAACTACGTAACAATAGGGATCTAAATCTATTAGAGTTTGGAGATCCAACCCACAACCAATTGGCTATGGGTGGAGTAGCCCTTCTATCTTATACATTGCTTTGGGAGGATCCGTTTTCCCAATCTGGTATATATAATCTTCATACGCCCCCTCACATGTGGCATAATTTTGAGCCTAACATGTAGACTAGTTATATTAGACAGTGTGGAGCTCGTGTGGCCGGTGGGCCTGAGGCATGGGTTAATAGCCTTTCACTCTGATACTATACTAGAGTTTGGGACATCCAACCCAAAACCAATTGGCGACATGTGGAGTAGCCATTTATCTTATATATTGCTTTGGGAGGATCCGTTTTCCCAATACAGGATTTATAATCTCAACAAAATCAAAAGATTACCAAAAAACAATTAGAGATTGCCCCTATTTGTATGTAAACTTTTGAGCTACCCCCTTATGCAGGCGAGTTAAACTCAAAATGATTATCAAAATAAAGTGGTAAGTTTTAATTTTGTATCAAAACCCGCTTTTTCAAAACTGCCATCTCTCACCTCTACTTCCTTTAGTTTTTTCTGAGGCGAGATTGACAAACTTTTATCTTGGCTGCATAACCAAACAAGTTTGCCTGAGCATGATGAGAACAAGATGGAGAAGAAATACGTACTAGAGGCTAAATAAAAGCATTCTTGTTGGTGTTTAAAGAGTCAAGGAGGAAAAAGGATAAGAGGCAATAAGTGAAGAAGGATATACATCACATATCATGATCTGGTAAAAACTCTAGATGCAATTAAAAAATCAATTATCATGATCTCATCCCAAACTAAAAGTCAATCCTTTTTTGGTGTGTCCCAAGTTAAGAGTTCACATTCCTTTTTAGAACATAATCAATGTAGCAAAACTCACAATAGAAAATAAGTTTTGCTAAGGATCACTGTATATTGGCTTTCTGCAAAATTTCTCACACTTTGAAAACTTGTACCTCGGACACGAATCTGTTGTGACAGTTCCAAAGTTTTTATCCCTAATTGCTTGATGAGCAGCATTTCTAGCATCATCCTCCAAAAGTTTGCACTCCATGACTGTTTCTTTTCTTTTTCTTCACTTTAACACAACTCCAATATAACCAAAAAAAAAAAAGATTGTGCAACTTTTTGGCTAAAAAAGAACAATTGTACCTCAAAACATTTCCATTCTCTTGTAATAATAGCTTCTCTGAACTACTACTGTTGTTCAGCTTTCCACCATCACCTAACACGAGGTCAACTTCTTTTACAACCTCAGAATCGCATTTGTGGACTACACTCTTGCTTGTTGAAAATAATCAAACAAAAAAAAAGTAATAAGAATTCACAAAATGAACAATAATGCAACAAAACCAAATTTTAGTTAAAACATAGGAAAAAAAGAAAAAGAAACAGAACAGCATATTGACAAACAGAGGGAGCGAGAGAGAGACCATAGTGTTACGGATGGTTACCCAGTGGCAACTCTCCTTAAAAAGTAGTATATATTTTCTGTATATGGTGCCATAATTGGGGCAGACAACAACAAAACAACCTGTACTCTTCACAACTTTTATTGGTTTCCTCATTTAAATGCTCCTCGTTAGCATCATTCGCCACTCAATCAACATTCTTGATTCTTGAATACTCGCCGACAACAAACATGTAAGAAACAAACGATGTTCTTTAGCAAGCCAAAGAAGTACAAGTATTAATATAAATCAAATCAAATTAATATTATATCACAATAAACAAGAGGCAGATTGAAAAAGATGATTATACTGAATAACACTAGTAATTCTATAACACAAACCTATATATACAAAGTCTTGTATCTCCATGGGGAGTCTTTGCATAATTCTGTTCCGACCTGTCATCCTAATGTCCCAGTGGAGTTTTATTTCTCATGTGATGGAAATTTTGTAAAAGGTTCTATGTCAGCGGCTATAGGGGGAATTCTAAAATCTGCTAGAGGTGAGATTATGGACGGTTTTGGCAAGAAAGTTTTGGCCTCATCTTCTCTCTTGTGTGAAGCTTTAACCATCAAGGAAGTTTGTACCTTCGCTTTTGCTAAAGACCTCTTTAATGTCTCTATATGTGGTGAGAACAGACCGGTAATCCTTTTTAGCAGCTTGGAAAATGTTCCCCCATGGGAGATTAGCTCCATTATTGAATGTATTCATTTTTTTTAGCTGGCGGTGCAATATTTCTTTTTCTTTTTTGAGATGAGAGTTTAATTTGATTGCTGATTGAATAACCTCTTTAGCTCGGAAAAGGCGCTTTTGTTTAGTTTGTTTCCTTTCTTCTTTGTTGGGTAAAAAAAAAAACAGAGTGGATGTAGGCCTCTGAAGGTTGAACCAACCACCTATATATATATCTGTCCCAAACCATCAATACTTGTGATTGGTTATTTTACATTCTCTTTTATGATTTGGCACTTAATTAACTTCAGCGATACAGACAATTACTATATCATCACACAAATAATTACAAATCCACAAATATGCATGCCCATTCATACATGTACTTTTGTGCGATTACTGTTTCTGTAATACTTATGATGCGAGTATTACAACTCAATTAAGAATTTTACGATATTATTTCAGTTTGGGTAGTGGGTAAGACTAAGAGCATGCTTGGACCCGCAAAATTATAAAACGGCAAACCACATTCATAGTACAGATTCTAAACAAACTTTTAAAGTTGTTCAGTACTTTGTTTTAAACATAATTTGATCAAACCTTTGAATTTTTTTACAAGAAAATATCGTTTTATGTCAGCAATATGCATACCTCCATATTCAAGCTCATTGATGTAGGCAATATTCCTGTCTTGAGAGTTAAAGTTACTAGGTCCCTCACAACTCGGCTTTGCTATGTCCTCTTTTCCTTCCAAACCGCTACACCAAATACAATAGTAAAGGAAACACCAAATACAAAAACAGAATTATTTCTAAAAAGTTCTTGGATCAAACATTGATCCCACATCGAGAAAAATTGTAGAATTCGACATAGATATACAAGTAACTATGATCTTAGGAGTTTAAGTTGAGGACACTATTGTACCTATGTGCCCACACCTGTGGGCCTCGCCCAAATTATATTCATTTGCAGAAATTTGTCAATTTAGTGCCAATGTTTTTACTTTTCTTTCTGCAGATAGTGCAAAATCAAAGAGAAGCCACCAAAAATTCAATTTATGGTCATTTTCTCCATTTTTATTTCACCTACCCTTCTCGAAATCCTGCTACTTTACCTTTTTCTCTACAGATTGCACAAAATCAAAGAGAGCCCACCAAAAATTCAATGTTTGGTCATTTTCTCCATTTTTATCTCTCTTACTCTTCTTGAAATCCTGCTACTCAACCCCCTTTATGTCATCCTTTGTGTTCAAGCTTGTTCGTGTATTAAAGATAATTTGTTTTTTCCTTCCTTTTCTTCAGTTTAAGTGTAAGAAAAGTATTGGATTTTAAGTAAGGTTCAGATATCTACTTTTTTCTTTTATAAAATCAATAGCCTCCTAAGAGGACTAAAGGACTGCCATAAAAACCAAAAAAGAGATACAAAAGGAGAGGGGGAAACAGTAAAGGCCTTCCCCAGTGACCCAAAAAACACCAATGAAAAGGTAATGTAAATTGGTAAATGTACTTAAGGAATTCATCAAGAATACACCTGCCAATTTCCAAAAATTGCTAGAAATCCCATCAGGTAAAGCTGCACTATGTTACTGCCTAAACAAGTGGCAGATCAAAAGGCATGAAACATAAAAGGCGTGCCATTGAGTCATCTTTTTAGTAAGATTCAAATGGCCACAACTATGCAAAGAGGAGAAAATACTAGGACAGTAATAAACACTATTTGTGTGCTGTAAAATGAAGCAAAACTGGAGCTTTAAACTGTTTCTGCAGATGACTTGGATGAATCTGTGACTGCTGTAGGTAATTCTGCAGAATTTGTGAGAGTTGTGACAGATTTTGGCAACTGAATCTATCCACATAGCTTTCTGAAGAGGACTGTAATTGAAGGAGAGACAGGTTGAGAATGTAATCATTTGATAAATCTGTAATTTGGTTGAGCAGCATAATCATTGCCCATGAGATGACTGATCTGCTGAGGGAAAGAATTCCACAATTGGGAAAATTCATTCCCATTTTAGAAAGATGGTCTGCAACTTGATTACTTTCTCTGAAAATATGAGTGTACTGAGTTTGCATCCTTTGAAGTTTGACTTTACAATTTAACCAATCAGTTTTGAGGAACCAAGAAGGAATGAACCTTTTGTCCTTAACACAGTTAATCAGCACCTGAGAATCCATTTCCACCCACATTCTGGTCCATCCTTTGTCCCAAGCAATGGTTATGGCTTGAATGAAAGCCAACAACTCAGCTTCAAAGGCAGTGTGTATGCCTAAACAACCACAAAAAGCTCCTTTAGCAAAACCTCAATGATTTCTGAAAATTCCTCCAATGGCAGCTCTTCCGGGAGATCCAAGAGCCAAACCATCTGTGTTAACTTTATGGTTCAGATATCTTTCTTGTTCTTAGCTTTTGATTATATATGGGCAAATTGTGTTGTTTAACTCTTTTTAATTAGTCTTTGCAGCAGGTAGTAAAATATAAAATGCCAAAAGTTCAAGCGTTCAATTTCCATCTAAGGAAGAGCTAATGAAAGAAAATTTTACTTCTTTGATTTGGGCTTATAATAGGTTCTGTTCATGAGCTCAGGTGAACGAGATTTTGTGGGGCTAATATTTCGAAACCTTAAGCATCTGATATATAGGTCGAAAATCACGGATTACAAGCCTTTCTATTCTAATTTGCAGGAAAAAGGCTACTGAGGGAAGGCCATCTCATTGGAAGAAAAGGCAACTGTAGAATTTGGTCCGAGAACAGAACAGTGTACTAACGGAAGGGTGCCCATGGACTCATTCTCATATAACGCTCTCAATCTTCTCTTTTTTTCCCATCCTAATAATGTTGACAGCATTTACAAGATGCAAATAACATCTAAAATAAAATAAAAACACGCTAAAGAACGAAGTATCAAGTCAATGATCATGCAGCATAGAGAAAATGCAATGGAAAAAAAAAGGCAGTACAGGAACTGAGCGTTGCGCACATACAGAATCCCATTTCATAGAACTTCAATTAATAAAAACTTTTCAAAAGTGCTTCTACAATAGCACTCCCCAAAGAAACATCCAACAAAAACAGTGTTTTAATTACTTAAATTACTTAAACTAGATATAAACAAAATAAACTACTTCATTAATTTTTGTACTGACCTTCCTAATTCTACCCTTCATCAAATCGCCCCCTATCTCTGCATTGACCTGAGCTCTTCCACAACGGAAGTCACAAACCCCACTTTCTCGGAGTAGAGTTCAAGTTCTTTTATCATCAAAGCTTTTAGTTTCTTCGTAAAATAGGCCCTCTTTCCTTCATCAAAAACCCCCAAATCAATATGGGAAATTCCACCACCACCACCTCCTATAGCCATGATCTTACACAAGTAATCATTTACAAAAGTCATAAACTTGGAATTTACTTCGACTCCCGCTTCCTGTTTTATAATGCCTCTTCCTTTGTTATTTGTCGATTGATTTTGAACCCCCCAAATCTTTTGGCATAATTCAAATACTTCAAGGTCATGGGGTGTGTTCTTCTTCTTGCCTCCCTTTATAGCATTTGTGTAGTTATTTTTCACCCTCCGAATCTTCTCAGACATTTGCCTTTGGGATACCGGGAAAGAAATCGATGGCTTAATCAAATCAGTAAATTCTCTATGTTGCGGTAACCTTTTGTGCTTAGAATTAAAATCCACGTATCCCTTCATTATCATGAGTTCATCTTCATCTGTAAACTTTTGTTCGAACTTCGACCTCGGCAAATTTCCAGTGACATCTGCTTTCATCTTCTTCCTTCCTTGGTCAGCAGCACTCGAAATGTCGTCCTCCTTTTCCTCCTCCAGTTGCCTCTTTGACGACGACCGAGCCTTGGCAATTTCATCTGTGTCAGGGTTGGAGACGATGACTGCATTTGGTTCCTCTTCTTCGGACTCGGACACTTTCTCATCCTCGATTGAGGCTGCAGCGAGGACCATAACATCGTTTTTCTTCTTCATCCTTATTTCGTGGTTTGATCTCCTCCTAGACTCTTCATCTTCCTCAGATTCTTCATCATTATCACTTTCTTCTTCTGATTTTTCTTTCTCTTGAACCTTCTGATTTGCAATACGAGACTCTTCCTCTTCTTCTTCTTCTTCTTCTTCTTCTTCTTCTTCTTCTTCTTCTTCTTCTTCTTCTTCTTCTTCTTCTTCTTCTTCTTCGACTCCATTTTCTTCTTCAGATTCATCATCTTCTTCTGATGATGAAGACGATGATGATAATGATGAATCAACCTTCGCCTTGTTGTTGTTGCTAACATCTTCTTTTTGTTTGTTCTTGATCGAGATCACAGAAGAGGACCGTGGATCGGAGCCGCTTTTGGATTCGACTCCTTTTTCTTCTGAGGATGATGAAACAACAAACTCTTCTGACGACGACGAAGAATCAACAACCTCGTTGTTGTTTGTGGTGTTGTTTTCTTCTTTTTGTTGAAAATCAGAACTGAGTACGGCCATTGTTTGTATTATAAAAAAATTAAAGGAAGGAAAATTGTTATATTTTGAGAGAGGGGATGAGCAAAAGATAAATTAGAATAATAATTAATTATTAAAGTATATATATAGAAATTATTCCTATATATAGTTTGTTTATTTGGGCGGGAGCTTTTTTCTGTTGGGCGGGAAACATTTAGACGTAATTAGCATATATATATATATATATATATATAATAACATAATATAATTTGGGCACTTTTAGTGTAAAATAAAAATTGCATTTATGAGACATAACATAAAGGGTGTTGTTATATATATATGTATATATATCCTTAATTTATGGCAAAGATACCACAAAATTATTTGATGTTGCGGATATATATTTAGTATTTTGTAGTTACATAATTAGAAGTTGGTTGTCTAATTACATAGAAATTTGTGATAAGTTGTTGATTCGAAGGTTCATATTAATTCGGTGATAGTTTACTGAGTTATAAATTAAAATTCGATTAAAGATTGCTGTTTAGATCAAATAGTGAAACTTTATTGAATTGAATATATGAGTTCGGCAACAAGCCACCAAATTGGTGCTTAAATTTTAAATATTCTTGGTGATAGTCTTGATCTTTAATGATATAAAATGTGGAATTCGGGTTACAATAGTATTCTGACTACAAATTAAGGGTGTATATAATATCATCATACTATAAATACTTTACTTAAAGCGAACATCACCTGTAATGCAAAGTGAATTGGATTTTTTTAGCTATGAACATGTACGTATATATATTTTTCTTACATAGCATAAAAAATCATTTTTCATAGTTATATATATATATATATATTAGCATATCTTGTGATTTTGTCCATGAGATTGTTTATTGAAATATTCATCAAATTTTACTAAACTCATTCAAATTTTACTAAAAAAAAAAAGAAAATTATTAAATTTTACTTAATACACGAAGAGTATCTCCCATACAAAATAAATTGAATAACAATAAAGGAAAATAAAATATGAGTGAAAGGCCAAGGGATAAGCATATGAATTATGAATATGAGGGTAATTATTAATTTTGGGAAATAAATATGAGTGGAGAGGAATGAAATCAATCAATTATCCACGAAATAGGCCATCATCTCTCACACGTTTACCGAAATGCATTATCCACGAAATAGGCCTTACAAATCTCAACACTTACTTTTATTCAGAGCATTAAATGAGTTGTATATTTGTTATATTTTATGAAGGTATAACTCATGCAATGTATGCCGATAAGAATATATAATAAGAATACTAGGTAAGTGTAACATTGTTCAAAATATAATTTATCAGGTGGAGAGATAGAGTCGGGAATTATACTCAGGATGAGCCAAATTAATATAGGTTTCGCTAAGAAATTTTTGCATATACTCTAATAAGCTATTTTTATTTTTTGACACCGTGGCGGAACTCATGCTTAACAAAATACTCGTTTGACTCGACTCGCCCCTATTAAAGTATTTTATTTCTTAATATCATATACGTCAAAAATCAAAATCACATATTTAGTTACAATAAAACTCCTGGGTTTGATGTGACTTCATATTTTGAAAACACTAATCCTTCGTATAATATATTTATTATCGATAACTTTAAAAATATTTTTCTAATAATAAAAAAATATATGTTACCGAACAATTATTAATGAGATTATTTTCCAATTAATTCCAAAGATTTGGGATTTCAATTTGATGATTGAGAGCCGTAAATATCTTTAAAATTGAAAAATAAATGTAAAACTATAGATGGAGACCAAAAAACAAACAAACCGAACAACATAATAGGACCGCCATAAATAAATAACAAAACATAAAAGAAGCCTCACATATATCAATCTTTTTAAAATACAAACCTCCACCTCGAACTTTTACATCCCATTCCGCATAGCCCCCTCCAAATAATTGATCATCAAAGCAATGCATAATAGGTAACCCGCAACAAAACTCCTCCCTCAACTTTTACATTTTACTGCACATGACCCCCTTCTTAATTATAACTTTCCCCCTGTGCTTATTGGTGTACTCCCTTACAGCCCCGAAACGCAGCATATATAATCAATTTAAGGCCCAATCAAGCTCATGTGGGGCGGTGCCCCTCCCCCCCCCCCCCCCCCCCCCCCCCCCAAAGCCTCTATGTGCCTCCGCCCCTAATCAGGTGGCATTACACTTAACACAAAATAGGGACACAAAATAAGGATACACCATAAGTGGCAGTTGAGTCAAATTTATTTTATTTTATTTTAAATTTTAGGCTAGTATATTTCTATCTCCTCCCCCTCCTTCATCTTGTCTTCTAGTTGTAGTTTCGCTGGTGTGAGTGTCCAAAAATTTGGGTCTCTCCCAAGGTAAGTTATTAGCAAATTTAATTGGATAAATGAATTAAAAAAATAGTAACGAAGATAAGGATTTTGCTTGTAAAGTAAGTTCTTATGGTAGCGTTTATGATTCCCTAGAAGTACGTCTTTCTTTTATGTTTGTATTTATGTATATAAGTTCAAAGGCAATACACTCGGAGAATATTACAAATAAGATACCAGTTTAATTTCTCTCTTTATAATTAATTACTTATAATTTAGGATCTTTGTAATTAGCATTCATTCTTCTATTTATTGGTTAGAATTAGGATTACAATACTTTATTAGGGCAAATAGTAAAAAGTATTAGGGCAAATAGTAAAAAGACTATTGAGGGCAAAACTTGGACATTATTCTAACATTTTACGGGTGTTCAAAAATAGTACAAGTTACAGATGTCCCATTCTCATCCATAGCCCACGTGGAGACGATAAACTTGGCTAAATTTTTTCACACAACCATATCAGCATATGATGACGTCATTGCAACCATATCGGCTATAGCAAAACTATATCGGAGTTTAACTATCCACCTTGGCAAAAGAACGACCATCTCGGCACTTAACCCAAAGTGAATTCTACATTTGGTAAATCCTACTTCTGACGTAGTTTACAGGGTTGGAGTGCCCATCTTATGTTCTTGGTGCGATGACCTTTATGATAGATTTCAATTAAATTTGGCCCAATTTATAATCTATAACTTTTTGGCTCCTTCAGATGTTTAGATAACAATGTTAAGCGATCATTTTTTTAACATTTTGAATATAAATGATAATATCTTTTATTGTATAATAATGCATAAACAAGTTAAACATAGTCATCAGATCTACTATCCAAAATAAAATTGAACAACTTCTTCACATCCATACAATGTAATATCAATTTATTTTTTTTTAAGGAACGATAATAAAAAAAAATAGTGAATCAACAATTTAGCAGGCAATAATAAAAGAAAAATAAAAAGAAAATTCAAGATTGCCTTCATAATCTTCCAAACTCAGACCCAATAAATAAAAAATAAAGAAATCAATCAATTATCCACGAAATACACCATCATCTCTCACACGTTTACCAAAATTCATTGTTCAGGTGGGATTTTTTGTTTCTTTATTTATTTTGGAGGGAATAATTATGTTAGCCAACTAACATTTGATTCAACCATTTATGAGATTTTTCATAATATAAAGGGCGTTGTTATATATACGGAAATTAGTGTAAAATAAAATTTTCATTTACGAGACATAATACAAAGGGTGTTGTTATATATATATATCCCTAATTTATAGTAAAGATACCACAAAATTATTTGATGTTGTGGATACATAATTAGTATTTTGTAGTTTAGGGGTTAGTTGCCAATTACATGAAATAGAAATTTGTGATAAGTTGCTGACTTGAAAATTCATATTTGGTGATAGTTTACTGAGTTAGAAATTAAAATCCGATTAAAAATTGCCATTTAGGTCAAATTGGTGAAACTTTATTGAATTGAATATCTGAGTTCGGCAAATAGCCACCAAATTGGTGCTTAAATTTTAAATATTTTTGGTGGTAGTATTGATATGTAATGATATAAAATATGGTATTGGGATTACAATAGTATTCTTGTTACAAATTAAGGGTGTATATAACATCACCATAATATAAATACCTTACTTAAAACAAACATCATCTGTAATGCAAAGTGAATTGGATTTTTTTAGTTATGAACAGGTACGTATATATTTATTTTTCTTATATACCATAAAAAATCATTTTTCATAGTTATATATATAAAGAAGCATATCTTGTGATTTTGTCCATGAGATTGTTTATTACAATATTCACCAAAATTTACTAAACTCATTCAAATTTTACTCAAAAAAAGAAAATTGTTAAATTTTACTTAATATGGGAAGAGTATCTCCCATACAAAATAAATTGAATAAGAATAAAGGAAAATATAATATGAGTGAAAGGCCAAGGGATAAGCATATGAATAGGAGGGTAATTATTAATTTTGGGAAATAAATATGAGTGGAGAGGAATGTAAAAGGGCTGTATAATTATTAATTAAATAAATAATAAAGAAATCAATCAATTATCCACGAAATAGGCCATCATCTCTCACACGTTTATCAAAATTCATTTTTCAAGCGGGATTTTTTGTTTCTTCATTTATTTTGAAGGGAATAAATTAAACATCTCTTTTCACAAAGATTAGCATATATATTTGGAATATCTCCGGTGAAAAAATGCATTTTTTACTTACAAATCTCATCACTTATTTTTATCCAGAGCATTAAATGAGTTGTATAGTTATTATATTTTGTGAAGGTATAACTCATGCAATGTATGCCGATAAGAATATGTAATAAGAATACTAGGTAAGTGTAGCATTGTTCAAAATATAATTTATCAGGTGCAGGGACGGAGCCAGGAATTATACTCAGGATGAGCCAAATTAATATAGGTTTCTAAGAAATTTTTGCATATACTCTAATAAGGCCAAAAACAAAATATTATATTAAAGTATTTAACATCATATACGTCAAAAATCAAAATCACATATTTAGTTACAATACTCCTATTTGAGACTTCATATTTTGAAAACACTAAATAATATATTTATTATCGATAACTTTAAAAACATTTTTCTCGATATATGTTACTGAGCAATTATTAATGAGGTTATTTCCCAATTAATTCCAAAGATTTGAGCAATTTGATAACTGAGAGCCGTAAATAAAAATTGAAAAATAAATGTAAAAGTATAGATGGAAACCAAAAAACAAATAAACCGAACAGCATAATAGGACCGCCATAAATAAATAACAAAAACATAAAAGAAGCCTCACATATATCATATCTCTTTAAGATACAAACCTCCACCTCGAACTTTTACATCCCATTCCGCATAGGCCCCTCCAAATAACTGATCATCAAAGCAATGCGTAATAGGTAACCCGCAACAAAACTCCTCCCTCAACTTTTACATTTTACTGCACATGACCCCCTCCTTAATTATAACTTGCCCCCTGTGCTTATCTGTGTACTCCCTTACAGCCCCGAAATGCAGCATATATAATCAAAAGGCCCAAAACTCGGGTGGGGCAGTGCCTCCCCCCCCCCCACCCCCACCCTCTATGTGCCTCCGCCCCTAATCAGGTGGCATTACACTTAACACAAAATAGGGACGCAAAATAAGGACACACCATACGTGGCAATTGAGTCAAATTTATTTTATTTTAAATTTTAGGCTAGTATATTTCTATCTCCTCCCTCTCCTTCATCTTGTCTTCTAGTTGTAGTTTCGCTGGTGTGAGTACCCAAAAATTTGGGTCTCTCCCAAGGTAAGGTATTAGCAAATTTAATTGGATAAATGAATAACAAGAAATAGTAACGAAGATAAGGAATTTACTTGTAAAGTAAGTTCTTATGGTAGCGTTTATGATATCCCAGAAGTACGTCTTCCTTTTATGTTTGTATTTATGTATATAAGTTCAAAGGCAATACACTCGGAGACTATTTCAAATAAGATACCAGCTTAATTTCTCTCTTTAGAATTAATTACTTAAAATTTAGGATCTTTGTAATTAGCATTCATTCTTCTATTTATTGGTTGGAATTAGGATTACAATATTCTATTAGGGTAAATAGTAAAAAAACTATTAAGGGCAAAACTTGGACATTATTCTAACACTTTATGGGTGTTAAAAAATAGTGCAAGTTACTGATGTCCCATTCTCATACATAGCCCACGTGGAGATGATAAACTTGGCTACAACACAACCATATCAGCATATGACGACGTCATTGCAACCATATCGGCTATAGCACAACTATATCGGAGTTTAACTATCCACCTCGGCAAAAGAACGACCATCTCGGCACTTAACCCAAAGTGAAAGGGTTGGGCCCATCTTAGTGGTGCGATGGATAGTAAAATTGGCCCAATTTATAATCTATAACTTTTTGGCTCCTTCAGATAGATAGCAATGTTTTAAAAGGGATTAGGTGGACTTACGCGGCCATAGAGCATTTAGGCGATTAGCGCTAAGCGATCATTTTTTTAACATTTTGAATATAAATGATAATAATTGTATAATAATGCATAAACAAGTTAAACATAGTCATCAGACCCACTGTCAAAATAAAATTAAACAACTTCTTCACATCCATACAAAATATCAATTTATTTTAAGGAATGATAATAAAAAAAATAGTGAAAACAAAAGGCAATAATAAAAGAAAAATAAAAAGCAAATTCAAGATTGCCTTCATAATCTTCCAAACTCAGACCCAAACCAAACTTTTCGGTTCGATTTTATTCGGTTTTCATATATTTTTTTTAAAAAATAAATGAATTTGCAAAACAATACTTATTGTGGTCAGAAAAATAATAACTCTATTCTTGCTCTTACTTATTTTAGACAAAAAAATATTAACACTTATATTTATAATATAGGTCAAGTATTTATTATAGCTCAAAGAGTTGTGTTCACACTAGAGTTTATAAATTTTATGAACATACAATTTTACATGGTGAAGTAATATTATTTTCGAGTCGTATATTCATTGATTTGGTTCGATACTTTGCATTGACACACCCCAAACCCAAATCAAATGTATTTGGTTTTGATTTTTGGATTCGATTCGATTGTTCAATTTTTGGATTGCCACAACATTCATAATGTTCTCCAAAACAAATTATGTTTTGCAAACATATATACATACACTCTCCGACATATATACAATCATATAGATATCAAAATATTTTATCTCCCATAATTAGGATTGGAACTTGAAATTGGCTTTTTGGGGGGCAAAATATATTATACCTGTTTTACAAACAAAAAAAGAAGAGGATTTTGTGATGATATTTTAGACTATTAAATGATTTAACTGCAATTTTTTTCGTTCTCATATTGTCATTAAAGATTTCTTTGGTACAATGATATTTTCGATAGTGAAAAACATTCATCTATATTATTGATAACACAATTGTATAAAATTCATGTATTTGTTGACTTCCAAAGATTTCACTATTTAATATAACTTATAGTAGTAAATATGACTATTTTCTTGATGTACTTAATATTAGTATTATTCTTATATTTACGGTTAGGAGCGCGATACTTACTTCTTTTCAAAAATATTTGGAGGGACGAGTTCTTATAACGTTGAAAAGTTTTATAGCTAAATATGGATTATGATAATAAGAATTTTCAAATCCACCCCCCCCCCCCCCCACCCCACTCCTCAAAAAAAAAAAATATCATAAGTGTCTCCCATGCACACAAAGGCTTATTTTCATGCACATACATATTCATAGAATCTTAAAATTAAGAAATATACAATAATTCTATAAGGCTATGATCTTTTCGCGTAATTTTGAGGTAGAATTTGATAAATCTCGTAATTTATGTAATTGAAAAGTTCTTGACAAATTTTGAAATCATGTAAATAATGTAATTTCAAAATCCGCTCAAAAGGTTGAAATTTTGAGAATCCCGTGTTACATTAAAAGTTTGAATTTGATCTATCTCCTTTTAATCTTATATCTCCTATATTATTGGTCAATAAGGCTTTCTCTCTCTAACGAAAACAAAAAAAATGAATAAGAATCACACTAAAACTGAAGTCACATTATTATATTTTGATAATTTTTAAAACACTTAAGAAAATTTCTAGTTTTTTTTTAAAGAAAACCTAAATTGAAAATCGTGAGATCTTAAAATCACAAATTTCAAAATCTAATGATTTATCAATTCACATGATTTTAAAATTTTGTGAAACGAACACAACCCAAAAGAATTGATCAATGAATTCTAACATAATTCCGATCTAATTTGATATATCTTGACACACACTTGTACCCTTAGTTAACCTTAGTTAACCTTAACTAATCTTTTGGGCGGGAAACATTTACACTTATTTCTCAAAGATTAGCATGTATAATTTGGGTACTTGTGGTGTAAAATAAAAATTACATTTACAAGACATAATATAAAGGGTGATGTTATATACACTCCTAATTTGTAGCAAAGACACCATAAAACTATTTAGTGTTGTGAATACATAATTAGGAATTGATTGTCCAATTACATGAAATACAAGTCGGTGGCTAGCTGTCGACTTAAAGGTTCACATTCGGGGACAGTTTATCAAGTTAGAAATAAAAATTCGACCAAATGTTGCCGTTTAGGTTAAATTGGTGAAACGTTATCGAATTAAATGTCCAAGTTCGGCAACGAAACAATGAATTGGTGCTTAAATTTTAAGTGTCATTTGTGGTGGTTTTGATCATTAATGATATAAAATGTGGTGTTGGGGCTACAATGGTATCCCGGCTACAAATTAGGAGTGTATATAAGATCACCCTAATATAAATACTTTACTTAAAACGAACATCATCTCTGATGCAAAATGAATTAGATTTTTTAGTTATTGACATGTGAGTATATATGCCTTTCTTATATAGCATAAAAAATCCTTTTTCTTAGTTAAATATATTTATAAAAAAAAAAAGAAACATATGTAGTGATTTTGTCCATGGGATTGTTTATTAAAATATTCATAAAAAAATTTAGAAAATTGATTCAAATTTTACCCAAAAAAAATAGTAAATTTTATATGTTGTATCCTCATGTGGATAGATAAAATGGGTTCTAAATAGATTCTTTGTCATTATATTTGAGTTAAGGCAATTTATATTCTCCCTCATTTTATATTCTCCGTCTTCCATATTAGATAAATGACTTCTTTCACAATTTATTTTAGTCATGAGGACAATTTTTAATATTTATTCACTTAAAAGATATAACTATTTTTTGAATGGTCAATTATACTTACTACAATTAATCTTTTTATTTATTTATTTATTATTATTGGTGGTAATTACTAAACACCACCAGCCACCTTTGCCACCACCACTCATTGGAGCTCCGATGAACTCACTCGAAACTCCGACGACCATTGTCGAACTTCGGCAATCATTGTCGTACCTCCAACAAGGTCCATGGGCAAAAGCGAAGCCATGTAGGGACTAGGAAGGGCCATGGCCCCACCTGGATCTTTGGCAAATTTTTATCGAGTATAGGTGTTTTTGTGCGATAGAGTAAAAGTCAAGGGTTTCTTGTGTAATTAAAAGAGTTTAGTGGGCGAGGGGTATATGTGCAATAAATTGTATTACTAGGGGGCAAGGTTATGCAATTAGATTGTTATTTGATAAATTAATATTGAGATTAATATATTTGTTTGTTGGTTATAGTAAGTTGAATATTGAGTTGATAAAGATATTTCAAACTATATAATTAATTTTAGTATATTATTTTTAATTTTTCAGAAATAGAATGGAGAAATATTTTAGTAAAGTAGGAGTAAGTTCTACTTCTCAAAATGTTGGTTCGAGTTCTACTCCAAATGTTGAATCCACATTTCCAAATGTTGATTCCACTCTGTCAAATATAGGTTCCTTCGCTCCGAATGTTGATTACACTACTCCAAAGTCAATTGGCAAGGGGGTGGTGATTCATTTGTTGGTGAAAGGTTTAGTAATTGGAGAAGAAAAATTTATTAGACAAACATGTCGGAGAGCACAATAGTATATGCAAAAAATTCTTGTTGTGTTATTAGTTTGACCCCACCTGAACAAAATTCCTGACTCCACCACTGTCCACAGGGCTCCGTTAATGGTCACCGAAGTTTCGGCGAGAATTTTTATATAATGCAAAATCAAAATTACACTCGAAAATATATTTTTAATTGCTTTCGAATTTGCATCTAATTATTTCTAGATTTTGTTTTGCTGCAAAAGTGAATTTGTATCTACTTCATTCTCAAAATTGGACTATGTTTTAGTGCAAAAGTGGATTTACACTTGATTATTTCTCAAAATTGAACCCCGTTTAAATACAAAAGTGGACTTGCACCTAATTATTTCTTAAAATGTGAACCATGTACTTACTGCAAAAGTGGATTGCATATAGCATTTATCATACAAAATGAATTGAATAACAATAAAGGAAAATATAATAAGAGTGGAATGCCAAGAGATAAGAACTAGAATAAGAGAGTAATTATTAATTTTAGAAAGTAAATATGAGTGGAAAGGAATGTAAAAGGGCTCTATATATAATTATTAAATAAATCAATCAATTGTCCTTGGAATACGTCATCATCATTTTTACTCCGTAATCACGTCTCTCACGCGTTTACCAAAATTCATTGTTCATGCGGGATTGTTTTTTACTTCCTTTATTTATTTTGGAGGGAATAAATTAGACTTTTCTTTTCATAAAGATTAGCGCACACACATATATATATACACATACATTAGGTATTGCCCTTGAATGGAAGGAAGACATAAAAATAGTAATAGTTTGAAAATAGTGAGATTGATAAAAATATACCCATTATTTAAGCAGCGTCAAACTTAAAATATTAGTTAAAAAAATTGAATAAGCAAAAGATCGCACTATAGTAGGCAAAAAAATTTCTGAACTCTCATAATAAGTTATTGTAGATAGACATGTCAATTGATCTAATTGTAAAGCGTAGGTTAGGTATGGAATTTTGATATAGTCGGAAGGACATGATTGATCATTCCATCGGTGCAGGAACTACTACAATTGCTTTTGCGGGAGTACTTATTTTTTATAAACGCGGGCCACTGCTATGGATTTTCTTTTCTTTTTAGAGGCCTATAGTGAGGAGGACGACAACACCTAAGTTATTGTAGATAGACAAGTCAACTGATCTAATTGTAAAGCGATGGAGGGGGTTGCTAAAGCCGAACTTGATATACTAAAAGATAAATTCAACCCAACCAGATTGAGGTAATTTTCTATTGAAAAACCTGAATCCGCCCTCTTTTATGATATCCTTCAATTTGAACATATTTCGTGCCTCATTAAGGTCAGGTTGGACCATTTTAACATCCCTAATATACAAAAGCAAATATTTGAAAAAAAAATTAATGTACCGTATTATTATTAGAGTGACATTATATATTTCTAAAATTTTAATCGTAAACATATGGTACCACTTAAAGTAAAATTGATTTACAAAAGTAATGGACTTTTTAATATATATATATATATATATATGTATATATGTTTGTATGTATGTATAAAAAAATATTTAAGTTTGTAAAAGATTAAATAAATAAATATACACACACACATATATATATATATATTTTTAAAACTAAAGGAAGAATTATGTTACAACTGTATTTGAAACAGATAAATTATCTAAAATGATTTAAATGTAAGTTACATGAAGAAATATATTCAGAGATAGAAAAAGTAGGTTACAATAGTTTTTCTTGAATTTTTTCCTTTTACATATGACTTTATAATAATAATGGATCCTATCTTATAGGTATCGATAAGTAAATTTCAAATATGCAAATTTTAATAATTTTTAGTTTTTGTGTTTAAAGTTAATATATTTTAAAATTTAAAAAGAAGTTAATGAAAAATAAAAGTGAGAGAGAAGATAATAGATTGGTTGAATAAGAGAAAAAAAATTATTGACTTTATTGATTTGATGTTTTGAAAACACATCTAACGGTCTAAAATTTATCTTATTTATTATAACTAAATGTGAGCCATTTGATTTGATAAATAGTGACGTGATATTTCTTTCCCTTTGTGATATAGATATATTTGGATTATCTTTGGTGAACAATATAATTTATCAAGTGCTATAATATTATTATGGGTCATTTTACACATGCGAAATAGTAAGGGTGCGTAGAGTTCAATCTAATTTGCTTAAACCGACTTATCCAATTCAATCCAATTTTGATTGGATTTGGTGAAGTTGGCGGATTAAATTAGTTTGCGTTTTAGAAAACCAATTGAATATTTGATTGGTTTGATTGTTATCATGGTGAAACTAAAGTCAAATCGATTAAATCTAACCTCAATTAAAAATGACACAGTCCCTACGTAATTGGTTATTATTGTATACTAAGGCCTCGTTTGATTCAGGTATTATGATCAGTGGGATTAATAATACCAGTATTAATAGTACTGGACTATTAATCCTGGTATTAATTTAATACCAATACCCTGTTTGATTAATGTAGTATTAATACTGAGATATCTCATGCTGATGTTAATACTATGTTTGGTTCTGTAACTCGTATACGAGATTATATTTTGGACTAACAAAATAAAAATGTTTTTTAAAAAAAAATTCAAAAAAAAATTTCAAATTTTTTAAAAAAAATAAATTAAAATAATAATCTAGTAGTAGTAGTAGTAGTGGCATTTTTGAAAATATTATAATAGTAATGGTATTTTTGAAAATATATGGTTCTTTTTTCTTAATCCTGGATAAACAATACCATCTCCCCCTGGTATTAAATTATAGCACAAATAGTGGTATTAAGTTAGTACCAGTATTAATAATCCCAGCACATTTGTACGAATCAAACAAGGTATTATAAAAAAAGTGGTATTAATAATCTCATCCCACTTTTTAATACCCAAATCAAACGAGGCCTAAGTTAATAATATAGACCATCCTACACCTTATTGTTGCTACATATAGAAAAGACCATAATATGTAAACCCTTCTATTTGGTTGGAATTTTTAAATGTTGAATTCAAAATTTACTTTTAAGTATAATTTTTTAATTCGATTTGTATATAGTAAACTATTTTTATAATTTATTAAAAATACAATATATATTTTTTATTCATTTCTTAAAGTTTTTAAAAATACAAAAGAAAAAATAAACAAAAAATAATATTTTTACTTGAATGAAGTTTATAAAATGGTGAACCAAACAGATTTATTTATTTTTTAAAAAAAAGAAAAGAAAACACCCCCAAAGTATTTTTTAAAAACCCAACCAATAAATGAATTAGACTTTAATATGGAAGGACTTAATTTAGATGTCTATTTTAGTAATTAAAGGAAACTTTTTATTTATATTGTATTGGTCTTTGTAAAATTGATTGGGTTTATTTTGAATGTTGTTGAAACTTAAATATAGGTTAGACAAAAGACATTGGTTTAAAACTGAGTCATACATTTTTTTTAAAAGGCTGGTATCTTTCTATCTCCTCCCTCTCCCTCCCCTCGTTCTCTTGAGACTTGACTCCTCTTTTATTCGATCTAATTCCGTTGAAGTGGATCTAGTACGAGGCTAAGCGGATGAATTTTTTTCATGAAATGTGATAGAGATAATATATCTCTATAACAAGTAGATCATGTTTACAATATTTTATCAAGAAATTCAAACCGGAAGCAAGCATGATAAAAATTTGATGCATTTATTCATTTTCGACCATTCAAATTTTAGATCATTATCTCACCCATTTTTAGATTGAATCTTATGATAAAATTTTGTGGACTACAATGAACAGATTTGGACCGAAAGGTAATGGATAGCAATGTTTTAAAAGGAACTAGGAGTCGCTTAGTGCCAACCGACTTAAGGCGGTTGGCAGTAAGCGATCATTTATTTTTTAATATTTTTAAATATAAATGATAGTTTTTGTATAATGCAAAAAAGTAAAGCATAGTCATTAGACACATTGCCCAAAATAAGATTGAACAACATGTTCATATCCATACGAAATTATCAATTTATTTTAAGTAACAATAAAAAAAAATAGTGAAAAGAAAAGGCAATAATAAAAGAAAAATAAGATGCAAATTCAAGATCAGCTTCTAAATCATTCAAACCTAGACCAAAACCAAACTTTTCGGTTTTATTTGGTTTTTATATATTTCTTTTTTTAAAAAATAAATTTTTAAGACAATACTTGTTGTGGTAAGAAAATTTAATACCTCTATAATTGCACTTACTTATTTTAGTCAGAAAATATTAACACTTACATTTACATTTATAATATAAGTCCAATATTTATTATATCTCAAAGAGGTGTTTCACACTAGAATTTATAAATTTTATGAACTTTTATATGATGAAGTAATATTATTTTCGAGTCGTATAAACAATGATTTGGTTTTGCATCAGCACACCCCAAACCCAAATCAAATATTTGATTTTGATTTTTAGAGTAATTCGGTCGTTTGATTTTCAGATTGCCACAACACTCCTAATGTTCTCTTTCCTTGCCCTTGATTTTCTATACAAATATAAATATTTGGCTTTCATTTTGTATATGCCAAAACAAATTATGTTTTGCAAACATATATACCTACAGTCTTGGATATATATACAATCATATAGATATCAAAATATGTTATCTCCCATAATTAGGGTCGAAACTAGGAATTGGCTTTTGGGGGGGCAAAAATATATATTACCCGTGTTACCAAAAAAAAAAGAAGAAGAAGAAGAAGAGGATTCTGTGATGATATTTTACACCATTAAATGATTTAAACGAAAGTTTTTTTTTCGCTTTCATATTGTCATTAAAGATTTCTTTTGTACAATGATGCTTTCTACGGTAAAAAACGTCCATTTATATTATTTATAACATAAAAGCATATTGTCAACTACATATTTATTCACTATTAAATATAATTATTTACTTGATGTAATTAAATTAATATTATTCTTATATTTATAGTTAAGAGGGTGATACTTACTCTCTTTTTTTTTTTTTCAAAAATATTTAGAAGGATGAATCCTTCTAATGTTGAAATATTTAAAGCTAAATATCTATTATTTTAGTAGGAATTTTCAAATCCTCCCCGCCTACTTACAACCCCTGTAACGACCCGGTCCCACCTCAGTACGATATTGTCTGCTCTAGGAACATCTACCCTTACGGCTTTGTTTCTGGGAACTTACAACCAGCTTCTCAGGGGGTCACCCATCCTGGGATTGCGCTGGCCTACTACTCGCTTAACTTCGGAGTTCTGATGGGATCTGAAGCCAGTGAGCCCCCAAAAGGCCTCGTACTTAATTAACGACAATTTCTTACTTATATGGGTCTCCAAGGATCCCCCTCTTCCGATGTGGGATGCCCCCTTTGAGCTACCTTTCCTCCTCCCAAGGGAGTACTCCATCACTCGCAGGACGTCACAACCCCCCTAGGGGGACCCACCCCAAAAAGGAAAATCACAATTGTCTGCCACACGCACAAAGGCTTCATGCACGAACATATTCACAGAATCTTAAAATTTAAAAATTT
This sequence comes from Lonicera japonica, assembly GCA_021464415.1. Classification (NCBI taxonomy): domain Eukaryota; kingdom Viridiplantae; phylum Streptophyta; class Magnoliopsida; order Dipsacales; family Caprifoliaceae; genus Lonicera; species Lonicera japonica. The sequence goes on along the minus strand of CM038471.1, from coordinate 1,426,151 downwards.
ACAATGCTATGATATTTTTGTGTAATTTAATTTAAGATAAAATTTGATAAATCATGTAATTTGTGTAATTAAGGAGTATTCTTTTCGGTATAAGTCTTGATTTGTAAATTACACAATGTCAAAATCCGCATTGAATTTTAGGAATCCCGTATTAAATTAAAGAGTTAAATTTGACCAATCTCTTTTTAATCTTATATTTCCTCTATTATTGGCCAGTTCCACTTTTTCTCTCTAAGTAAAATACATAAATGATTAAGAACACTAAAATTGAAAATCATAAGATTTTTAAATTAGAGATTTTTAAATCTTATAATTTATTAAATCACATGATTTCAAAATGAAAAGAACACAATCTTTAAAATTTCTAATTTTTTGAAAGAAAACCTAAATTGAAAATCGTGAGATTTTAAAATCTTATGATTTATCAATTCACATGATTACAAAATTTTGTAAAAAGAATACAACCCAAAAGAATTGATCAATGAATTCTAACATAATTCCAATCTATTTTGATCTATCCAGACACACATTCGCACGCTTAGTGAAGCCTAACTAATTAAGAACACCATGTCTCACAATGGTAAAACACCAACACAAAATGGTCCGTTCTTTCAATACAATGAAAAAAAAAAGTTGGAGATTTCGTATTATATATATCAAAAGAAAAACTAATAATAATAATAGTAATAATTATTATTATTATTTTGTGTCTGTTTATTGTTTTTGGTGTAGAACAATTTTTTTTTGCATGAACTGCAACAAAAAGCTAGCGATGTTATTAATCGAAGAAGGCTGATCCGGTTTGTCCTTGTTGATCTTGGCCAAGACAGTGGTCACAATTTGAGTGTAAAGCCTTTCAAGTTGTGGAATATTGTATCCTTTCGTACGCTCCACAAAGATCTTCTTCATTGCCTCCACTTCGGCTGCGTTTGGTGATTGCTGCGTAGCATTAACATTACCTTTTTTGGATCCGCAATCAGCTTCTGCTGATACTAACAACAACACGCACAATCAGTTAGTCAAGAAAATTTGCAATCAAAAATGTGATAAAACAACAGTGCTTGCAGTACGTGTAAGTTGCAAATCAGAAAAGCTTAATTTTGGAAGAATTATCTAGAGACTTGTACATGATCAGGCGATATCACAAATATATATTAACATGATCGAGCTTATTGTATCCCATTGACTGCGAAGGCAACAAAGATGCCTCTCACAAGCACAGAGTTTCACAGCGTAATTAAAAAGGATATGCCATTTCAAATCTGTCTAATTCTCCCATTTGTAGCCCATTAAATTCTCTTGATAAATTCCACTCTAGTCCTTGAGTAACGGTTTTTCTTAGAAAGAAAAAAGTTAAGAATACTACTTTATTATATTGAAAAGGAAAAGAAATTCTGCATTAGAAAACAACCTAACTGTTTCAGCATCGATCTGGACATATTAGTTTTTCATGCACATATGAAGTGGTTCAGTGGCAAGGAAGCTTCGTTCCGTTGGCAAAGCGAAGGATTTGAGTCTCATTAATTGTGTATTATACTGTTATCTTTATAGGGTAAAACTAGAATAAAAAAATGACAGAACTTCAAGGTGGTTAAAATACACACTCATACAATAGTGGGCAATGTGGTAGGCACAAGTAATGTATAAATGACATGGGTGTAAAAATATTTGATATTGTGAAAGTAATTTGATATATGTTTTAGAGGAATACCGTGGAGTTTCTTCTTGGTCAGTTCTAATGCTCGAGAGCCTTCACGATCATCATCCACATTGACTTCCTCTGCGTTTACATTTACAGCACAGCCTCTTTGGTTCTCTAAATCATTGTCTTCCATAGACACTTGACCCTTTTCCCTTTCTGCACCAATCTTAGCACATAATTCGACCAATTTTGAGGTTATTTGAGGCAACATTGAATACACCTGCAAAAAGACCAACAAAATGGGCCGACGTTAAAGCTAGAACTCCATCTTCTATCTGGTGAGGTCTCACTGAATATTGCCCACAAAGTTCAGGGATTTGTATTTCTTATCTCAAGTAATAAGGGAATACAATTGGATTTAGCCAAGACAAAAAGCTCAAACATGGCAATTAAAAATCCTAGAATTATTAATTATCACACAAAAAAAAAGGATTTACAAAATCTGAACTCAACATAAATCTTAGAGGCAGATCAACAGAAATCTTGCCATCTTTTGGCACATCCCTCTTTATCGGCGAACAGTATGTTGACATGTGCTTCGCGCTTTGAAGTCAAATAAAGAGTTGACACGTGTACACACCTATTAATAGATTATGGACTAAAAGCATAATAAGAGTCATTGTATACATGTCCTAAACACAAAACCATCGTACAACAGCGGCCATCATTGAATTTTTCTGATTAACAAAGAAAGGGCCAATTTATCTACATATACACATACATATGATCACGAGTGTAATAAAAATAAAATAAAAAGAAGATTAAAGTGTAGAGATGGACATACATCGTCTTGAAGCTGATGAGCTTTACTAACGATCATTTTTCCTTTGTAGCCATCATCTCCGTGATATTTCTGAATGAGATTGAGAGTTACTAAGTGTATTAGACCCTTTAAATGTAAATTGCCGTAGTGTATTATTTTAAGCATTTCCACAATTGTTTAATTTCATAAGAAACAATAGTTTTGGCAAACACAAAATAAACAATGCATGAACTATCCCTTCTGTCTCAAATTAACGGTCCAACTTTCCTTTCCGGGACCTCTCATAGTAAGACTCCCATTTCTTTTCGGATGTATAATGTGCCAAATCTCACAATTGTAAGTTGTATTATTGACCGTTGAGTAAGTTGAAATTAGTGGTTTTCTAGAGAAAGTACAAAGTGTCTCAAATTCAGCATACTCCCGCTGTCTCAAATTAAGTGTCTTGTCCCAAAACAATGCCTCAAATCTCATGATGAAAGAACTGAGATAGAAAAGATCTAGTTTTAGGCATGTATTTTTATCATAGCAGGTGTTTTTCAGAAGATTTGACTTTTGAAATGGAAACTTAATTTGAGTCAGCTGCGAATCAAATAATTTTTGTTTATAGTTAATTTGTATTCTAAACACACCTTTGCATTGCTCAAAATGAGATCAAAGTCCTTCAAGAAGGCATCAAGTGTGATATAAATCTGACTGTCAACGCGCTGCAACAGAGTTGCCATGTCCATAGGGTTCTCAATGACTGGTCGTTCATCATCGTCATCCTTACCCATAACTGGATAGTGGAAGTCAGAGAAACACTGCTTCTTCAACATCCTGCAGCACACAAAACCAAATAATTAAAGAGAATAAATAATACAAATGCCAATAGAGCATCCTAAGTCATCATCATAATCCTCACCTTATTCTGTCAAATGTTTATTAATAATACAAGGGGAAAGATGTAAACGCAAACAAATGCAAATCTCAAGTTGTTGAGACTCACGAATGATCATCAAAATTAGAACATACACATTCATTAGTTGGTAATCACCAAATTTATGGAAGTGTCATTACTTAAATGCTCCTGGCTGACATATATCCTCCAATCGTCGGCCCCCAAAACTATTACAACAACTAAATTATGCTAAGGCCTTTCTGGAGGCATGGCCCATCACTATATGTCTTGTAAACTCTACAAGCAAATCAGATTTTAGGTTACCAAGCCTACATTAGCCTTGTATTATAAAGGATCGGCTCACTTCCTCCTCGTACTTTAAGGTTCAAGCAGGATCCCAAGGTGGTGCCTCGAGACCCTTTCAACACCTTTTTTTGGGTAAGGTTGACCTAGCCAAGCCTTCTGTTTGCAGCAAGGGAAGCACATTATAGCTCTTGACCACTACACGTTTTATAATGTTTTTATCTTTCATTTGTATATAAACAAAAATCTAGTAATATATTAACGACTTTGATTAGAAGTTAATGATAAATCCAAGTGAAGTGAAGGCATATATCTTACGTGTTGCAAACGTCACGCAGGCACATGCGCAATTGGCGAATGCTATGCTCTTCTGCATCAAACTTTGCTTTTAACTCATGTTTGGCATGGCCAGTAGCCTGCGTTGGTGTCTTTGAGAGTTGAGGAAGGGACTCGGGTTTTTGGGACTTGCTTGTTTTACTGTCCTCAGATCTTATTGACAAAGCAGTTTCAATCAATTGATCAAAAAACAAACATCTATCTTTGCTTGATGGTTTGTCCACTTTATAGCTGTCAAAAATAAGAAAGCAGCGAGACGTTATAGTTTCTTATCATTAAGTAATTACACCACACAAACATAATATAAAAATCTTCTTCACGATTCTACCAAGAGGTCACTTGTCAGTTAAATTTTTTTTTGAAGTTAAGGGCTTGTTTGGTTTATGGCAAAATAATTTTGACCACAAAATATTTTTCTTTTTGAAGCTAATTCCTAATATCTCAAAAACATTATAATATTTTCTTTATTTTGCACATTCGCGAGCTAAAATTAGACAGCAAAAATGTCACTGAGATTGAGTAAAACATACACAGTATTGAGAGGAAACACTGATGAACTCTCCTCATCTAGCTCAACAGGCGATACAAAGGATGTTCCAAGTAATAATATGGGACAGTTGGGTGGCAATTGCTCCACCAGTGTCAGCAAAACTGCCTTGAGTTGCGTTCCTGCCTGAAAGGAAAAATTTGTCAAATAAATTAATATTCTAAAGAAAATTTACGCATATTCTATTCTAAAGTTTGAGTATATTCTAAAACAGTGTTTGAATGTTCTTTCATCGAACATGCTGAAGATTCCATATTTTTTTTATCATTAGGGTGTTAAAGCATATTAAGATTCCGAGGAGTTCGATTAATATTTGTGTTTATCAATTAGGCATACACTAAATCATTACAACTAGCATAAGCAGGGTAAAAACAATATATTTCAAAATAAGCACTTACGGTCTCCCACCAAAGATGAAATCGTGGCAAATAGAGAATGGATGGTTTAGTCCTCCTAGCTTCATTAAATTTATGTACCAATGAATCCTCTGGGGTCGTAGTATTAGGATCGGAAACAAGACAAGAAAGTTCAAGAGAATGAACCGAAAATTTCTCAAGTTTATGTAAAATTGCAGGCGCCAGATGTTCCTGAAAAATAAAACCAGTATGAACACCTAATTGGCAATTTAATCAAATCTTGGTATGTATTTAGGCTAAAGTGAAAAAGGAAAAAAAAAATTGAACTTCAAATTTGTTATAGCAAACCCTTTAATAGGTTGGCAAAACTCCCTATAATATTAAACATTTCTGTTGCGAAAGCCTCCAAAAAACAGACTTTCAGCGATACATAGGCCACGAAAAAAGCCACAAAATGTAGAATTCAATGGGGTTTGCACTTTAAACTAAATGGAGTTCCAAAAAATTACCAATCCAACATCTTCACCACCACATATGAGCAGTCGAGGTCTGTACACAAGAGGAAAAGAAGAGACCAATGAAAGCTTATGAATCTTGCTCGACTCAAACAAAAAATGAGGGAAAATATCTGATACTTTAGTCATGGCTTTCTTTAATTTCCTTTTGAGACAAGATTCAACAACTGATGGTAGTGGACGAGACTGCACAATTGAGGCTCTCTGAGCTGCAGGAGTTATTGTTGACATGGCTTCTAAAAAGTGATATCTTTCCACCTTTACTGAATCAATATCAATTAAGAATTTTTCATCGCTTTTGTATACTTGAGGGTATTTTTCACGAAAGGCATGAATGGCAGCTTTGGTGCACAGTGCCTTTAGATCAGCACCACAATATCCCACACAACCTGCTGCAAGCTCCATTTTTAGCAATTGGGAAGGTGGAAGCTTCCATTTACGAGTATGAATGCCCAGTATTTCAGCACGTGCCTCAAGGGCGGGCAAGGGGAAATTGAACTCACAGTCGAATCTACCAGGGCGCCTCAAAGCTCCATCGATGGAATCGACCCTGTTCGTTGCTCTGATCAAAATGACTTGTCCCCGAGATTCAAGGCCGTCCATTAGTGCAAGCAAAGTGGACACAATGGAGTTATGAATTTGCTCTTGTTTGCTGGACCTAACAGGCGCAAGTCCATCTATCTCATCAAAGAAAATAATGGAAGGCTGATTCTTCTGGGCTTTGTCGAATAGTAGTTTCAATTGTCTCTCAGCCTCCCCGACCCATTTGCTAAGCACATCGGCGCCCTTCCGCATATAAAAGCTAACCTTCTGGCCTGCCTTGGAAGCAGCACAGGCTAATGCCCTCGCAATCAGTGTTTTTCCAGTACCAGGGGGCCCACACAACAACACGCCTCTAGGTGGGGTAATGTTGTAACTGGTGAAAAAATCTGGATACAATAGTGGGAAGAAAACCATTTCCTTCAATTGATCAATGTACTCAGAAAGCCCACCTATGTCATCAAAGCTTACAGTTTCGTCTAATTTTAGAGGTTGAATATCGGCACTTACTCCTCCTTTAGAGATTGTTGGTGCATGGGTAACGTTAACTGAATTAGCAAAAGCTTCTTGCTGAGGAACTCGACCAAATGATGTAGTTCGATTCAAGTCCTAGACGGTCATTATCCAGAAGAAGGGAATCATTCCGAACAAGAATTTTCTTGGGGTATTTGAATACGGCGGTTATTTACTTGGGATTTACGTCTCTTTCCACTAGTACCCCTGCTACTAGCTTTTTTTGTACCCATTCCTCGCTTTAACACTCTTGGAGGAGACCTTGGCCTTGGATGATTATCGACCTTTTCCTCAAGAGTCACCTTTCGAACTTCTGTACGCTTACGGGGTTCATATCGCTTCCTACCTAGTGTTCCTTTTCCGTTATCATCCGCACCATTCTCTCCCCCTTGTTCTACACACACAAGAAATTAGAAAACCAACATTGTTCAAATAAAAATATGTAGATTTTATAAAATTTATTATTTTCTTGCTTTTTTTCCCCATCTCTTTTTATCAGGCATCTCATGTTCTTGGCAACCAAATAGAGCACAAGGGAAATTCAAAACTAGGAAAGTAATGAAGTTTCCTGCTTCATACCTTGCACTCCTCTTTTAGCATCACCATCTTCTCTTCCTATATACAGAATAAACATTGTCGAAATACAAAAAAAAAAAATTAAAAAAAATTATCATTTAAAAACAACTGCAAGAGAAATTAAAGAAAATAATGAAATTTACAGCTTCCTACCTTGTCCACTTTTATCCTCACAATCTTCCTCCGTTCCTACACACAAACAACAAGTATTGTGGAAATACATAGAAAAAGATGCATTTTCATTGATTTGCATGGAAAGGAATTCATTACTTCAACTTTTTACATTAAAAGGATACCCACAGTCTCAAAAAACGCATAGGGGACATAGTTCTGGATTCCATGAAAAAGCTAAATATCAAGCTAAGCAAGTTGTACAATGAGTATGACAATGGCTTCCTCAATCTGAAAATAATCTACTCTACAATGATGGCGAATTCAATATTTCTTTTCCTTTCCTTTCCTTTCACTTTTTCTTTCTACTATGAGCAAACAAAGAAACTGAGAAAAAAATAATATCCTTTGTCAAATAGGAGTTTTACATTAACTTTGGTTTGCACTTCTTGATTTCAATGTGATCAATGTCAGTGTTCTAAAAATCGCGCCTAGGCGGAAATCGCCCCTCCTCCGCCCGGCTAGGGCTAGTCCTCCATGTTTAGGCGTCTAGGCGGTTAGGCACCGATTAGGCGCCGATTTTGTGGTTAGGCGGGTAGGCGCCGATTAGGTTTTTTTTTTTTTTTTCAACCTCTTTCTTGCCCAGAAGGAGGAGAACGAAGGAGAAGGAGAAGATGGAGGAGAACAAAGAAGAAGGAAAAGAACGAAGGAGAAGGAGGAGAACATAGAAGAAGGAAAAGAACGAAGGAGAAGAAGGAGGAAACGAAAAAAAGGAGAAACGAAGGAGAATAAAGGAGGAGAAATGAAAATGAGAAGAATAGAGGAGGAGAAGAAATGTCCGGCTGCTGCTGCTGTTCAAATTGAAGTAGAGAGAGAAGCATAATAATGAGATATTTTATATTTAGGGTTTTTGAATGTCAATGACTTTATGTCCTTGGTTGTTTGAAATATTTACAATACTTATCTTTTTTTGAATATCTTTTTATTATTATAAAAGCTTTTTTATATTTTATTTATTAATAATTTAGTTATCTTATTATAAATAAATAATATATATATATATTATATAAATAGTAAATATAATTAGAAAAAAACATGTTTTATTGGTTAGATATTGGAAAATTAATGTTAATTTGAAAGATATATTATGTTTATTATGTTTTGTTAGTTCATGTTATTTAAAATAATATTTTTAATAAAAAATCTTTTGACGATTAATCCCCGATTAATTCCGATTAATCCCCTAGGCGCTAGGCCCCCCCTCGCCGACCTAGGAGCGCCAGCGATTTTTAGAACATGATCAATGTTCAACAATTAAACTTATTTACTACGGTGAGGCCACTGTTTTCATTGGCAAGTGTGTAGGTTGAGAGAAAGGAAAGTGGTACTATTAATTAGAAACAAAGCGAGTAAAATTTATGCTTTCCTACCTTGCTGTCCTCCTTTACTATTTCCATCTTCCTCTCGCTCAGTTCCTTCCTTAACCTCAACCTCATAATCATCATCGCTGCTATCACCTTCCGTATCGCTCACTCGCATGAATTGAATGTCATCTGCAGAACTACCATGTTGTTGTTCATCATTGGAATCTGCAGATTTCTTCTTCCTTTTTCTGGTAGAGCTCTGATGTTTTGGTTGCTACAAAAGTAGGAACAACAATAAACACATTTTTTAGCAATGATTATTTAAAAGAAAAAAAAAATTACTATATTTTTTTAAAGGTCTATTGTATGACAGAATGCTATGCCAATAACTATGCCAAATTCTAGCTTGTAATACCACAAAAAAGGACAATTATTAAGTATCACATCACTCAAGGCTACCAATGAGCGCGCTCTAGCTCAGATGGTATCACTACCCACTTCTCACAGAGTTGGCAGGGTTCAAACCCCGTTAGGAAGAACTGATTTGGGAAGGGACATCCCAAATAATGCGCTCTATATTTGATTGTTAAAAAAGGAATGTCCTCAGTGATGACTAGGGGTGTGCACGATCCGGTTGACCGGACCGAACAGTAGAGGACCAGACCGGACTTGATATTTTCGGTCCTAATAATTCGAAGATCGGACCGGACCAAAATGAATGTTAAGACCAGACCAAACCGGTTCGGTTCCGGTCGGATCTATTTCGGTCTGGGCTTTTTTTTTTGAGGCCCAAGAGTTGTATGAGGATCAAAAGATGATTGAAACAAAACGAATTGCTTACGACACAAATTATTAAAAAGAAGAAGACATCCGCTAAATCTAGTATATGCACATTTTCAAGAACTAAAATGAAAATGAACTATGACTTAAAGAAAGCTGCTTTTAAGTAAGAAAGAAAGAAAAAAAATAGACAGGCTTAACTGAAAGCTACTTGGAAGAACTTTTGTATTTTAGTAACTTAACTGACCCCTTTTTCTGGTCATTTAACCCCCTACCCCTCTCTCCCCTTGTGTAAGATAGACAGGCTTCAAATTTTCTTTTGGCCATTGGTGATGTTGGGTAACGGATTCGGACCCCTTACAACTGTACCACTTGAGCTGCTTCCTATGTCCTTGAGATATTCAGAGTGAATGATTATACGACTATACCGAAAATACTTTTCTGTCTAAGATATTTTTCGAGATAAGTTCTAATCCAAATAGAACTCGCACTAAAATATATAATCTTTACTAAATTAATTTGTCTTTCTCTTGCTGGAAAGAACTCAAACTTAAAAAATACAAAGTCCATCCTTGCTATAGTAGAAGAATTATTTGAAAAGGAAATACTCAGAATGTTTAAGGAACTACAAAATTAAAGAATTTGGTAAACAATTTTATATTTTATTTTGTTCTGTAAGCTCATAGTTTGAGTTCATCCCTTTTGTTGTTCCGAACATACCATCTATCAATAAGAGATTTTAGGAATATGCCAAACAAACCATCTGTTAACTTCTTTATATTTTTTCTAAATGGGGATAATTAAAGAATTCTAACCAATTAAAGGATCCACTATTTTTCCCCCTTATGCATTAATTGATTAATGTAGTTATGTTTTAATCTCTTCTCCAAACGTATTTTTTTTAGTAAATCTGAGTTCTCAGCACAATTTGGTAAACTATACATTGATTGGGGGTAACTCAATAGGAACTAGTTGCAAGAATGAACAAGTATAACAGGCTATAATTTCAAGTTAAATTTTCTCAAGAAACTGAAAAAAAAAATATTTAGAATCATTTGTTATCATATATGCTATCCCCAATTAAACTAAATATTTAAAGAAGACGCAGCTTAGAAAAGGGGAAAAATATAGTGGAGATTGCTGATGAGGAAGTACTAGATGATATCAATAGGTGGAAGAAGGCTTTGATTGTCTATGTGTTGGGAGCTAAGCCACCGTTTCACGTGATGAAAAGGTATGTTGAAAGTAGATGGAGTCAATTCGGTAGCATCAAGTTATTTTTGTTAAAAACTGGTGTGTTTGTCATGGAATTTGTTGATAAGGAATCTATGGTGGGTGCTATGGAAGGTGGACCATGGACTTTTGATAACAAACCAATGATACTAAAGTCATGGAGTATTGATGCTAATCTTGAGAAGGAAGACATGACTACAGTCCCTATTTGGGTTAGATTTCCTAATCTTAAACTGCACCTATGGTCCTCGAATATTCTTAGTAAGCTTGCAAGTGTGATTGGTAGGCCTTTATTCACAGATAAAATGACTGCTCAGAAATAACGTATTACGTTTGCCAGGGTCTGTGTAGAGATAAATGTGGGAGATACTTTGCCTGAGATGGTTGCTTGGAAGGATGCTAGAGGTAGTTGGATGGAACAGAAGGTTGAATATGAATGGGTTCCCATATCTTTCAAATTCTGTGGGGTGTTTGGGCATACTGAGGCTAGATGTATGAGGAAGCAACACCAGGTAGTTAGACAGAAATGGGTGGTGAAAGACAGCGGGCAGAAAAAAACAACTGCAGTAAATGAAGTAATACCGGCTTATGATGAAGAGATTACTAATGTTAATGAACTTAGTACCAGCAACTTTAGTGGGGGGGAGAATGGAACAACCTGCCCTGCCTAGTGAGAAAGAGGATGATAATAATTATAATGGGAGTAATATGGCCACTGCCAATAGGCATAATTTCATGGATATGGGGCAATCCGGGGAAATAAAGCAGCATAATAGTTTTCAAGCATTGCAAGCAGGTGATGAGGGAGAACTAATGGGTGAGGAGATGCACAATGCCGGTGATCCTCATGATAGAAATACGGAGAATAATAAAGACGGCGGTGCTCATGGTGCCACGACAAAAAGTGATAATAATATGGAAAAAGAGAGTAACAAAAGGAGGAAAAAAAGAGTAACCCTGCTGGGGGAGGGGGAAGATAACCACCACATTCACTTAATGACGAAAATTGCCTCTTGGAATATTCAAGGTTTAAATGGGAAGTGTAAGCATAGTGAAATAAAGCGGGTAATTTATTAGTATAATTTGGACTTTCTGTGTATTGTGGAGACAAAAGTGAGGGCTGGTAATATTGCAAAAATTAAAAGCCTTTGTTTGCCTTATTGGGACCTCATTCATAATTCAGCTGCGGATGGGGTGGGTCAAGTTTGGATTGCTTGGAATAATAAAGCCCTTGACGTTACTGTGGTTAAAAGTAACATCCAATCTATTGATTGTAGGGTTGAGATTAAAGAGAAAAAGTCCTATTTTTTCCTCACCGGGGTGTATTCGTATAATGAAAGGATCGATAGAATTGACTTGTCGAGGGATCTTAATAGATGTGCTAATTATGTTGGGACCAACCGTGGATTCTTCTTGGTGATTTTAATGTGGTCCAGTGGCAAAGGGAGAAGCTTGGTCGTAATATGGTGGATAGAATTGATATGGATGAGTTCAACAAGTGCATTAACGATATTCAAGTTCAAGATATGACTTGCAAAGGACTGGCCTATACCTGGGACAACAAAAGAGATGGGGAAGCAACCATTTTTAGCAAGATTGATAGATGTATGCAGACAGCACAACACACACAAAACCTCGAGAACAAGCTAAGCACACCAACGGCAGGAAGCCCTTTATTGTTTCAGTCCACTTCTAGCCCAAATTCTCTTTTTACTCACACACCAGATTTTTCTACAAGATCTATAAATCTTCTTCACACTTGTAATTCAGGTATTACCTCTCATGATTCTCCTCCCCCTTCTAATTTAATTTTGCACAGTTTCACTTCACACAAGGATAAAGTGATTAAAAGGTCAATTGGGAGCGAGAATGATAATCATTTCAAGCTGAGAAGTTTAGGTGGTAAGAACCAGCACAAAATGGGGGAGATCGGGAGGAATCCTTGTTATGTGGGACGCTAGAATTTTTAGAGGGTCTGAGTCTCTTTTAGGGAATTTTTCAGCCTCAATTCTCCATCCAATTGGGGGTGGAGAGGAATGGTGGCTAACTGGGGTACATTGCCCATGTAACTCAAGGGATAGGAAGGATTTTTTGCTTGAGTTAGCAAGTGTGTACGAATTATGTGGAGATAGATGGTGCGTTGGGGGTGACTTCAATGTAGTGAGATTTCCATCGAAGAAACTAGGAGGAGGTAGATATACCAGAAGCATGATAAATTAAGGGATACCGTCTTGCATAATACGGAATTTACTTGGTCAAATATGAGAGATCGTCTAGTTTGTTTAAGAATTGATAGGTTTTTGTTTTCTGAAGGATGGGAAGAGTTGGCTCAATCGGTGAGACAAGAGGCTTTAGTGAGGGCAATGTTAGATCATTGCCCAATTATACTAAACACTAATAGCTTCAAGTGGGGTCCTAGTCCATTTCAGTTTGAGAATATGTGGCTAAGGGACAAAGATTTCAAGGAAAAATTCAAACAATGGTGGGAGAGTAGCGAACAACAAGGATGGGAAGGGTATAAATTTATGGGCAAGTTAGAGGCAGTCAAAAAAGAGATTAAAAAATGGAACAAAGAGGTGTTTGGGGATATTAGAGTGGACAAGAACGCAATCTTGAAACGTATAGGAGGGTTAGACGAGAAGGAGGCACATATGTGTTTAGAGGAGAGGGCAAGGGTAGAGAGGGGAGAATTAAAGAAGAAACTGGGGGAGTTAATCGTTAAAGAGGAAATTTCGTGGAACCAAAAAGCAAAAGTCAAAGGAGTCATCGAATGGGATAATAACACCAAATTATTCCATAGAATCGCAAGCGGAAGGAAAGCAAATAAATTGATTAATAAACTTGAAAATTCAATTGGGGAGGTCCTCCAATCGGAGAATGATATTGTAGGGGAAATTCTGAATTTTTTAGAAAATTTATATAAAGGGGAGGATACTAGCAAATTTGGTATAGAGGGACTAGATTGGGCATCTATTTGTAGAGAAAGTAAAGAACTTTTGGAGAAGTCGTTTTTTGAGGAAGAAGTCAAGGCAGCCTTAATTCAATGTGATGGAGATAAGGTGCCCGAGCCAGATGGCTTCTCAATGGCCAAGCTACAAGAAGGTTGGGAGGTCATCAAAGGGGACATTATGAAGGTGTTTCGGGAGTTCTTTAATAATGGAGTGGTGAATACAAAAAAAAAATTACACTTTCATTTGTTTAATCCTGAAAAAATTGAACTCAATTTCCATAAAGGATTTTAGACCAATAAGCCTACTAACACCTTTGTACAAGGTCTTGGCAAAATTCCTATCTTTTAGACTAATAAGAGTGCTAATTGAGACAATTGATTCAGCTCAAGGGGCATTTGTACAAGGGAGGCAAATACTTGATTTGGTTTTAATAGCCAATGAGGTGGTTGAGGAGTCTAGGATAAAAAAGAAGGAAGGCATAGTTTTTAAAATCGATTTCGAGAAAGCGTATGATCGCATTAGTTGGGAATTTTTAGACTTTGTGATGGAAAGGAAAAGCTTTGGTGAAAGACGGAGAATGTGGATTAGAGGCTGCCTTTCGTCGGCCAATTTCTCGGTTATCATTAATGGCAAGTCGAGTGGGCATTTTGGTGCTTCAAGGGGATTACGCCAAGTGTGAGAATCCAGACCCCCGACCCGAGAGGCGTCCTCGTTCTCGGTTTTCTTTTTAAAGGAAAACGTGTGTTTTGTAGAGTCGCCAGTTTGTTTTACGAGAAAACAAACAAAAGATCGTACGAAAGACAATTCGAAACGAATTATCGTTCATACGTTAGAAACCAGATATTCATTTAAAATTTTACTTTGCTAGGGTTCGGGAACTACATTACGAATTGGGAAGGTGTTAAGCACCCAATTCGCCCTTTCGGTCTCTTAATGGATCATGTATTCAATTCCTATTTTAGATATCTTGCAAGTAGTTTGGATAGTTTCTAGAATATTCCTTTCCGGATAAATTTAGTTTAAAACAGTATTTTGAAATCAGACTCGAGCTTTGCGAGCGCTTACGTATTCATTCGTAGAATGAAATCAGAGTCTCGTAGTTCCACTTGTTTGGAAACTGTTTTTTGTATTTTTAGTTTGTTTTGAAAACGTGTCAAAACGGATTTTAGATTTCTTTGTAAAACTTAGAAATGACTTATTTTGAAAGCAATGGACTTCTTTGCAAGTTATCTAATTTTCTGTATTAAAACGGATATTGAAATGCAGTATTGAAATTCAGAAAGGTTGTAGAAAAACGTACCTGATGCGGTTTAAGAAGAAATAGTACCTGATGCGGTTTAAGAAGAAATAAGAACCTTGCCTAGATTTCCTTCTTTGCTTCCTTCTCTCTCTAAAACTTTCTCTCACTAACTTTCTCTCTCTAGAAATTCCCTCAAAGAAATACCTCTCTAATAATTTTGACAGAATCTCTACTTACCAAAAACACTATTGAGTGTTGATGTCCCATAATGGGAGCCCAAGGGTCCTATTTATAGAGACAAAATGCAGAAAAATGGCCTGGGTAACCGCGCGGCTAGGAGCCAACCGTACGACTAGGGAGGGCTGCGGCTAAGGAGTGCGGCTAAGGCGTGCGGCTAGGGCGTGCGGCTCGAAGCCAATCGTACAGTTGGAAGCCAACCGTGCGGCTAGGGTAGTGGCGACATGGTTGTGGTAGATTCCTGACGCGCTCGAAAATCAAGGCTTTTTCTAATGGTCTCCTGTATGCATGATGACTCAAGACTTGATGCCGAATGCTTGTTTGTATGAAAACCAAATTCATACGAGAGTCGTGGATTGGGGTGTTCACACCAAGGTGACCCATTGTCTCCTTTCTTGTTTATTTTGGTAGCGGATATCTTAAGTAGAATGATGAAGAGAGCGTGCAAAAGTAACTCATAGGGAGGCTTTAAGATTGGGCACAACATGGTAGTAGTCTCTCATTTACAATTTGCGGACGATAGCATATTCTTTGTGCCAAATAGGGACTGTTACATTGAGAATATGGTGGGGGTTCTCAAGGTGTTTTCTTTGGTCTCGGGGCTGAAAATTAACATGGGTAAAAGCATTGTGGTAGGCTTGAATATTGAGCCCGAAAGGCCGTCTCATATTGATCTCGAGTTGGGGTGCGTTAGCGGGTCGTGGCCTCTAAATTATCTAGGGTTACCGTTGGGCGGGAATCCTAATAACCTTTCCTTTTGAGAGCCCGTCATAGAGAGTGTCGAAAAAGGTTGAGGGGTGGCACAAAGGCTACCTTTCAAGGGGAGGGAGATTGGTTCTACTTCAATAAGTGTTAGGGAGTATCCCGATATACTTCCTCTCAATATTTAAAATTCCCCACAAATCGGCTTTAATGTTAGAGAAAATAATGAGCGATTTCTTTTGGGAAAGGAAAGGGGAAGGGAAAAGGATCACCTAGTTAGATGGGAGGTGGTTTCTAAATCTAAACGAAATGGGGGACTTGGGGTGGGTAACCTAATCAATAGGAATAAGGCTTTGCTCAGTAAATGGTCATGGAGATTCCCGTTGGAAAAAGACTCACTTTGGCACGCTATTATAGTAAGTATGATTCTCATCGAAATGGGTGGGACGCCAATAATGATTGCACTAGCTCTCTCCGTGCTCCTTGGAAATCAATTTATAATGTGTGGAGTGAATTTGTGCGAAACACAGAATTGGTAGTGGGAAATGGGGAGAAAATTTGTTTTTGGGAGGATAAGTGGATAGGGAATTGTCCATTGAAAGAGTCTTTTTCGAGAGTCTATTGCCTTTCTAATAATCACAATATGTCGATCCATTCGGTTATCTCTTGGTCCTCAAGTTCCAATTATTACTGGGATTTATATTTCCTAAGAAACTTCAATGATAGGGAATAGGAGGAATTCACATTTTTGATGGAACAAGTTCAACCCGTGTTATTAATCAAAATTCTTTAGATAAGCGCGTTTGGGTGGCTCACCATTCGGGGGAATTTTCTTGTAAATCCTTCTTTGATGCTCTTTATCAACCATCATCCATTTCCTCATTCACACAATCTAATTTTATTTGGAAACACGGGGTCCCTTCCAAAGTTAAGGTGTTTGCTTGGCTAGTTTTGAGAGGTAGAGTGAATACTTGTGACGTTATTCAAGAGAAGAGGCCTTACATGTGCTTGTCACCAATGTGGTGTGTGTTATGCAAACGGGATGGAGAAGATATTGATCATATTCTTCTGCATTGTACTTTTGTTCAGAAAGTGTGGAGTCTGATCTTTGAGATGTTTGGATTAGTGTGAGCCTTTCCAAAAAAATGGGCTGACTTTATAGCTCTAAATGGCAATTTAAGCAAAGTATTTGTAAAATGAAAAGTCTATGTAGAATCTCAGTTTTGGCTGTGGCATGGGTAACTTGGTTGGAAAGAAATAAAAGGTTCTTTGAAGATAGAAGCAGCACAGTAGCAGAAACATGGAGCCAAATTAAATTTTCTATCAGATTATAGGCTAAAGCATCCAATATTTTTGATTGTACGGAGCAATTTTTGTTTGGTTTGGATTGTTTTAGCTTTCTGGGCTGATTTCTTGTTTGAATTGTAGTTGCTTTGTTCTTTTGGGCTCATCCCTCAGTGGATTTCTCATTCGCTGTGAATGGCCCTTGCTTCTCCTTTGTTGTAATCTTCTTCTGAGTTGCAATAAAGTTTTGTTTCTTATAAAAAAAAATGATGGAGTATTTCTTTTCCAAACTCAGAAGCTGAGATTGTGGGTGCTGGCTTGTCTAATCACTGCCCGATTGTCGTCACTTTCAACTGGATTAGAAGGAAAGGGTGCAGGCCTTTTAAATACTTTGACTACTGGATGAATAATGCTAACTTCAACCAAGTGGTGCAAGATTCTTGGCAACAACCAGCAGAAGGAACTAAGATGTTTCAGGTGTGCAGCAAGCTTAAAAGATTGAAACCTGATCTGAAGAACCTTACCATGAAATATTACAATGCCATCTCTGAAAGGGTGACTCTGACTAAGCACGAATTGGACGCGCTGCAAAAGACACTACAACAGGAAGGGGTTGACGCCCAACTGAGGAGAAAGGAGGTTGACTTAAAAATCAAGTACGTGTTACTTCGGGCCACTGAGGAAGATTACTGTAGACAGAATTCTAGGGCAAAATGGCTTGATGTAGGGGACAAGAACACTGCGTACTTCTATAAGAAGGTGAATGGGCATAGAGCCTGTAATAAAGACATGTCTATCAGAGATAATAAAGGAACCAGAATTGAAGGGGAAGAAGCAGTTCACAAAGAAGCTATTAAACACTTCAGTGCTTTTTTAGGCATAACTCAAGAGACAGCTCAAGAGATGACTGCTGATAGTGTAGACAGACCTGCTACTCTGGGAATGCAATTGACCCCAGAACAGTGTCAACACCTGGAGGCTCATGTCACTAGAGAAGAAGTTAAAAAAGTGATGTTTTCAATTGCCAACAACAAAGCCCCTGGCCCTGATGGTTACAACGCCAGTTTTTTCAAAAAAATTGGGAATTGGTTGGAGATGAAGTCATAGATGCAATTATTGAATTCTTTACCAACAGAAAAATGCTAAAGGCTTGGAACAGTACTGCTCTCAATCTCATCCCCAAAATTCCTATTCCTAACACTATGAAAGACTTTAGACCTATCGCTTGCTATAATGTGATCTATAAATGCATCTCTAAGGTGATTGTTCAAAGGCTTACAAAAGTGATGCGCCATCTGATTGGCATGCAACAATCAGCTTTAGTTGAAGGCAGGGACATTGTTGATAATATCCTTTTCATGCAGGAAATTGTAAAGAATTACCATAAGAACTATGGACAGCCCAGATGTACTCTCAAAATTGATATCCAAAAAGCTTATGACTGTAAAATGGACTTTCCTGGCTGAGGTGTTGGGGGCAATGGGATTTCCTATGAAAATTAGAAACTGGATAATTGAGTGTGTGACATCTGTCCAATTCTCCATAAGCATGAATGGGTTCTTAGAAGGAACTGTAAAGGCAGGAGAGGTTTGAGACAAGGAGACCCCATGCCCCCTTATCTTTTCCTACTTATTATGGAAGCATTTTCAAAGTTGTTCCAAAAGAAAATTCACGATGGGGATTTCACTTATCATCCAAAGTGTAAGAGCCTAAAGGTGTCCCATGTATGTTTCGCTGATGACCTGTTCATTCTCTCTAGTGCGGACTGTAACTCTATCGGTGTAGTTAAGAAGGCATTGGAAGATTTCAGTATCATGGCCGGGTTATTCCCCAACACCCAAAAGAGTGGCATTTTCTTCAGCGGGGTTGATAATGCGACAATAAATGCCATATGCACTACGCATAATATGGTGGAAAAAAAGCTTCCGGTGAAGTACTTGGGTGTGCCTTTGATATCTACTAAACTGAAGCACAATGATTGTGAAGAGTTGAAAGCTAAAATGTTAAAGAGGATAAACAGCTGGCATACTCGATTTCTTTCATATGCTGTTAGTGTTCAACTGATCATTGCCGTTCTCAACAGCATCCATACCTATTGGTGCCGTATATTCATCTTGCCTACAAGAATTATGAAGGAGATGGATGCCATTATGAGGTCTTTTTTATAGGGTGGCACTACCATGGGTAGATCGGCAGCAAAGGTAGCCTAGAATGATATTTGCTTGCCAAAAAAAGAATTTGGGCATACCCAACATTGTTACTACCAATAAAGACCTGATGACTAAGCACTTGTGGGACTTGGCTAATAAAAAAGACGGATGCTTATGGACGGGTACATGCAGCCAAAATGCCTCGTGGAGATGGAGAAAACTATTAAAGATGTGAGAAGTAGTACATCCCCATATCAAATGCACCGTGGGCAATGATAAGTCTATCTTTTCATGGCTCGATAACTGGCACAAACTTGGGCCTTTGGTAAAGAGATTTGGTGTTCGAATTACCTATGATGCTGCTAGTGGGTTACATACTAAGCTTGATAAACTCATTCGAGATGGTTGCTGGTGTTTCCCTCCTGCCATCTCCTCTGAACTGTAAGTGATATGTAATCAATTACCTGCTATCAATGGTGAGAGGGAGGACAAAATTATATGGAATGCCCACAAATCTGGTACCTATACCAGTGCATCAGCTTATGATATACTGAGAGAGCATAGAGAGGCAGTTAACTGGTGGAGAATTGTGTGGTTCAAAGGTTATACCCCCAAACTAGCTATTATCACGTGGCTGGGATGCAAGAAAAGGCTCCTTACTAAAGATAGACTGCAACAGTAGGGATGTACAAATGATGATCATTGTGTTCTGTGTGGTACTGGTACCGAAAATTTAGACCACCTGTTCTTCCAATGTGATTTTTCTAAAAGTGAGTGGAAGCTTGTCCGATATAAAAATGGAACCCGAAGAGCTGGGAGCACTTGGGATGAGGAAATACAAATTGCCGTGAAAGAGAATGCCAGTGACAGTTTTGAAGCCAGGATTAAGAACTTGTCGTTGGCTGCTACCGTCTATTACATATGGCAGGAAAGAAACGATCGGATATTCACAAACACAACTCATAATTGGGAGTTTGTGATAACAAGAATCAACAATTGGATCAAGGAAGCGACTTGGTACTGGAGTGCGTGTCGAAATTACAAAAATTGGCTTATGTGTAAAAATTGGGGATTATACGAACACATCATTCTGGCTCCGAGCCGATGAATAATACGGCAAGTCCTCATCTTCGGGTTTACACTTGTATAGAGTCTGATAGGATGATAGTTTTTTCTCCTGTGTGTTGGTTTTAGTTTATAGTTTTTTTTCCTGGTTTTTCCTTTTTGTAATTCGTTTTCCCTCCTGATCTAATAATAATTTTCAAATTCACCAAAAACAAAAAAAAAAATCTGAAGTATAGTATAGTAGTACAATGAATAAACAGTAATTACAAAGTCTGTAGTGAACCAAGGGATAGAGCGAGAGTACTTTAGTCTTTTGTCCTTCTCTCTTATTTTTGTTTTTTCTTTATTTCTTTTATTGTTTTTGTGAGAGCATATTATTGTGGGTTTGTCACGTGGGAAATTCTCTAGTGGGTTGTGTGTGCTGCGGAGGTATATAATCCTCCCCTTCTCATTTTATTCTCTCTCAAGTAATGAAATATTGTTTTGGCTCTATACATTAGAGAATTAGGCTTTATGGTGTAGATCCCATAGAGAAACTCCATTATTATTACTTGTGAAGCCTTCAGTAGAGCTGGGTTCACAACAATTGGTATCAGAGGAGTCGATCTTCTGGCGTCATCAAAGATGCCGACGTTGGTCATGGCAGATTGGAGCAGATTGGAGCAGAAATTTGAAGATGGGTTTGAGAAGTTGTACAAATTACTCGGGCTTCCATTTGACAGAAATGAATTTCTTAATGCTGATTTTAGTGCTAATAACAACAGCTACAGATATGAGAATTCCGGTAACACTGCCACCAGTTCTAAAAACCCACTTCTCAATACCACCACCACCACCAAATATGAAGGCAAGCAGAATTGGAATTCTTCCTATTCTATTCTTCTAAATATGGAGGGGAGTGATGAGTCAATACAGTATACTCCATTTATTAAGGTAGCAAAGAAAGGTGTGGAGTTAGAAGGCACACCAACTGTTCGATCAATTGCCTCAGAGTGCAAACCTAAGGAAGAAGTCAAACCTGATGAAGTAATAGATGAGGGTTTGGTTTTGATTGATAGTGAGAAGTTTACCAAAGAGGCTTGGGAAGCAATTGCTTATGCACTGAAAATGGCAGCTAGCATGCAACAAAAGGTGGAGACGGAGCATCTAATGAGAGCACTATTGGAACAAAAGCAAGGGCTTGTTAGTCGTGTATTAACTGAAGTAAGCATAGATATCGCTCTTCTCTTGAAAATTACCAATGATTTTATTCAATGTCCACCAAAGAATATTGGTGAAGAAAATGGTTCAGTTATAAGGAGGGAATTGGCAGCATTGTTGCAGCGAGCCATGGAGTGGAAGGAAGAGTATGGGGATTTTTTAGTGTCAACTGAGCATTTATTGTTGGGTTTTAATTTAGATAATAGAATTGGCAAGCAATTGTACAAAGAAGGGAATGCAGTTGACATTTCTTTCAAAATATTAGATGCCATAGAGGCTATGAGGAAGTCCCAGGTGTCCATGAACCAAGAGGAAACTTGTGAAGTATTGAAGAACTACATAGATGCGGAAAATCAAGAATACATTGATGCTTGGGTAATGGAAGTGACTAAATTCCATCGGGTCAGAGTTCTAAATGAAAGTTCTATTAAAAGGGGGAAGTTAAATGAATGCAAAAATGGTTTGGGTGAATTAGCTAATTATGATGCTAAAGTTAGTACATGTAAGGGCCTTGCTACTTACGAAGTTGAGCACCGTGTAATTGATGAGCAATCTACTGAAATGAACTTGATCATATTGATAAGCAATACGCCAACCTTGTTTGATGAAATGCCCAAAAGAGAACATTTGTTAGGCAAGGCCATGATTTTGAAATTTTTTCGAGAGGAGAAGTTAGATTATACATTGGATTTGATAAAGAAAGAAAATATTTGGACTCCACTAGCAATGCTAACTCAAAGTAACGGGTCAAATGTTGTAGAGTTGTTGGATAAAATTCTAAATGCAAGCAGTAGTTTTTCTGCTGCTATTTTTGACTTGGCTGGTGTCTCTCTAAAAGGACTTGATAAAGGTACTTGGGTGCATAGTTTCTTGGAGGAATACAAGTCAGATTGTGATATGGTGATTGGCACAACAATGGAAGCAGTTCTGGTTATCAACACACAAGATAAGTGTATTTTAAGGCAAAGTCCAATGGCTGCATTGTATACTGAAAGATGGAAGGCTCCTTACTACTTAAATCATTCGGAGAGCACAAGCACTAAGCTGAACCAAGAACCTATTTTTGTGTTTGATCCGGGAGGAAGCCAAGCAAGAAAAGTGAACTCTTAAAACTACTGATGAAGATGCAACAAACAATTTTGACCCATCAAATTTGGTGCAGGAAGGACCTGAGGGACAGCTCTACAAAGGTTGGCTTCAGAATGGGTCAATAGGGCTGGTGAGATGTTTGAAAATAAAAACCGAAGCATACACATTTAACCCTTCAGCAGCGTATGGAAGAAAAAGAATAATTCAAAGAGCAATCCTTGAGGACAAGGATGTCAAAGGGAGGTGTAATGTAGTGAACCAAGGGATAGAGTGAGAGTACTTTAGTCTTTTGTCCTTCTCTCTTATTTTTGTTTTTTCTTTATTTCTTTTATTGTTTTTGTGAGAGGATATTATTGTGGGTTTGTCACGTGGGAAATTCTCTAGTGGGTTGTGTGTACTGCGGAGGTATATAATCCTCCCCTTCTCATTTTATTCTCTCTCAAGTAATGAAATATTGTTTTGGCTCTATACATTAGAGAATTAGGCTTTGTGGTGTAGATCCCATAGAGAAACTCCATTATTATTACTTGTGAAGCCTTCAGTAGAGCTGGGTTCACAACAAAGTCTCACAAATCATCATCAAATATATTAGAAGATTAAAATCTGTATGTAGTATTATTATACAGAAATATTACCAATGGCACCGGCAGCAACTTCGGGCATGGGATCCGCGGGTTCGATTTGTGTAGAAGGTGAAGCCATGGATGCCGGACAGTGACGATCGGCGACGGGAGAGAGAGAGGGGTTTCAGTAGTGAGGGAGAGGGAGAGGAGCGGCAACGGTAGAGAGAGAGAAGGGCTTCAGTAGTGAGGGAGAGGGAGAGGGAGAGAAGCTGCGACGGGAGAGAGAGAGGGGTTTCACTGTTTCGGTACGTGACGGAGAGGAGCGGCGCTCGGTATGGAAACGTGGGATTGCAGTCGTTACTCGTTACGGTTTAATTTATGCGATTAATATTATATTATATATATATAACATAACACCAGCTCAATTTGATGGTCCGATTCGAATTTTAAACACTTCTACCGGTAATTATAATAACTATCAAGATCAAGAAATTGAGTATATATAAACTCATGACAAATTATTAAAGTGAATTCAAGTAATTGTTTAATGACTTCGCTTCTCTTTTTTCTCGGCAAATACTGTGTTAAGACTAATAACACATACTCAATATGCATAAAAGCGAGCTAATGATTTATATCAAGTTCTTCAACAATTACAAAGGCTAACTAATAAACAAATGTACAAATAATCAAACGAAGATGAAATATTATGCTCTAATTTAGTCCCTTTATTTAGCCCCAAAAAAAAAAGAATTGACATGCGCACACAATAATTTTACGTTTACAGCATCTTGTTTTTAATGAATAGCATGTTGACAAATGTAAGTCTTTTTTACAAACAAGTTATGGAACAACAGTAGTATAAATTAACTAGGAGAAAAACTTCATTCATTTACATACTTGGTCACAAAAAAAAAAAAAATTTATCAGTTCATCAATGCCTACTAAATACTTACATTGTTGACTTTGTTGGAGGCATGCAGGGGCCGAATCCCGCTATTCATCTGCCAAATCTGTTTCAAAAATTAACTCCAAATTTGCAATAATTAATATAGATTTTAGGTCATAACACGTGCTAAAAGTGCGATCAACTACTAAAAATTTATCTTAAATCTTATTTATACAATTGTTTATCTCTTATATATTTTTAAGATTCAAAAACTATTTTCGTTATATATATATATATATGTCAATAGTAATTAAGTAATCTGTGCATTATGCCAAAAAATTATGAGAATGTAAGATCAGTAAGATGAAGAACGGATTCCAATTATCATTCAAGTATTAGTAAGTTAATTAGCAATTAACTAATTAAACTAAAAATAATACAAAGAGACTAATTATTATTATTATTATTATTATTAGAGAGAGAGAGAGAGAGAGAGAACCTTGAGTAGTAGAACTGTAGAAGTAGGAAGCAAATTGGTGCAAGTAAGGCAACGGAAAATTATTGAAGAAGGGAGGAAGAAGCAATTGAATTTAAAAGGCTGAATATCAATCGAATATAAAAAACAGGAGGGAATATTTATTTATTTTGGGGAAAAAAATGGAGGGAAGATTTATTTATTTATTTTGGTGAAAAAAAAAGAGGGAAGATTTATTAGGATTAGGAAAAAATATTCTTTGCTAATTATTGCCAAAATGGAAACATTGCCCGTCTTAAATTTAGAACTATTTTTGGTTGAAAGGAAGGTAAAAATGAAATATTAATTTGAAATGTTTGATTATTTTATAAATTTAAGAAATATTTCTTACCCCACCATATTACCATTGGCGAATCCAAAAATTCGTTTCATGGGCACATTTAGACATTTACAATAAAGAATTGCTAAATTAACTATTCTCTCCATCTCAAATTCTTCATAGTCCCAGTTTGACCTTAATACTCTTAAATTAATTATTCTTTGTCTCGAATTAACAATCCTGCTTTCACATTGGTAGTTATTAAAGAAACATTAATTTTAATTAATCAATGGTGAGTAATACATATTATTATTATTATTATTTTCTATTGTGATATTTGATACAATGATTATGTAAAAAAAAAAGGGTAGCACTAATTACACACACCAAAACACTTTATAACACTCCAACATTGGCTCGGCTGTATAGGACCGAGGTAATGCTCACATACTCGGTCCTATAGCACCGACTATGTGCACATCACCTCGGTGTTATAGGGCCGAGCCAATGTTTTTTTTTACTCTCAATAATAGCTCGATTTTATAGGACCGAAATAATGTGCACATACTCGATACAATAGGACCGAGTAAATGAGATGGAGTGAGATGGAGTGTTACCGAATAAAGTGGTGTGTATAATTAGCGGCCACTAAAAAAAAATTAGACTATCAAATTGAATAATTCCTAAACCAAAAGTGAGATTGTCAATTTGGCGTGAAGTAAATACTAACAAACCCAAAAATCTATTACTGTTGTTAAATTTAATGAAATTTCTAAAGCCTGTTAGATACATAAATTGTTGTATTAACTTAACGTTGTAATCATAATATCAAATGCATATTTATTTGACCTTTTTTTTTACGTGAATGATGAAATTCGATGATTAGAAAAGGAGGCTACGTCAAACTAGAGGAGATGTGAATGAAAATCTGGAACCTCTTTCATCCGAGAGATATATCATTAACATATAAAGCACGCTTAGAAAAATAATGGGCGATAGAGATCCCTTCGCGATGCACAAAAGATAGTTAGCACCTACGACCACAAATAGTGGTGTAGCAAGAAAATTTGGCTAGTGGGGTCAAAAATTTCTCTTGGGATAAGGCCTTCCTTTTTACAAGGTTTTTATACATTAGATACATTTAACCAAAGAATATTGATAATCCAATTGTATTGTATTCCTGATTGTTGATTAAGTTAAAAATTTTATTTTCTTAGAAAGTACCAAATCAGAGTAACTCTTGATTTTGAATGGATAAAGTTTATAATTTTAACCCCATAGTAATATTTTTTTCCAAATTTAATGGTGTCAAGTGGTGTCAAATATACATACGAATCCAAAATTTTCACAAATTTATTATGCTTAAGCACTATTTTTTAACATTTAGTGGGGTTACTTGAACCCATGGTGGCTCACGTGGCCATGCTAGTGACCATAAAGCAAAAAATCTACGTATATCACTCGACAAATAACTGGACTGTGTGAAAATAGTGTTAGGATTCTCAATTGTTTTCATTAGTTACAAGGAGACACCCTTGAGAACAATATCCCGAAACTCTGCTTCAACCGTGTGCTCAGCATGCTGCAAACGCCTTGGCACATTTTGCATCTAGCTGCAGCAACGCACGCACGGAAAATCCCGCCAAAAAAGTCATCAATACCATCATGAATAACAACCCCAATACTTTCTCCCATCTATTAGCCGCACGTAGGATTTTTTTTTTCCTTTAAATAATTTTCTTCTTCAGTCTTGAAAACAAAAAGACATTAAGTTTCTAACTCTTATAACTTTTCGGTTTAAATCTTAATCCATTAGTGGTGCCTATTTAAATTTGAACTATGTCATTTGTCTAACATGCATTCACATATGCTCTCTCTACCTATCCATAGAATCTCTCTATGGCTGCACGAAAGAGTATTTAAGTATATTCTTTTAGAATGGTTCTATTAATACAAAAATTGTTTATTTTTCAACTAACTAGCATCTTTCTCTTCTTCTTTTTTTCACTGAAATTTACTATACTTTTATGTGCTATTTTATGTTTTAAAGGAATTTGTATTTTTCACTCTATCTCATGAGCCTTTTCCACTATGGTGCAGTTAAGAAAACAATTGGAAGGAACATATACGTTAACTTTTGTATTTCAATCTACTAGCTAGATGATGTAATAAAATTTCTTTATTCAATGTAAACTCATATTTGTTATTTGATTTGATAAATTTTGTATTTCAAAAAATTTGACGATAATTATATAAGTATAGACATGTATACACAAAAATAAACACAATATTTGTATACTTACGAAAAATAATTCATACAAAGGCCGTGCATCGCATGGGTAATAAGCTAGTTATTAAGTAGCACTCAGGGCTATTAAAACTTTAATTAGGTTATCTGTTGTGTATACTCATTAAGTTAAGAACCATTTCCCCCAAAAGGTTAAGTTGTTAGGTAGCGGGTTAATAATTTATATCATACTCTTCAGCCATTACAAATGCTAACAAATATGAACAGATGTGGCCCTACTATAACACAAATTAGGTAATCGCCTAGGGCCCGATATAGAAAACGGCCTCCATTTTAAATAATATAGGACTATTTTTATAGTAATTCAAGTCAAAAAAGAAAAAAAGGTTTTAATGATATTTTTATATATACAAGTATTAACTTGTTTGAACTTAATTTTTCTTCGTATTTATATGTTGCATTTTTCAAAACAAAAGTTTGATAAATACTTTGAGAGCCTATTTTATCTTTATTGTCTAGTGCCTCAACTTATCTTGGACCGTCTCTAAATGTGAAAATAATTAAAAGACAGTGAAAAATTATGTTTTTAGTTCCTCTTTTTAGCCAAAAATAAAAATAATAGAATTCTGTCCACAACACTTTACGTTTCACATACCTCGGTTTTAACAAATAGCACGTTGACACATGTAAGCACCTGTTAAAAAGAAGTGATGGAAGAATAGTAGTATAAATAAAGTAGGGATACCTTGTGTTTGGATATAGAAAAAAAAAACTTGGGATTTAATAAAAAGTCGAGATTTGGGACGGAGAAAAGTCGAAGTCTGTCGTTCGGTCAAATCAGTGGAAATTAGAATTTTACCTAGGTTAATTAATTAGCTGAATTTTGGATATTAAAAATTGTCAACTTAATATAATGTGGGAGGAGGCATTATTCAAGTCTCCTTTTGGCGGAATTTCTTTTTGCTACGTACTAATTCATCCGCCAAATCATCTCCTCATGTACTTGAGTCATTACCAAATTCCATGACTATCCAAACAAGTGAAATTCAATTTATGTCATTTTCAAATTTCTACAAATAGGACATCCAAACATAGGAAATTGCAATTAAAAAAATTTAAATGATAGAATTTTAAGTTATATTATTTACAAATTTTACATATAGGACATCCAAACAGGTTTTTTTCACATAATTAGTGACAAACAAAATAAATAAGCTAAGGATTGTATTTCCTACTATTTTCTATCTTATTATCAAACGGAGCCTAAGGGTCTCTATGATAACAGCATGGAAAACGAAGAAAAAAAATCATTGTTTTTGTAAAAAGTTGGAAAATAAGTTGAGACATGTGATGAAATGTTTTCTTACTTTGTAGCTTTTTCAATGAAAAATTTATCTTTAGTGTTTGAGGAAGAAATTTTTTTCACAAAAATTAATGAAAGATGGAGGATTTCTACTCATAAACATGAGTATGTGCCTCAACTTATTTTAAAACTTTTTGTATAAATCAAGTGTTTTTCTTATCATCTATCATTTTTCATATTATCAAATGGATCCTAAAAATTAAATTCATCAATTACTAAATAGTACGTTCTTTTCTTTGTTGGGGGCATTAATGGGCCGTACACCCAAAATTTGTTTCAAAAATTAACCCCAAATTCGAATTAACTAATTAATATACGATATATACAAGAAAGAAGAGGAAACGTACGTTTATTAGGATTAGAGTCAACATTATTATTATTATTATTATTATTATTATTATTTAAAGAATCCTTTCCTTGCTAATTTGCTTATTTTTTGCCAAATTAAATGGAATTATCTTTCCATTATAGAAATTTTAATTTTGGTTTATTATAAATGAACGTTGGATAGCTATATGAAGTATACATATATATATATATATGTGTGTGTGTGTACTATATCACCCTTAATTATAGTTTTTTTTTTGAAATCCCCTTAATTATATATAGGTTTTGAATTCATCGTCTTTAGAGAAAATAATTATCAGAGAGAGAGAGAGAGAGAGAGAGAGAGAGAGAGAGAGAGAGAGATTATTATTATTATCATTGATATTAAAAGCAGTATATTAATGGAGGTAGTAGAATTGGAACTGGACATTGGGGAAAATTTTGGATCATCATCAAAGTTGGAGGAAGCAGTTTGTAATCATGGTTTTTTTATGATGGCTCCAAATGAATGGAATCCATTAACTAAAACCCTAACTCGACCTTTGAGACTTGACGACTCCATTACTTCTGCCATGGTTTCTGTATCTCATGATGGCACTAATCCCAACTCTCTGCGCGTACGCATTCATCCTCTTCATCGTCATCGTCCCATCTCCTCTTCTGATCGCCAAGCCGTTCTGGTTCGTACGCGTATATACTCTCTCTTTCTCTGATATCTGGAATTGGTTCCACTCCATTATCCTTTCATTCAATTTCGTCTATTGAGATCTGAATGGATGAATTATTTCGTGATACTTGTGAGTAGATCAATTTTAAAAAAAAAAATTTGAAAAAGTTCACCCAAGAAGTGGATTCATGTAAAATTTTAATGGTTGAAAACGAATATATGTATCAAATTTTTAGTAGAGTACCTACTTTCGATTTGAATTTCTTTATGAAATTTTGTAGAGATGATCTACTCGTTACAGAGATTATTTCCACCAATTTTGTGAAAAAATTCACCTGTTCATACCTAGAACTAAACCCTATTGGACGAAATTGGATATGAGGAATAATGGAGATGATTCAAGTCCCTACTATCTACATCTACACTATATGTATTAAATCATTCACGCTATGAATTTTTTTTTTTTTTGCTTATAACAATTATATCGTTAGTCAATTGATAATAATAGTGTTTACCTAAGACTTAATTTCTTACTCTAGCAATCAGTTTGCCCAACCAATAATGTTCTTTAATTACTTCATGTTAATTATGTTTTAGAGTTGAGATTGGATTTAATAACTTGATTGTAATGAATTTAATTAATTAAAACGAGAGTTCATTCTTTAATTACTTGATTTTTTTAATATTTTTTTATTTGTATTTTGCATGGCTAACACACACACACATATATATATATTCGTGCTTACAACACTACCGACCATGTACCAGTTTTTTTGTTGTGTAACCTATACTCAAAAATCCATTCCAAGCCCAACTCTCTGTAGGGAGACACATTAAGTTATTGGATATCTATGGTGCAAGTTTTTGTTTGAAAAATCTATACCCATATCGAATCTATATACACAAGCCCAAACTCGACTTATGCGACCTCGACCCATCCTAACACATTGTAATTATATGATATTATAAATTTATTTTAAGAAAAATATTCAGGGCATGTCTAGCTAGTCAAATAGGCCAATTTTTGTGAAGTCTCAACCCGAACATGTGTTGAGTTTTTGTTGTTTAACTGATACCCAACTTTATCTTAAATTAAAGTGCCTCAAATCCGACCCATTAAAGAGATTGTAATATGTAGGATATCTAGTGAAATTCATTACGTATGACTTGCCAATTAGAAAGAATAAGATTTAACCCGTTGATTAGGATGTCTTTTATTATATTCATTAGCCAAACATGATTTGTCCCGCCTCGACCTACCCGACATGTTGTAATTATGTGATATTACAATGTGTTTAAAGAAAAATTATTATATTCATGTTGGGTCAACTCGAAACCGGTAAAACGGGTTAATTTATTAACTTTATTATTAAAAAATAAACATTAACGTTTTCCTAGTTAATCTAAATCCATGTATATAAGAATTGAAAAAAAATAATATCCCTTTTAGTTAATCTAAGTTCACATATATAAGAACCGAAAACATCAATTTTAATACATTTTATATTATAATTTTAAAATTATTGAAACATATTTTAGTATTAATAAATCATTCACAAAAAGTTTTCTTGTACTAAAGTTTAGATTATAATTGATTTTAGAAACTAAAATTTTTAATATTCCAAATTTAGAATTTTTCATATTTTTAACATTCGTCCATCATTAATTGGGATTCCATTCAAATGCTTTGTGATTTATTAGTAGGCAGTTAATTAATGTGGAAACAAAAGAATTTAGATACTTTTCAACACTTTCAAATCTATCTGAAATATATATATATCCCAAAAATGTGACCCCTTATTTAGAAGGATAAATGAATAAATTTTTCATAAAATTTGATAGAGATGATCTCTATTAAAATATCATCAAAATAACTCAAGTTAAAAGTTAGTAATATAATCATAAAAAAATTCAATGGCCCATATATAGCCATAATTATAATTAAATTACTAGAATAATACAACCAATATAAATCGTTAGATTTAAAGAGAAACAAACAAATCTTAACCACTAATTAAAAACAGATGCAAATGTCTTTGTAATTTATTAATAGATGTTATCTAAACTTTTTGTTAATTTTGCTGCTATACGTACAGCCAAATTCGACTAAACTTTAATAGAGTTTAAATTTATTAACCCTCTCCTTATGTAAATTAGGGTTAGTATAACCCTATCTTCGGATTGGCTACAAATACCAAATCATCCCCACATCAGCCAATTTTATTAATAATTATGAAAAGAAAAATAAAAATAAAATACAGATAAAAATTGTCCTCTCCGATGGACAAAGCCACAAAGCCTGAGCCCTAGACAACCTGTCGCGGAAAACCTTCCTCTAGTCTCTTGCTGCCCCGTACCTAATCGAAGAACCTTCATCTCCTTAGGAAAAAAAAAGAAAAAAAAGGTAAATCATTCATCTTCTTGATCAAATGTTTCCGGCGAGACCCTTCGATCACCACCACAACTCCAGACCGGAAAACCTCCATTTGTTGCCTGAGGTTATTCAATCAAGTGCACATTCCACACCCAAATTATGGTAAACTAAAAAAAATAAAAAATATTAATGTGGTGTGAAAAATGTAAAATTGTTATCCAACCCAATAGAACTCTTGCCAAAACAAAACATTGGACATTAGATGTTGAAGAACAATGTTAAATCATTTTCTTCTGAAGTTCATAATGTTGAAAAATTATGTTATACCAAACTTTACATAAAAAATATAATTTCAATTATGAATTTATAACAAAAAAACAAAACTACGTCTGCAGGCCCAGCACATGCATTAGAAAAGTCTCTGAAGTTATTCACATGCATTAAAATTAAGACTTAAAGAAGTTATTCGATCACATGCATTAAAATTAAGACTTAAAGAGATTGAAAGTTGAAGCTTAACTAATCAGTATGGATGAATGCAGGATCAAGTGCGACGGATGTTAAGGATATCAAGCAAAGACGAAAATGACGTGAATGAATTTCAGAAAGTGTATCCAGAAGCTAAAACGAGAGGCTTCGGGAGGCTCTTCCGTTCACCAACCTTATTTGAGGACACTGTCAAGTCTTTACTCCTTTGTGCTTGTGGGTATGTATGTATATCTATGATTTGACAATCACATTCATATTGTGGACCATCCTCTCTGTTACACGAGTAAGGGTGACAAAATGGCCCAATCCAGTGGGATTTTAACCCGCCATGCCCCCGCTCGCCCCACCCCAAGTATAGTATTCTTTTTACCTTTAATATCCTTATAATACATATTCTATAATTATACCATATTGGGGTGGGTCAGGGGCGAGTTCAGAACCAAGTATACTGACAAGCATATCGGATTTTCCAATATAAAACTTGCCTTGGGTCAGAGTAATATTAAGGCGGGTGGCCATCCTAAATTTTTTTTTTAGGGTAAAAAGTAATTTTATGAGCACGAACAAAAATATACACGATTCAAGGGGGCATTCACCAGGAAATTACAACAAAACCCTCTCATTCACTCCCCACTCTTTACAAATTAAGAAGCCAGTTCACAAAGGTTTTATCTACCTGCCAATGCGAAACTTTAGGTTGAATGTAGCTATCAATATCCCTAATCACCACTCTCTTAGGTCTAACTGCGTTATGGAAAATCCGATCCTTTGGTTTCTTTCTTGCCAAATACAATATACATAAACAACAAAAGCCACCCTCCCTAGCCTAGCTTGAAATATATTCCCTTTTGTCCAAATTAAGCATAGCGGCCACTTCACCATTCCAACAATTGCCCAATATTCCTAGCAAACCACTCTAGAATATATGGGCATACTGAAAGAACAAGTGGTCTCTTGATTCGTCATATATTCACCACACAGCACACAAGTACTACTTCGCACTATTCCCATCCTTACTAATTTGTCCATAGTACTCAATCCATCCTTACAATCCATTTTAGGCTTAGAGTCCCCTAATAGCATTCCAGGCGAATTTCATAGTAGAAGAGCCATCTGAACAAAATTAAAGTTAACTTCACTTTTCTTTGAGAATGTTTTTTCTTATACCATTTTCTTCTCACACAATAAAATAGAATTTTAAGAAATTAAATTAGCATTTGTGGTTAGTGCTACGTAAGATATTGATGATGAGTGATATGCAGTTGGTTCTACTTGAGATATTGCAAAAATGTTGTCCTTCTGAACATTTTAATTTAAAAAAAAACAAAAATTTGTTGTACTTTCACTTATTTTCAGGATCAGGAGAGCTTTGGAAATGGCTGAAAATCTTTGCAAGCTCCAATCGAAATTAACTGATGGAATAATTCGTGGTCCTCCAACACCTAATAGTAAAGATCTTAATTCCACGCGAAAAAGAGGATTCAAGAGAAAAATTGCTACTACTACTACTACTACTACAACTACAACTACTATTAATAGCAAAAAAGCACCAAATTTACAATTTGAAATGCAAAATTCGGATGAAAAAATAGGAAACTTCCCTAGCCCGAAAGAACTGGCTAGTCTCGATGAAGATGCATTGAATAAACAGTGCAATCTTGGATACAGAGCGGCTCACATTCTTAATTTTGCAAAGAAAGTTGAGAATGGAAAAATTAAGCTGGAGAAATACGAACAAGAAATTTCGTCAAAGAAAATATTCGATAGTTTGATGAAGATAAATGGGTTTGGTCCTTTTGTTTGTGCCAATGTTCTCATGTGCCTTGGCTTCTACCAAAAGGTTCCAGTTGATTCAGAAACTATGCGACATCTACGGCAGGTTACTTATTCTAACTCTTAGTTACATTACGATTTTCCAATCAATTTCGACCCATCAAGGTGATACAAAATTAAAAATTCACCTTATAAGAATTAATGATATTTATTTTCCTGATAAGCATACCAATTTTCATAGGTCCATGGAATTGAAATTCACAAGAAGAAAACAGATAAAGCAATTGTTGAACAAATCTATGACAAGTATGCTCCATTCCAGTGCTTAGCATATTGGTATGTCAATGTCCTCTTCTTCTTCTTCGATTTTTTTTCCTAATCAATCAACGCAATTCAACAGTATATTTTTTTTATTGTACGCTTTTATGAAATTAATTCGTTTTACTAATTGATATCATCAGGTTTGAGCTCATGGAGTACTACGAAAGTAAATTTGGGAAGTTAAGCGAGCTGCCGAAATCTAGTTATAATAAGGTTACTGGATATTTGGGTAATAAACAAAATGTGAAGAACAATAATGACTAACTTTTCCTATTTATCAAATTATACTTGTAACTGTTGGGAAATCAAACAATTGGACCTATAGATTCTGGATTTTGTTTAAATTTTTTTGTTTTAGAAGGCTGCATTTGATAATAACATGGAAAATGATAAGAAAAATACTTAATTTGTGTAAGAAGTTGGAAAATAAGTTGAGGAATATGATGAGATATTCTCCATCTAGCTCATGCTCATTTTTATAAGTAGATATCCTCCATCTTTCATTATTTTTTTGTGAAAATTTTTTAAACCTCAACTACTAAAGAAATTTTTTCCATGGAAAAATCTACAAAGTAAGAAGACATCTCATCACATATCTCAAATTGTAATCTTTCTCACAAAAATCAACTGTTTTTATTTTTTTTCCATGCTATTATCAAACAACCCTAAGAGTTACCTTCTTTGTGAAGTAAATTTACGGTTATGATATATCGAATGAAATATTATTTTTTTCATGTGCATTTGATTGCCAAGTTCAAAATTACTTTGTCAGTTATCCACGCGTGCCTTTTTTGTCTTTTTCTTTTTTTTGTGCTTTGTTATTTGCATAGAAGAAAGAATTGGAAAGAGAAAAGTAGGGGTGGTATAGATTAATGATAGAAAAATAAGGCATAGTACGTGTGAAGATAGCCATAGGGCCTAACAAATAGTATCAGAGCCCTCGGACTTAAGTATATGGAGGAAATTTCTGGATACCAAACAAAGGTGGTGAGCCTCAGTTAACTCGCGATGGGATCCGTTGTTGAGGTGCCAGAGGGGAGCCTTGAGCCATGAGGAATGATTTGATCCTTTATTTGAGGGGAGGATTGTTTTGTGCAATCATCCAAGGGGAGGCTTGAGCCAGGAATGATGTTCTCCTTTATTCGAGGTGAGGATTGTTGTGTACAAACAAAGTCCCATTTTGGTTAGAAAGGAGGAGGCTGGATCATGGGTTCATAAGTACGGACAATAATTCTATTTGTGTGAGGCTTTTTGGGTAAAATTCATGTGAGTCTAGGCCCAACGCAGATAATTTACCAATGTGGAGATATGTGGTGTCCATAGGGCCCAACAGTATGGAAAAATGACAATTTTAACTTAGCAAGATTCAATCTTTATTTTGAGTGATTTCAATTCATATTTAAAATAGGGTACAATTATTAAAATGACTCAAAATGGGTTCAAGTATACTATCTACATTATTAACGGTTTTAACGGTTATTATTATGTTAACGAATATTAACTCACTCACCTGTTAAATTATCACGCTTTATTAGGTCAGTACCAATAAGACCCAAAATTGTTAATTAAAAATTCACCCATTACTTTTTAACTTGGTATTGATTCATGTTGTATTATCATGTCGTTTCTTGTTTTGCTAGATTTATGTAAAAGAATTATTTTAATATCAGATAATTCTTCGTCAGTGTGGGCCACTTATATTAAGCAACAAGAGTTTCTTGCACACACAATGTGTGTGCTATTTGAATATAAGTAATTTAATATATATATATATATATATATAATAAGTAGCTAATAGTGAGAGTTCAAATCCCGTTTTGTTTTGAACCAAGTGGCTCCTCTATTTGTTAAACCAGTTTGGTTAGTGTTATATATATATATATATATAGCTCACATATATCATACATTTCTTTCAATTTAATGAACTAATTCTTCATGAAGGCCACATTCTTTAACAAAATTGAGGAAACAAAAACATAAATCAAAACATCGACATTTTTACAAAGATAGACAGAGTGAAGCAAACTAAAGACAACTATAAAGGAGCATTTTGCTAGTTAGTTAATTATATAAGTGAAAATAGCTAGGTTCTCCCTCTATTAACCTATCAAACAACTATACGTGTTGAGACTATGAATCCCACATCGAAAAATAAGATCTTTCCACAACAATATATAAGAATAAGGGTTACTCCACCTATTGCCAATTAATTTTGGGTTAGATGCTCCAAACTCTAATAATAACTAAACACAACAAAAGAGCAGCATTACGTTATCATTTATACATGGTGAAAAAAAAACAATAAGACATTATACATAAGTAAGAAGAACTAACATCATTTTTTGCTAATAGTCCCAAAACCCAAATGGCCAAAACCCACATTGGTTGATTATGAAGCGTTGAGGTAGCTTGGGTAGCGGGTTAGCTTCCGGTTACTAGGAGGGACATCCAAATGGATAGGTTCATCATGCTATTTAAGATGCATTAAACTATATTTTAGTATAATTCACGCGCCTATTTGGTTGCAAAGTGTATTTTCTATAAAACTTACATTCGTTCCAACTGAGCCTGGTTTTAGTTCACAACCATTTTATAACAGTTTAGCAAGTTAAGTCTTGTGGGTGGCGCTTGATCCATCTTCTTAAAAACCACTAATGATTTTGAACAGGATTAATTTGTATAATTGTGTTGCACTCATGAAGTATAATATATTAAAAAATAGGCTCTTTAGTCAATGGACTGGATTTTGGTTTAATGTAATATTGTATTCTTATTGAACTTGTGGAAATTGTTAATTTTAAGATGTGGAATGTTTATTACGCTAATTGAATGTGGAGGATAATTTATGATATCATGTTTTTACTATTCATAGGTTGAAAGGTAGGTTTTACGGACTGTACATGCCTAAATTTTTAAAATGAGCTTTTATGGGATGACTTGTTTTCAATGATATTCTAATTTAACATACTTTCCATACGTCGTCTACGTATGACACTGTGATTAACCCGATCCTGGAGGTCGAAACCTCATAATGGGATTCAGGGAGTCACAAATTAGTATTAGAGGTATATATTCATTTTTCTTCGCGGGGTTCAAGGGTAGATGTGTGTATTGGACTAGTGTTATGGATATATCCCCATCGAGTCTCGTGTTGTTCCGTTTTAGGAATCATTCATTTGTGTAATGGGCAAATGTACGTTGTTTATCGTGCGTTCTTCTTTTCAGGATGTCTCACTCCAAGCAAAGTATGTATCTTTCTTCTTTCTACCAGGGTCATTGATGTTAGGACCGATTCCACCCTAGGAGCGGTTGAGATGGTCAATAGAACAACTCAAATTGGTAATATCGTATGGAATTAAGGTTTACAATACACCATTAGGATTAATAGTAAAAGACTAAAAAGATAAAATTGGGCACCACCAGAGGCAGACCCAGAAATTTTTCTGAGGGGTGGACTAATAGTAACAGACAAAAAATATCGAATGTATAACTATATAGTGAAAAGAAAATTTAATTGCATAATTTAAATATTTAAATTCATACATGACGAAAAATATCTAACAAAGTTGAGCTCGACGAGTTTTTAATGATTTGAATTAATCTATTACAGTCTCCAGCTAATATATATTTGAGCTAGGTTAAAGGGTGGGCTGAAACTTAGCAAAGAGGTGAGCTTAAACAAAATTTTTATTTTATTTTTTTACTAGTGCTAGTAGGTTTTTCAAAATTTTCCCCTGTGCTGAAACCCGCCATGTCCCCCTAGGTCTGCCCCTGGGCACCACTCTAGTACTTTATAGGTGGTTATATACTTATCTTTAGTGTTGTCTAGTTAGAACTATTATATTTACACTTTAAAAGGATAGTGTTATTTACACCCCTACATCTGTCACAAATACCTCCTAAAGGTAAATTTCTAATCACTAACACCGCTAAGACTCGCCTAATGAGAGGTGAGTGCAGATGAATGCACTCACCCCACTTGGGGAGAGTTTGTTTGTAATAACTCGCCTAATATCAGGCAATGGATTATTGAAGTGTTTTTCAAATAAGGCTCGCCTAATGAGAGGTGAGTGCACTTACATAAACTCGGCTTACATGAGAAAGTGTGTTACTAAGCACTCACCTAACATCAGGCAATGGATGGGGTGTTTGTGACAAATATGGTAGTGTTAAAATGTGTTTTTAGTTAAATTTTGCAATGGGGTGTTTGTGACAGATTTGGGGGTGTAAATAACACAACACCTTTAAAAGGAATCCTTAAACGTCTGCACAACCATCGCGACCACTATATGAGTCATCACAACCATCTTGGCCATCCATGACCATCTCGGCGAATTCCCTTCTCTTTTTAAGTTGTGGCTTCTTCCTGGTCTTCAGAGTTGGACTTTCTTTGTCAAGGACTTAACTTCGGGATATGGGCTAACTAGAAAATTTGGTACGTGGCCCAATTGTGCACTTCTATTTTGGACTCCCTCACCTACAATATTTGGTCTTAAAGCAATATTAGACTTCAAAGCCTGCTTTATTTGGTCTTATAGCAACCGCATTGTCTTTAAATTTAAATTTAAAGTACTCCTAATTTCTATTATATCTTTATTATGAATCTAATCTAAAACACTATAAATTAACATGTAAGTTTTAATTTTTTTTGTAAACCCATTATAATTCTTTTACCAATAATTTTTTATTTTTGACCATATCTACTATGAATATTTATTAGGTCAGTATTCTTACTAAATTTGTAGTCACCTTCTTTTATTTAGATCAGTTTTTTAAGTTTACAAGTTTGATTATTTCGAGAAAGAGACTTGAGTGGAATTGGATTAGTGTGCCGTAAATAGAGCTCACATGTTGGTACTTTTATTTTTACTTTTGATGTTAATAATTATTCTTCGATTACTCTGCAAGTAAGTTTGATTTTGTGCACCTTATACAAAATTCGCTAATACTAAACTATGTTGTTTATTAAAATTCGCCTACTCCTACAAACACCCGCGCTCTTAAATCTTATATATATATATGCATGATTGTTTAGTATATTTTTGCCAGCTCAATAAAAGATATAAACTAAAAAATGTACAAAATCAAACATGAGGTATAGCGGGTTTGGATTCGAACTTGGATCAAGCTATATGTATGGCTCAGTAATTATTAATTAAAAACAATTAAGTAAAAGGCATGGATATTATAAAGAACCACACACCAGGGCCATGGTGATCTTGGTTCGTAATTCTTTTTGTTTTGTTTTTTTAAAAACTTGCAGTCCCTATCAGTTTTTAGTTACGATTCATTTCCTTAGATACCATATTCGAATAATCTAAGAAATATTTATCACCATAGTTGAGTAACCTATTATCGTAATCCAGTAACTTGAGAAATACATGTTACAATAATTGGTAACTAGAAATAAAATGCCGAGAAATAGAACTTACTACAATTCAAAACAGGAGAACTATAAGTTACCGTAATTGGGTAACTGACTGTTGTACTTGAGTAACCAATTACCGTAAGCACAATCACCGCAAGCTAAAATTCAAAACTCGCAAGTAATTAAAAAATATTAAACTTACGAACTATAAGTTGAAAAGTTTGAAAAAAGAGGAATTGGGCCCAGGGTTTATCAAAGTCCTTTTTTTGAGAAGTCCATCCTTAGAAGGAAGATATATATATATATATATATATACTAGGGTAATGCCCGTGCCCAAAGGCACGACACAGCATAAAAAAGTAAAGAAAAATATACATAATAAAAAAGAGAATCACTTTTACAATTGCTTTTATATGTAGTTAAAATAATTTTTTAGTTTAAGTATTAATAGTGCATGATCAATTGATAGGGAATGAAATTCTGAATGAGAGCGCATCACATGATCAATTGCTTTTTATATATAGTTTAAGTATTAATACTAAAATAATTTTTTAGTTTAAGTATAATCAAGTACATTGTATTTTAAAAATGTGCATAAAAGAATTAAAATATTAACCAAAGTCATTATGAAGTATGACTGTATATTCGATTTTCATTTTTAGGTGTCTCAAATTAATATATTTTTTTGACGGTTAATTAGATTAAAGTTAGCGTAATTAATATTGGTACTAAAATAATAGAAAAAAATGTATATATGACTAATGGGGTTCCCTTATTCTTGGCCAGTACACTACTTATGGTTCTTAGATTTTATTCTCGGCTAATAAATTACTTTGTTTTTTGCAATGAATTTCTTTATTTTGTTTAAGTAAAAAACAAATTTTTTTTGTTTATTTTTTCTTTGTATTTTAATTTTTTTAATAAATGAGAAAAGAAGGATATTATATATTATGATTTTTAATTTATTTTTTTGTGTACTAAACACAAATCAAATTAAAAAACAGTTTTAAAAAAAATTACTCAATTTTTTTTCTTTGCATTAATTTTGCAGGATAATCAGTACCTAATTTATAATACATAAGATTTACACTTAATTTTTTTTCTTTGCACTAAGTTAACAAGATAGTCAGTAGACATTTCCACTTATTTGACTTTATATAGATCTCATAAAAAAACATTTTTTTCTTTTTTACCAACTTTTAATAGTGTACTGTAATTTATATTATCAGTACATTATTAAAATAAAGGGAATCTATAATATAAATCAAGGTTGTTGATGTGACTATTGTCCTAGGTGGAATTTTTAATTTTTTTTTACTTATATATCATCTTTTTATTTTATTTATTCTCTCTCTAAACAACAATTATTAAGGAGGTGTTTGATTGAGTTTTTAAAAAAATTTATCAAAAAAAAATCAACTTTACTTCACACTTTTCAAAATCCACTTCACTTTATTTTATCTCTCATGAAATTTTTAAAACACCATAACTTTAAATTCAAAATCGGAATTAGTTAAAAAAAATATTTGAAACCTACTCATCGAGATCTATAAAATAAGATCCATTATGACTATTTTTTGAATTTCTTTCAGAGTTTTTTTTAATTGGTTGAAAAATACAGTTCAAGTTTTTCAATTTTTTTTGCTTAATTAAAAGCTAATTCATCTTCTTTCGTTCTTTCTTTATTTGTTTTGCTTAGGGTAAAATAAGTTTTTATTTGAATTAACAGTTTACAATATATTTCTTACGACAATATTAAATTCACTTTTCACTTTTCAAAAGTCATAAATACAGTTCAAGTTTTTCAATTTTTTTGCTTAATTAAAAGCTACTTCATCTTCTTTCTTTCTTTCTTTATTGATTTTGCTTAGGGTAAAATAAGTTTTTATTTGAATTAACAGTTTACAATATGTTCCTTACAACATTGTATTAATCAATTTTTGTATTAACGTTGTAAATTTTTATTTCAGTTAATTTTGGTAAGTTACATTTTTTGAGTGAGAAAATAAATAAAAAAGAATGAGGTCAATTCCTACCTACATCGTGCCATAGGTAGGTAATCTTTTTTTCAATCATTTTTTACTTTTTTTTTTATCAAACTAACCATATGGTGTGAGTATCATGTAGCTAGATATGTCAATAAGTCAATTTGGATTATATTTGTGTGGTGCATTATCGAGATTTAGGTGTAATCGTTTTTTTATTCCTTTTGACTACTTTATTTTCAAAAATAAATTGCTCCTAAAAATTAGCCCAACATAGATTAACTAAGATAATTATTATAGACTTTACATTTTGAAATTCAAATTAAAAAACTATTTCAAATTAAAATTGACTTCAAGTCAAATTAAATATCGGCATACATATTATTATTTATTATAAATTGTGTTTCATAGATAAGTCATAAATATACATAACCAAAGAATAAGGCATTTTCTAATGGCACAATATTCCTACATAAAGGAACTGTAATAGTTAGATGGAATATAATCATTCTTAATAAAATCAAATAATTCATATTCTTACATACATAAACCCATTTAAGAAATAGACATATTACGAATAATTAGTAATTTTGTGTTTGCTAAAAAATACAAGGAAATTGATTTCTAAATCTAAATATTATTCTGCTAAAATTTATATTTAGTTGACAAATAATCATAATATGACTCACTTTTTCACCTATGCTGAAAAGGAAAATAATATAATAATAATAATAATAATAATAATAATAATAATAATAATAATAATAATAATAATAATAATAATAATCATAATCATAACATTGACTACTAACTTTTTAATCGTGCGGCTATAAGTGGTTTCAACAAATCCAGTGGTGTAGAATTTATCTGGGTCAATTTCTTTTTTCTTTATTTTTTTCACTATGACCTACATCACAACTCTCTCTAAAGTTCGGATATTTTTTAACAAAATTCTCTCTCCTAATCTTCATCGATATCCCTCTCTCTCTCTCTAAGTTCCTTTTTAAATTTTCTTCTCTTCACAAAACTCTCCCCCTAATTATAAATTTCTTGGGTTTTGATGGCTGAATTTTCAATCAAAGAATTTTATGTCAAGTTAATGTGTGTTTGGGTTTTGAATTTAAAGATCCCCATTCTAATTCTAAAATTTTACTTGATTTTTTTTGAAGAATAATTTTTTAAATTTGATTGTGCTATGCACAGAGACAAGGAGAAAGAAAGGGAGAAAGAGGGGAGAACAAGAGAGAGATGGAAGATGGCCAAGTATATTTGCGTGTAAATCGGGATACAAATTAATAGTGTTATAATTAACATGAATTTTTTTTTGTTCGAGAGTTACCTCTCGGGGTATCTGGGGCGGCTTTCGTGCACCTCGATTAATCTCTGCTCGCAGTGCGTGGCTGCGGCTGGTCAAGCATTAATGTAATATTTATGTTTTCCGATATCAATAAATTAATATAATTAAATTGTGCATCAAATATGCATTTTAAAGTAAGTTACATAATAAAGATAATGATGTTAGCCCTTCACAAAAATATTCTAACAATTTAACATTATTTTTAGTGATATTTTATATGAATTTTTGGGACACTTTTTAGTCATTAAAAATGATTTTAAAGTGTTAAAGTATTTTTTCTATAGTGCTAATATCATTACCCAAATAAATAAGAATTGTTTTACTTGTCTAACTAAGTTTAAACATGTCAATTTTAGGTTAATCATGTTATCTATATTAACTCGATACGATCCATTCATTAAACATGTTAGTTAGTTCTCAACTCGAATTTGACCAACCAAGCTAACCCAACACCTTAACACGTTAATCTTGAATTGCGTTAGTGAGTTGTGTTAAAATTTATATACTGTAGTCATGTATGTCACGTAATTCAA
Organism: Lonicera japonica; assembly: GCA_021464415.1. Taxonomy (NCBI): domain Eukaryota; kingdom Viridiplantae; phylum Streptophyta; class Magnoliopsida; order Dipsacales; family Caprifoliaceae; genus Lonicera; species Lonicera japonica. The sequence continues at coordinate 1,382,666 of CM038471.1, read as the reverse complement.
AATATAAAAGAAGTCAAAATATTTGGTTAGTGAGATTACATAGTTGAGTAAAATTTTTATTTACAATGTTAATCCAAATACACTGTCTTGCACTTCTGCAAATTAAACACTTTTGTAACATTTAGAAATAATTAAACACAACCCAAGTTGGAGAGATTATCAAACATATATATATCACTGTGCCGAACAACACGTGCAGAACCTGGAGTAGTGGTCAATAAATATTAATTTTGTAAGGCTCACACGGCTCAAGTATTGTTATTTGAAGTTAAATACTACTATTTTAATATATACAATTAAGGAACCAGCAGTTTTTTAATTTCAATGTAAGTAAACCAAATCTTTTAACTTCATGCAATTAGAAATCTATAATACAAATCAAGGTTGTTGATGTGACTATTGTCCTAGGTGGAATTTTTAATTTTTTTTTACTTATATATCATCTTTTTATTTTATTTATTCTCTCTCTAAACAACAATTATTAAGGAGGTGTTTGATTGAGTTTTTAAAAAAATTTATCAAAAAAAAATCAACTTTACTTCACACTTTCCAAAATTCACTTCACTTTATTTTATCTCTCATGAAGTTTTTAAAACACCATAACTTTAAATTCAAAAATCGGAATTAGTTAAAAAAAATATTTGAAACCTACTGATCGAGATCTATAAAATAAGATCCATTATGACTATTTTTTGAATTTCTTTCAGAGTTTTTTTAATTGGTTGAAAAATACAGTTCAAGTTTTTCAATTTTTTGATTAATTAAAAGCTACTTCATCTTCTTTCGTTCTTTCTTTATTTGTTTTGCTTAGGGTAAAATAAGTTTTTATTTGAATTAACAGTTTACAATATATTTCTTACGACAATATTAAATTCACTTTTCACTTTTCAATATATTTCGTTCTTCCTCTCACTTCATTCTCTCTCTCTTTCTCACACACACACATCAAGTCTTATGTGCATCCCCTCTCTGAACTCCATTTTTTATGTCTAAACTTTAATCAATTATTAGCCATGGCCATACCCTCCTATTTAATAGGTTTAGTAGTGGTGGAGATGAATCACTTTTACTTTATAAGGTGTGTTAATTTTAAAATTTACTTAAGTACAAATAAAGCTAATGGTTTGAAGAACAATAATGGCACATGTATCTACTCCAACAACAATTTAAGAGTTATAATGGTAGATCCTCTCTTGAAGATGGGTTATTTCAACTATGATTTGGCTTTGGATCAACCTACTACTCCGAATGGTGGCTTGAATTTCAACCTGGCAAAGACAATATATTTAGGGAGTATTAATAATACGAAGAACAAAAAAATAAATAAAATTATACTAATGGTACATTGATATATTTAGTGGTTGATCACATGAAAGGAAAGAAAAATGAAGTTCACTTATACGTGGGGTAGAAAACCCCACATCTATTTTAACTATTTTAACCCCCATGTGTAAAAAAGATTTAGAATCTTGAGTTAAAAATTATTTATTTTAAATTTTTATATTAAAAGTACACTGATATACGACCACGTGGTAAGAAAAGAAAAATGAGACTCCTAAGAATCAAACATGCACATGGGGTTAGAAAATCTACCTATATCTCAATTATCCTAGCCCCCCAAGAGTAAAAAAGAGTCCGAAAAATTTTAGAATGCAATTCATATCTCTTTTTAAAATAAACAATAATTAGCAATGCAATTCATATCTCTAAAAATATAAACAATGTTTTTTCTCTTATAAATTGCTAGAATGTAATTGCCACTAACTTTTATGATTTCAATTAAAATTTTGACTTTGTCCTTTTCAATTATAATGTTTGTTATGTAACACTCAAATGTACAATTTGTAAGGTTGGAATTCATATAAAATTTTCTTTTTGTCTTTAATTATATTATTTTTCCGTTTCATCTAACTCCTAAATCTTCAATGATTTTTGTCAAAATTATTATAAAATATTTTTTTTATGGCTGTACAGTGCCCTTGGGCACGGGCATCACCCTAGTTTGTATACAAATCGTACAAATTATTTTTAATAATTTAGAAAGTATATAAACACTCTCTAACATTCTAATATTGGCTTGGTGCAACAGTACCGCGTATGTGAACATTTATTTGACACAATTGCATGGTCCAAAAATAATGAACATTTTATTTTACAAATATAGAAGTTGGTAGTTCATACTACTAAGTCAAAACACTCTTTAACACTCTAACATCGACTTGGTGCAAAAATATTGTGATGACACCAAATCAAACATATTTGCTATTTATTATCTCCTTGTGTAAATTACATTGTTCGCAAGTCAGAAACATGATCTCGTGAGTTGATTTTAATTTAATTCATATTTCAATTTTTGATTTTGCATATTTAAGAAAATCACCAAATGGTCCCAAAATTTCTATATTGGAGCAGATTGTTGTGATATTCCTTTCACAACACACAACCAAGATTCAGCTGTATATATATATTAAGATTCAGCTGGGACTACATCAACAATTAAAACAAACTGAGAAAGCAAATATACATTACAATGTAATAAATTAGGAGTAACCCATGCCGAAGGCACTACGAACATAATTCGTGGAGTTTTTTTAGAAAATAAATATGATTTTAGGAAGAAAATGTAAAAATTTAAAATTAAATAATAAAAAAAGAAATATCTTTTATGCGTAAAGAGCTAGATACCAAACACCCTCAAACAACAAATTTAAATTGTAAACCTAAACCTGACCCATTGCCATCCCTAACCCAAACACGAAAAACCCCAAGCAAAAGCTAATGAAAACAAAGAGATGAATAAAATTGAACTCATCAAATACTACAACACCAATCCAAAATTTAAAGCTTATATTCCATATGTCTCAAATTAAGTCTCATTTTGAATTTTGCAATTTTTAACAAAAATCCTCTTACAAAAGTTAAGATATGGGAAATGTTTGAACGCTACATAAAAATTTGTAACCAAGAAACATAATCATTGCACTTAAATAATCAACACTCTAAAAGGTTTTTAAGAAATATACAGTTTTTTTTCAATAAACTTACAAATTAAACCCAAACACGATCCGTGAATTACCTAATCTAGATGCAAAATATTAACCTCAAAATGCTCAAACCACCTCAACAATGTCAATAACTATTGAACAACTTCACTAAACCCAAACATGATCCAATAGTTACAGATGTAAAGAGAGAATTTAATACCATGTACTGGATCTCGTTGAAGGCTTTTGATATGAACACTGATACACCTACAGCGAGGTATAGGATCTTGATTAAGTCCTTAAGAAAATGAATAAAAATCAGAAGGAAAAAAATATTTTGAATTTGAGGAGAAGAATAACACATTGTTTCAAAAATGAGACATTACAAAATAACATTGCAAGAATGAGAGCCCATTGGTTATTTTTTTTGCCTACTGGGTAGTTGGTGACTCATTTCGTGTATCATATAGTTCACCTAATCCAAAGGTGCTTTTAGAACGCAAATATTTTAACTCTGCACAATGCTATAATATTTTGATAATAATTGATGAAAGTCCTAGAAATGTCCCAAAAAAAGTCTCAAATAAAGCCTTTTAACAGTGATTTGAGAATGTAAAAGGTGCTTGCCAATAGGCAGATACTAAATTTTTTCTGACAAATTTTAGCAGATAAAGGTATTTATCTCTGCTCTATTGTTTAAAAGGAAATAGTGGCCTCGCCTTCATGGCATTAAGAAACTGCAATTAAACTTCTCATGCCACAAAGTTTGAATGCGAAGCATGCAATGCTAAATTCAAAAAGATCAAAGTCCCAATATGACTAAACTGCTAATAGAATTTGAAATCAACACACCTTAAAATAACATCTGATATCAGATCCACTGGCTTTGGAAGCTGAAACACACCAATCATAAAACAGAGAACTTCAAATGCTCACGCCATATAAAGGACATTATACTGGGTAGAAAGAAAGTAAAAGTTTATAGCAAGGAGAGATTGTCTATCCAAGTAAAGTGGTGGTAGATAAAAGCATCGTAAACGTGCTATCAACTTTGTGTTTCGGTATCGAAGTTTGATAAATTTTAGGATATCATCTTTCTAGGACGTGGTTCAAAAAATATTTATCATGGCAAGAACTCGGATTTAGACTTAGATAAGGAGAAAGTATAACTCTTTGCGGCCTATAGCATGTAAAACTTGAAAAACTTGAACATCTCTCTTTTCTTTGATAAGTTATCTATCAGATGTTTAACAATTGTAAAAATTGAGAAAAAAATTGGAACATTTTAATTTTATAATTATCATATATATAATTCTTAATCGTGTTTCGCATTTTATTTATCTCAATATTTGTACTACGTCGTTTTAATAGGCAGCCTAACACTGTCTGTTACTCCGCCGATTTCTTTATCTAAAAGATGTTATATCTCCTCTACAACACTTTCTAGTTCCAAGTACCAAATTCAATAAATCTAACACCTAATTGCATCATCTCTAGGGGTGGTCGTGGTTCAGTTAACGGACCGAATTGGTTTGTTTGTAAATCAAAACGACCAAATCAGTATTTGTATATTCAAAAGTGAAACCGAACTGACACCCGACATAGTTTTCGGTTGGTTCTTTCAGTAATCCTTATAAACCGACCGATACACTTCTGACCAAATTCTCAAAGACCACTATAAAAACACATTTCATTAAATAAAGGTAGTATAAGGCTATAAGCCTAACTAAATTTATTTAGAGAGCTAATGATAAATGGAATCTTGAAAACTAACTATTCATGAAATGTATATTTACAAATCTTTACTAAATATAGGAACACAAATAACACAAATATAGAGGCATTGAAAGCTATTGGTTATTTGTGCAAACAAACCTTACTGATTCTATCCCAAAACCTCCTACTGTAAATAGATTTTTTATTTAACAAAACATCACCCCCTTTACCTCTCCATTAGAGGGAAACGAAACAGAGGGAGAAACAAAACAGAGCCCCCTTTACCTCTCCGTCACCCACCTCTCCCTCCAAAAAATCTCCCCTCACCCCCTTGACCTCTCCGTCACCCACCTCAAAAACCCCAAAGATATTATTTGCAACATCTCAAATAAAATCAATGTAAATGATTTATGTAAAAATACAATTAATAGGTCTTAAAGAGAGAGATGAGAATAGTACCTTCGCTTAGTGAGGTGGGTCGAACTGCGACGATGGATAAGACAACAACACTGGTTCTGACGGTGGTGCTGGTAGCTATTAGAAAGAAGAATGAGTATCTTAGCTTTATTGTTGTGTTAGAGAGAGAGATAGAAATGAGTACCGGCGGCGATGGTTCAGCGTTGGTTGGGTCGGAGGCGTTAGTCTAAAGAGAAGAAATGAGGAATGTAAAGTAATATAAGAAGGTATAATATACCTTGTTGTGTTAAAGAGGAGAGAGAGAGAGAGAAATGAGTGGTCAGGGTTATGTAAAAAATTGGAGGGCTGAGATGATTTTATTTTGGGACGGCATATTTGGTGGCATTTCAAAATGCACTATACTTTGTTATTATAGATTTTACAAAACAAACTGTAAGAACAATTATAAAAAATAAAATATTCCATATCCTCATCAAAGTTCACTAATCCAACTTGTCCTAGCATCCCGAGAGATTTTGAGGAAGAAATTTAGCCACCCATCCGATTTTATAAACTTTGCTATAACGAGGCTCATTTGATGTCCATCAAAGCCCACTCTTGAACATTCTTGACGCAAGCCACAAAGCTCTCCGTGGAGTTCCATATAGAGGGGAAAGAACGCGGGGAACACGGGGGCATTTTTGGTTGGATGTTCTGACATCGGCATGTTTGCTCGCGAGTTCCGAGACCACTTTGAGCAGCAAGTACTATCTGTGATGCTCACGCTTTCCCCTTCTTGGTTAAGTCCAGTCGTCTATAATGAGTGAAAGAAACAATAATTATATATAAATAACAAACACCTTCAAATATACCCTAAATTTCGTCATAGTTATACATATATATATGGGTGAAGTTTCAATGGTTACTTCTCTTTTTACCCATGGATGGTTATTATAATATTAACCATTGGATGAAAAATCAATGGTTGAAATCAAATGTGTAGTTGGCTAACATAATTAATGCATATCGGAGAAATACAAAGTATTAAATGCAAGGTTAAGTGGGTAATTTCTTGTTACCTGATGACATGGCATTTTATTCTATTTAATTTGAAGGAATCATAAACTAGCTATACATTATATGATTTTGTAATTCCAATACAGGATATCCCTATTCCTTACCTATATAAAATGAGTGATTTTATTGATATTGATATCTTGCAGTTAATCTACATTGTTAAGTTAATTAGTATTGCCTTCTAAATTAATCCATAAGTGTAGATAAACTAACAAAAAAATATTATTGATTTAATTTTATAAATATTATTTTATTAATGATTTAGTATTAAAAAATAAATTAGATTAATAGGTACATCTACTTTAATTAAATAAATAAAAATATGGTTTTTTTTTAAATTACAAATCAATTACTCTCATTCTAACAAAGGACATCCTATTTTTAGAATTAGTTTCAAGGATAACTTTTTAATCGATGACAAAATAAATTTTAATTTATTATAAGTAAAAGATAGTCATTTTTAAAACTAACCTTATTAAAGATAACAACTATTAAAAAATAAAATAATAAAAAAATATAAACAACAAAAGCTCAAATTCAAACTAAATATCTCAAACAAAGATTTCAAATTTGAACATGTAATCGAAATTTTATCACAAAGGTCAACTAAGAACATAAAAGCATCTTCAATCGTCTTGTATAAATTTTGTGTAAATCTTACGTGTCAAAGTGGAATTTACACAAAAATAATAAAGAATTCATTTTATACTCCAACAGTCTGTTTTAGACTTTTGTATAAATATTAAACTACCAATTAGATACGCACAAGTGAAACTTATCCTATATTTTTTCCATTACTTTTCAAATCCATTTATTTCTAGAAACGGGATGAGGAAAAATAGACACGAGATTATCTGACGTGATTGTGTGAATTGGGTTTGTATTTTACACAACCATTTTTACACAAATTCTAAGTGTCAAAGTTTCTTAAAAGACTGCTGAAGACCTTTTCTTTTACAAAACGTGTAAATTTTACACAAACCAAAATTATACACTACGGTTGGAGATGCTCTAAGTATTAAATATATATATATTTTATTAATTCCGAAAACTCTAAATTTCAAATTAATTATCAAATGATAAGATGCTACAATTTTAAAAAGAAAAAAAAAGTTTATGTACAGCAAAAAAGAAAAAAAATACTTAAGAATTGTGAACCTTTCAAAAAAAATTTAAAATTTTGATGAAATTTTTTAGAATTGTTTGTAGGCTCATTTATTTCACATAATTTCATAAAAAATATTTTTTTTGAAGCACCAAATAAATCTCAAAAGTTTATGATATGTTATTTGCATAATTATCCTCTCACAAACCATTCCAGTGAAAGAAAATACTATTCGTATTATAAATTACAGTACCAAATGTCGTGCTAGCTAATTAATTACATGATCATGAATACTTTATATGATTATATATTGAAAAATTGATAAACATGAAACAGGTCTAATGTGATTGTCAACATAGAAGAATATGTATACTTGATTCTTAAATCTTTATTATTATTATTATTATTATTATTATTATTATATGAAAGAAAATGGTGGAAGTATTAATAACATAGTTAATTGAAAATCTTTTTTAATAAACCCCTTTAAAATTCTTTAAGCGTGTGTTTGGAATGTGGATTTGAGAGAAGATTTTAATATGAGATTTGTATTTGGAATCTCAAATCTAAATATTTTTGTTTGGTGTGAAATTTTGATTTGAAATTTATAAATATATTCAAATAATAAGATTTGATACTTATCTTAAAGTTATAACTATCAAATTTTAGAGATAGGGTTGTTCCTTATAGATCCCAAACTTGCGAAGTTGAAAAAAATATTAATTAATTTTTAAACAAATTATTATTTTTTATTATTATAAATATATTTGTAATATTAATTATAATAATAATACGAAGGATTGACAAATGGTCGTGTGTTATCCAAACTCAAACCCAACAAGCATATAAACACATCCCAACCCGGTGCAGGTATTATTATTTTAAATATAAATCCGTCGTGAATAGTGTATGCATAAACCCACTCCCGTCCTGTGGTAATTACGCTATATTATAAGGAATAAAATACTATAATAGGGTCGGGTCGAGTCAAACGGGTTAATTTTGTGTAAGCATGAGTTCCGCCACGGTGTCAAAAAATAAAAATAGCTTACTAATCAACTAAATATAAATTCTAGCAAAATAATATTTAGATTTATAAATCAATTTCCTTGTATTTGTTAAGTAAACAAAAAAATTTAAACTCTTGTATTTCAAATATATAATTTATGAATTTTAAAGCTAAATTCAATTATATAATTCAAATGCACCTTAAAAGAAAATAGAAAATAAATTAAAATAGAAGTAGATTTTGATTAGGAATCTAAATTAAAATGTAATCTAAATTAGTACAATTATAAATTAATTTTAATTAGTGGATATACTTCTCAATTTTGAAAATGGTACAAAATTTGTTTGTCAAACACAACACATTGATTATTGAGCCAAATAATTAATTATTTAATACTAAATAAGATATATTTTACGTGTTATTTAGGAAGTCGTACGCATACTTCCGTATCTGATCAAATTATTAAAAGTTAAGTTTGCTTGAAATACTTTAAATTAAGAAAATACGTTTCTTTTAATATTATTTTATGTTATTGTGTTAAAATTATTATTTAGTTGAACAGTGACTAATAAAACTAATAGCACAAGTTTTATGAGATGCTTCAAATTAATTTTTGGATTTTTATTGTAATATGATTTGTCACGAATGATAATAAAATGATTGAATTAAAAGTGTTATTAAAATAGTTGAGTTGTATGTAATTTGTAAACATATTGTATAGAGATGAAAATTCAAAGTCAATTATATTTTGAAAGTGTTATTTTTCATAAACTTATGTTATTAATTAACTATAAAACTGAAAGAACGAAAACACCTATAAACACTTATCCTAATTTGGAATTAGGTTATCCTAGGTCTATTTGGCAAAAAAAAACTTTAAGGAATCTTGTTTGGTTGAGATTTTAAAACATGTTTTGAAAAGTGAATTTAATTTTTGTTGAATTTTTTTTCAACCAATTCAAAAAAACTCGTAAAAAAAATTAAAAAAATAGTAACAATGGATCTTATTTTATAGATCTCGATGATTAGGTTTCAAATATTTTTTTTTATCTAATTCCAATTTTTGAATTTAAAGTTATGGTATTTTAAAAAATTTATGAGAGAGAAAGTAAAGTAATTTGGGAAGTGTGAAGTAAAGTTGACTTTTTGGTAAAAAATTTAAAAACTTGATTTTAAAATCTCAACCAAATACCACCTAAAGTTTAATTAAAAAAATAAAAATAAAATAGGTCACCTTAACCTGCTATAACAGGTTAAAGGATTTGACACATCATCAATGTGTATTAATTATTGTCAGTACCCATCAATGGGTAGAAAGAGAAGGTAACCATTGAAAACTCATCCATATATATATATATATTCTTCATCACTTAAATTTACTTTTAGAAATATAAATTGTTCACAAGTGTTTAATATAATGTATAAATATAATGCAATATATATTTATGTTGTGTGTTATATAATTAAAAATCACATAAATGTAATAAAACAAGTCTTAATTACTAACAAAAAAAAATGGATTTTAATGAATCCACAACCTGAATTAAAGAGATCGTACGGTCTAGATAGCTAAATTATTAGGTTAACAAAATTCAAATAACAAATTCAAAATCAAACATAAACAAAATGCTCTGAATAATTTGTTGTTACCTTTGACATTTCCAACCGCTTCCTTCCACTTCTAGTTAACACTATTGATTTGGTGAGATATAATATATAGAAAAAGACTGAGATTGATGATTTGGTGAGTTTTTGTTTCTCCTTAATTACTTTGTGAAACCTACAGCAGAGGAATAAGTAGTGTTATGAGTATACATATATATATATATAATTGTAGACAATCTCTTTCCTTCTTTCCAGGGGACTGAAATGGAGGAATTACAAAGGGAGGCAGAAGAGTGTTGAAAACTAATACTCTGGCAACGAAGGGACTAAAAATGGAAAAAGTTTTGTCCAAGAGGAGGATTAAAGATGGAAAACTAAACCTTTTTACTCTTCCAAGTCCCAAAAAGTTGATTAGAAAATTCATGACCACACAACTGATTATCCCCAGGACATAGACACTGATCGACAACGTTATTGCTCTTAAATCTAGAGCCAATTTGATATCTAATGTGTAAGTGTGCTGAAGTCCATCACAACATATATATAACAACTAATTTGAATTCAATTAACACCATAAGCATTTTGTATCATCAAATGAACAATCAACTTGAATTTTGCTACTACCAAATTATTAAACTAATAAATCACTCACTTACAATTCACATACCTATACACACAATCAAACACAATGCTCTCTTTCATGTATGGTCATTAGCTCTTCACGTGAAAAGTATTCCAAAAGATATCTATATATGTAAAGCATCAGGTGTCACAGGTAGATTACCAAAAAAAAAATTAAAAATGGAGGTCATTCATTTTATTCTAGTTAAAAAATTATCATTTAGTGTTGTGCCACCCGACAATTCACCGAGGTGTGTACGAATTAAAAAAAAGAAGATAAATTAACAATTCAAAGAAAGATAGATTATGGGATCATGTTTAGGTGGAGGCATTAGATAAATTAGCAGGACATATTAACCATGGGATAAATTAACAATGCATGCGTTAAAGTAAATTAGCAGGACATATTACCTATTGCCAAATACTCCAAAAGAGCCATTGTTTTGGCCAAAATATTAACCCATTAAAGACAAAGGAAGTGACCAAGTTAAATGTTAAGCATTTAGAATTTTGAAAATATGATACTGAGCATAATCACGTGTTTCCAAAGAATACACTAAAGCATAATCACATCTTTTTAAAGAAAACACTAAAGCAAAATCAATGGCTAAGAATAAAATATGCTCCATATTTGGGATGGGGGGAGTACTAAATGGGATGATGGGAGTACTAAACAACAACCAAAAGATGAAAATTGGCAAAATATTTTTAAAAGAAAAATGCTATTGTCAAAGCAAAAATGGGAGCAATTAATGCATTGACTTCTTGGACTAAATGATTTTAATATCACAACCAATAACTCCTTCAGCAACAGCACTACGTCGAACAACTCTAAAAACCTTGAATCAGCTATAGAGCACGACATATATATACATATACATATGCAGAAGCATGTACCTACTCTTTGCCGAAGCCAAGTGCATTGAACATGGATTTTTAATTTGATAGGATAGGATAGAGACTTAGAAGTTCCAAAACTTAGACTCAAGCAATAGAAACACACAACAATAGCAAAAATCTATACCAGCACCTTCGTGTCATTCAGACCCCATGCACTCTTTACAAAGCAAAAAACTATACATAAAATCAAACAAAACTATAAACTTCATTGTTCTTATAGTACATTTGCAGACAAAGGGGAAAATTAGCGAGACTCTTCTGGTTCGCTAGACACAATTTTACCAAGATTTCATCGCCAATGTTCTTGTTCGAGAACTATTGAAAACACCCATATTTTAAACAATTTAAGAAGTACCAAACACACCCAAATTTCAAATACCCGAAGTAAAAAAAAACCCTAGATTTTTTTGTTAAAACATACACAAAACAAATTTGAGAACTATCAAACACCCAAATGAAAGAAATACCAGGAAAAATAAGATTAAAAAAGCCCTAACCTCAAGTTTGAAACAGATTCCAAAAAGAATAAGGGAGAGTTGAGAGTGAAGGAAAGGAAAGGATAAATACCTCCGAATCTCGCTGGAATCTCCGGCGTTGGAATAATTATGAGCGAGAGATAAAGAGCGCTTAAGAGAGAGATTATGCCTGTGAGTGAGAGAGAGAGAGAGAGGGAGAGAGATCGAGCGCTCTGGTTTTTCTGTGGGAGTGAGAGGGAGAATATATTTTAGTGAGTGAGTGAGTGTGTGAAGGGAGATATATTTTAGTGAGGGGGGAGAGAGAAGCGGGAAAAATAAGGGGACCCAGGCCGTTGGTTTTTTGGGTTGAGTAATTTTGAGCTAACACAAATTTTTATAAGACCATCATTTTTCTAATTCAAAAACTATGGGAGTTTATTATATAGATAAATATTTTAGCTATTGTTCGTATCGAATGGTACAACAATATTAAATATATTTAAACAATTTAATAATTTGAAAATAATGAGATTAAAAAAAATACTCAATAACTAAACAGCGTCCAACATATAATATTAATTTAACAAATTGTATATGCAACAAATCACACTATAATAGATGAATTTTTTTGTTAACCCATATAATAAGTTATTACAGATAGAGATGGCAACTGATCTAATGGTAAAACAAGAGGGAAATTGCTAAAGCCAAACTCGATACATTAAAAGATAAATTTGATCCTATCATATTTAGGTGACTCGAATATGCTCCTGTTTATGATATATTTCAATTCGAACATGTTTCGCATATTATTAAGGTCGGGTTGGGTTATTTTCACATCCCTAATCATTCACCAAAATATACAAAAGCAAATCTTTGAAAAAAAATAATGTACCCTATTTTTCAATTGTAGTAACATTAGTTTACAAAAGTAATGTGCTTTTTAATATATCTTTATATATGTATGTATAAAAAAAATTAAGTTTGTAAAAGATTAAATAAAAAATATATATTTTTAAACTAAATGAATAATTAGGTTGTGAAACAAATAAATTATGTTAAATGATATAAGTGGAGAAATATGTATAGAGAGAGAAAAAGTGGGTTACAATAGTTTTTCTTTATTTTTTTTCCTTTTACACATAACTTTATAATCATAATGTATTTTATTTTATAAGTATGGATAAATAGAAATTTTTTAGCGAAGTTTGAAGATTACAATTTACACAAGAGACTAAGCACAATAACTCAACTTGGCAGCCGAGCTCATATGCTTAGGGGTAATTAAAGGAGCCCAAATATTATAGAGTAAATATTCAACTGAGATTATTAGGCCCATTGCCGAATGGGCCTAGCCTTGTGCATTAACAGAAGCCTATGTATGAAACACTCATCAAATGGAATGCCGATAAGGAGGTCTCATTGTCAAGGAAGGTAAAATTATGCTAACATGGTGATACTTAGGTCAACGTGGTCATGATGATGCCATCATATGTCGATATGGTCATGCCACTGTCGAAATGGTCAATTTCACGAGGACTTTGGATAAGATGGAACCACTTTAATTTGTATTATTTTAAGTGCTAGAGTGATGTCCAAGTTTTGCCCTTATAGTTATTTTATTGTTTACCCTAATGGGAGTATTGTAACTAACTATAAATAAAATTCTATAAATAAAAAAGGGATATCTCACTATAAAGGATCTGGTTTTGAATTATAGGTTATTGGCAATAGAGAGAGAGAGCGCGCGCTAGAAGCTTGTATTATCTTTGTCGTTAATTGCCTCTAAGCTAATAAATAAAACACACACACAAAAAAAGAGAATGTACTGCTGGATTAGCATAAAAATTACTGAAGGGACCTATACCTTACAACAAAGACCCTTGCCTTCTTTACTATTTTCCGGTTCTATTCCATTGAGATTGCTTTGAACTTTTCTCATGGGAGAACCCAAAATTTTTGGCACCCACATAATTCTTCTACCAATAATTTGTTATTTTTTACCATATAGTGCTAATTTATTTAATTATTGCCAAATCTATTATGAATATTTATTAGGTCAGTATTCTTATTAAATTTATAGTTACCTTCTTTTATTTGGATCAATTTTTTTTAAGTGGGGTGTATTGGATTTAAAATCTATAGGACTTTTATGGACTTTTAAAGTTCATGGATATTCAATTGAGATTTTAAAAAGTTTTTTAAAATCATGATGTATTCAATTGAGATTTTAAAAACTCTTTTAAAATCTTGATGTATTCAATTAGAATTTTAAAAAAAATCATCTAAATCTTATGGTATTCAAAAGTCTAATGACTTAGTATGATTTTAATTATTGGTGGATTTTGGTGGATTGCAAAGCTTTTTTTATACATAAAAATTCATCTTGAAATCTTCTCACTTACCCAGAGATTTCAGATGGATTTCTAATTCCTTTAAAACTTTACTCAACATTCTCTCTCTCTCTCTCTCCCCCTTCCCCTCCCCCTTTATCTCAAAATCCAAATTTCTTATTATGTGATGAATGCATTAATTTTTTCTTCATCCCTGTAAAATCTTTATTCTCTCTTTTATTAATAATGTGGTTATTACGCATTAACATAATTTCAAATGGTTAGACCGCTAATTATCGCTCAAATTTTTAAAAACAATTCATATCAATTTCATTAAAAAATACTAGTAGGGTGAGAAGTCTAATTTTGTGGGTGCATAAAATCATCCATAGTTAAAGTCGGTTTACAAAAGTAAAATTTGGTTCACTTATTATGTAATAACTGTTAATTTTTGACTGTAAGCGAAGGTTAGGTACATAACATAATTTATTTTTTTGGTAATTCATTTCATGCACTAATACAATATACATTATTACACTTTTATAATACTCCAGATAGTAATCTGACCAAAATCTCAAAAACTTTAAGTACTCAATTTGGTTTAAACGTGGATTTTCAATTAATAGATATTCACTGTAATAATAATGTTATAATTCATATTCATTTTGTAATAAAAATTATTTTATTATTTATCCTTTAATTTTTTATTATAACTAGTTTTTATGCACGTGCATTGCACGTGATTGTAGTGAGAATGAGAATGGAAAATAGGTGGCTATAAAATAATGATAATGAAAATTACGAGGACAACAATGAGAATGAAGAGGGTTTGATAATCATAATGATGGTTGAATGAAGCAGTGTGAATTTTTATAATGTATTTCATTAATTGTCTTTGCATTTTTGATAATGTTACTTTAAACTCGTAATTAATTTATTTTATTGTTTGTCTTTTGTCTTTTTATTTTTTATTTTTTTGATGAACTTATTAAAATCTATAGAAATCCATGGACTTATTAAAATTCGTATAAATCTAAAAGAATCCATGCATTAAAATATGACAGATTCTATAAGGATTTAAAATAATCTATAGACTTAACAAAATCCACGAATTTTAAAAAGTCAGTTAGAATCTTTTAAAATCTAAATTGAATACACCCCCGTAAGTTTGCAAGTCTGATTCCTTCGGATTTAGTAGGAATTAATGAAACTTGAGTGGAATTAGATTAGTGTGCCATAAATAAAGTACACAAGTTTGCAATTTTGTTTTTACTTTTGATGTTAATAATTATTATTTGATTACTCTATGAGGAAGTTTGATTTTACGCATCATACACAAAATTCGATAATACTAAACTATGTTGTCTATTAAAATTCGCCTACTCGGACAAACTCCCATGCTCTTAAAACTTTTTTTAATACATAATTGTTTTGTATATTTTGGCAACTCAACAAAAGATACAAACCGAAAAAGTTACATAGTCAAACATAAGGTATAGAGGGTTTGGATTCAAACTCGAACCAAGTTGATATATCTGACTGAATAAGTATTAATTAAATAAATTAAGTAATACACATGGATATTATAAAGAATCACACTCCAAGGCTACGATGACCTTTTCTAAGTGGGGTTTTAGCAGGTAGTTCATATATTTGTTTATAATTTGCGTTTTGTAATTTTTTTTTTTTAAATGTACTGTCCTTATCAGTTTTTAGTTATAACCCACTTCTCTAGATACCATAATTGAATAATATGAGAAATACCTATTATTATAGTTGAGTAACTTATTACCATAATTTAGTAACTTAAAAAATACATATTACGATAATTAAATAATTAGAAAAAAAATCGAAAAATACAAATTACTGTAGTTGAAAATAGGAAAAAAATATGTTACCAAAGTCCACTCCCTGATTTCTCGTCCCGCCCAAAACACACGCATAAACCCCTTTTTTTGAGAAGCCCGCCCTCAGCGGAAGGCAAGAATTTTCACTGTGAAAAATGGCATTCTGGGGTATGCACTCTCAATCAATCTCACCCTTCTTCTTGTCTATGTTCCTTGAATTTATTTATTTATTTAATTTTACAAAAGGGTCAAAAAATAATAATTTAATATTGGGTGATGATCCCTTTTTGATGAATTGGGACGTTGCTTTGTTTTTGTGTTTGATGGATATATATATATATATATAGGGGTTTTGGTGAAACCTAATGAACCCTACATTCTACAAAGGGACGATGATGATCATGGTAATCCCAAACGGCTTCGCATCTCACAGGCTAGTATACTAGTAGTCCCTTTCCTTTCTCCATTGTATTTTTTTATTTATTTGTTTGTTAGGGTAATCCAATTCCGAGCTTTGGAATTAGAATCTTGAGCAAAAATTAGTCTACGCACCAATACCAACACTTTGGGAATTATTTAGGCTAATTTTTGTTTCTTTTGTAAAGGACAAGGGCGGATCCAGGTTTTCATGAAAAGGTGGGCTAAGTTTAAGGCAAAATTTGATACACTTCTCCTAAGATTCGCATAGTGATGACTAAATAAACTGCGGGTGGTAGATAATAGTTGTAACTTTTTACTACTTGCCAGAAAGAATAAGGGTTAGGTTATGAAGGGCACGGCTGTAAAGTGGGGGATGGGCGGACTGGATCTGGTTCCTCTCTATTACCCCTTCTATCCAATTTCCCCCAACGGATAGCTTGATGATTGACATGTGTCACATTCATTTTTGAAGGGTCAATATCAAATGAATTGTAAATCTGATATTTTTGGCTATGCTCTCTGCAAATTGGTTTCTACCCAATCATTTATTGTGGCTGACATTCACAATTGTATTATTTCTAATGGCACCGTATGTAAATTGGATTGAATGTGTGTTGTATTCTTATATATATATAAATATATTCTGTGTGTGAAGAATGAAGATAACTTTGAGAAAGATGAAAAACATTCATTGTCACAAATTGCTGAACAGGAATTTTGAGATTGGGAAGACAACTTCCTGCATTGAGTGTGCTGATACCATAATAATGAAGTTCACCCTGGTTAATTACTCTTATAATTTAATAAGATCTTGATCCATCAAAAATGAATGTGACACATGTCAATCATCAAGCTATCCATTGGGATAAATTGGATATAAGGGGTAATGGAGAGGAGCTGGATCTAGGTGGACAAAGTTCAAATTCATAGGGTAATTAGAGGTAATTTTTTTTTCAAGGGTTGGGCTTAAGCCTTGATCCCCCCCCCCCCCCCCCCCCCCCCTTCTCCCCTTATGTCCACCTTTGGTAAAGGAACACCTTGAATCTAGTCCTTTCTTCTCGAATTAAGAGTCACACTTTCCAAAATAGAGGATCATTTATTTTTAGCTTTGAAATTGAATTCAAATTTTACAAGTAGCTAGCTTTTCTAAAGTTCCTTTTTTTTTCTCCTGATCAGAACATAATCACTTACTTTCAAAGATTTACTAATACTAGAATGAGTATATACATGAGATCTACAAGGGACAACATGTCCCAAAAATGCTGTAATATGAAAAATAAAATAAATATTAAAATGCAAAATATAGACAAAGAAGTCTTTCTCTTGTGATACATCCTCAAAAATCATCTTATTTCTTTCTAAACGTGTTAGCCACAACATCACAAGTTGTATTTTGCATCTCCGTAGGCATATCTTCCTTTTGTATTATGTCCTCCTAATTCGATCTTGTAGTTAAAATAAGTTCTGTTGACCATTGATTCTACTAGAACTGTTGTTGTTTTGGAAAGCATGAAAGTCAAAATTTTAAAATATGTTGAAAATTTTCATATATATCATATATGAAGCAGAAAGAATTTGATTAACATTTAACAGTGTTTGCACTTTGTCAGTCAGGCCACACTTGCAGATCGGAGTGGGCTTTGGACGTCTAGGAGCGTGGTTCGATGTGCTGTGGGGAGTAAACCTCCTGTTTTTATTTGCTCATTGTCAATAGGGGAGGTTGCTTCTTGTAAGTTGGATCTTGAGTTTGAGGAGAAAGATGATGTTGTTTTCTCTGTTAAGGGTCCCCGAGGAGTTCATCTTGCTGGATATTTTCTCAACTCCACTGGTGCCAATAGTACTAGCGCTACTGTCACCACCAATGCCCCTTATCCGTATCCTTATAATTTTCTCACTCCTAATATGATTATAAAGGCTTGAGGGAAGGAAAAAGGAATTATTTAGGCTCTGTTTTGATGATAACACGTTGGAAAATGATAGCAAAAGCAATCAATTTTGGTGATAAGTTTGAAAATAAGTTGAGACGTAGTGAGATGTTCTCCTAATTTTTGGTTTTTTCCATGGAAAAAAATTATGTGGGTGACGAGGAAGAATAATTTCCACATAAAATAATCTTGAGACGGAAAGTATCTTACCACATCACTCGGCTTATTTTCCACACAAAAATCAATAGTTTTTGTTGTCTTTTTCAAACTTGTTATCAAGCGGAGCCTTATTACTGGTTTTTTACCACTTCTTTTCTAAAAACGTAAAACTAAGGGTGCTTTGATAAAAAAATGTTGGACAATGATCAATCACGATTGGTTTTTGTGAGAAGTTTGAAAAGAGATGATTGATTTGGTGACGGTGTTCTTTTACTTTTTGGGGTTTTTAGTGGAAATTAATTTTTGGCCGATGGGTAAGAAAAATTTTCCACGGAAAAAGAGGAAATCATAGAGAACACATCTCACCAAATCAATCATCTCGTTTTCCAACTTCTCATAAAACTTTAATGTATTTCAATCATTTTCAAACTTTTTGACCAAACGAACCCTAACGAACCTTTAAAAAATTAATCTGTTTTTGTGTTTGGTGTTTCCTCTACTATTGTATTTGGTGTAGCAGTTTGGACGGAAAAGAGGAAATAGCAAAGCCGATTTGTGAGGGACCCAGTAACTTTAACTCTCAAGATAGGTATACTACCTACATCGACGAGCTTGAAGTTGGAGGTATGCATATTGCTGATATGAAACCGATATTTTCATGTAAAAATATTAAAAGGTTTGCTCAAATTATGTTTAAAACATATACTGAACAACTTTAAAAGTTTTTTTAGAATTATGTACTATGAACGTGGTTTTCCGTTTTATAATTTTTACTAACTGCTTGTAAAAACAACAAATAACATTTCGCGTGCGACTGCAGCGTCCAAGCATGCTCTTAGTCTTACCCACCACCCAAACTGAAATAATATCGTAAAATTCTGAATTGAGTTGTGATAGTCGCATCTCCAGTATTACAGAAACAATAATCACACGAAAGTACATGTATTAATGGGCACGTATATTTGTGGATTTGTAATTATTTATATTTGATGCTATAGTAACTCTGTAACGTTGAAGTTAATTTAGAGG
Source organism: Lonicera japonica (assembly GCA_021464415.1). NCBI lineage: Eukaryota > Viridiplantae > Streptophyta > Magnoliopsida > Dipsacales > Caprifoliaceae > Lonicera > Lonicera japonica. The sequence continues at coordinate 1,363,085 of CM038471.1, read as the reverse complement.
CCTACATCCACTCTGTTTTTTTTTTACCCGATTCCGAGCTAACGAGGCTATACATTGAGCAATCAAATTAAACTCTCGCCTCAAAAAAGGAAAGGAAATATTGCACTGCCTAGCCAAAAAAACGAATTTCTTCAATAATGGAGCTATGGAACATTTTTCGAGCTGCTAAGAAGGATCACCGATCCATTATCACCATATTAAAGAGGTCTCTAGCAAAGCGAAGGTACAAACTTCCTTGATGGTTCAAGCTTCACACATGAGAGATGATGAGGCCAAGACTTTCTTGCCAAAACCGTCAATAATCTCACCTCTAGCAGATTTTAGAATTCCCAGTATAGCTGCTGATGATGGGTCAGAACAGAATTATGCAACAAATCCCCATGAGATATGAGACTTTGTATATATAGGCTTGTGTTATAGAACTAATCATCCTTTTCAATCTGCCTCTTGTTTGTTGTGATATAATATTAATATGATTTGATTTATATTAATACTTGTACTTCTTTGGCTTGCTAAAGAAAATTGTGTGTTTCTTACATGTTTGTAGTTGGTGAGTATTCAAGAACCAAGAGTGTTGATCGAATGGTGAGTGATGCTAATGAGGAGCATTTTAATGAGAAAACCAATAAAAGTTGTGAAGAGGTGGGCAAAATTCACGCTGCTGACAGGTAGATATCTAGGTCACAGCTAAAAATAGATTATTTATTTCTCTCATTTATTTGTATTTACGAAGGGTACAAGTTGTTTTATTGTTGTCTGCCCCAATTACGGTACCATATACAGAATATATATACTTCTTTATAAGGAGAGTTGCCACTGCGTAACCGTCCGTAATGGTTTCTTTCTCTCGCTCCCTCTGTTTGTCCATATGCTCTTCTCATCATTGGAACTGTCTGTAATGGATAACTAAAATGTGGTTTTGTTTCATCATTGTTCATATTGTGAAGTCTTATTACTTTTTTTTTTTTTGTGGTTGTTTCCAACAAGCAGGAGTGTAGTCCACAAATGTGATTCTGAGGTGGTAAAAGAAGTTGACCTCGTGTTAGGTGATGGTGGAAATCTGAACAACAGTAGTAGTTCGGAGAAGCTATTATTACAAGAGAATGGAAATGTTTTGAGGTACAATTGTTCTTTTTTAGCCAAAAAGTTGCACGAAAAAGTTTTTAGTTATATTGGAGTTGTGGTAAGAGGACTTCTTCTGTTTGATGAAAACCATTTTGTGATAATATATGTGTGTGTGTATAACTATATATTCATTTGAGCAGCCCAAGTTCAAACGGTGACGAAGGCAACAATGGGCTTAGACATTGTGGAGAAGTGAAGAAAAAGAAAAGAAAAGAAACAATCACGAATTGCAGACTTGTGGAGGATGATGCTAGAAATGCTGCTCATCAAGAAATTAGGGATAAAAATCCAAGGTACAAGTTTTCAATGTGTGCGAAATTTTGCAGAAAGCCAACATACAGTGACCCCTAGCAAAAATCCCTTGGTCTCTAATTAAGAGTCCATGTTTGATTTTCACATTTTTTCAAGAATGCACAAAGTTAATGACAATCAATTGTTTAGAACATAACTTATTTTCTATTGTGAGTTTTGCTACATTGATTATGTTCTAAAATGGAAAGTGAACTCTTCACGAGATGATGATAAGTGTTGTATATCCGTCTTCACTCATTGCCTCTTATCCTTTTTCCTCCTTGACTCCTTATATACAAATAAGAATGCTTTTATTTAGCCTCTAGTACATATTTCTTCTCCATCTTGATCTTGTCATGCTCAGGCAAATTTGTTTGGTTATGCAGCCAAGATAAAAGTTTGTCAATCTTGCCTAGGAAAAAACTAAAGGAAGTAGAGGTGGGAGATGGCAGTTCTGAAAAAGCAGGTTTTGATCTGGCAGATGATGCTTTAGAATCACATATGAAACTACAGAATGGGTAAGAAGGCTTTTATCAGTTGCATAGTGTTGTTAAAGGTCTTTTTTGGTTTGTCCCTCTATTATTAATATGAAATTAAAACTTACCACTTTATTTTCATAATCATTTTGAGTTTAACATGCTTGCATGAGGGGGTAGCTCAAAAGTTTACATACAAATAGGGGCAATGTCTAATTGTTTTTTGGTAATCTTTTGAGTTTGCTGAGATTATAAATCCTACATTGGGAAAATGTATCCTACCAAAGCAATATATAAGATAAAGGGCTACTTCACCTGTCGCCAATTGGTTTTTGGGTTGGATGCTCCAAACTCTAGTATAGTATCAGAGCGAAAGGATATTAACCCATGTCTCAGGCCCACCATCCACACGAGCTCTACACTATCTAATATAATTAGTCCACATGTTAGGTTCAAAATTATGCCAAATTTGAGGGGGCTTATTGAGATTACATATCCCAGAATCCAGATCGGGAAAACGGATACTCCGAAAGCAATATATAAGATATAAGGGCTACTCCACCCATAGTCAATTGGTTTTGGGTTGGATGCTTTGAAATCTAATAGATTTAGATCCCTATTGTTATGTAACTCTTTGAAATACTCCTGCATGCAAGAGGTAAAATCAAATGATTATGAAAAGAGGGGTAAGTCTTATTTTGCACTAAAAGTGAGGAAAAAGCTAAAACGACCCTTTTTAAAAAAAATATGCTATAATGCTTTATATATGGATGTAAGTTCAGTTATCAAGTACATGATACAATGAGGCCATAAATTCCTCTGGGCTACCTGAATTTATTCATTTATGTGATTGGTTGCGCATGAATTATGGTGGAAATGGATATACAAGAAGTCTCAGCCAGTCAAAGAAAGTGAAGAAGAAAAAAAGTAAGAAAACCAATAAATTCTTTCTGGCTTTTCAAACTAGCCTGTATATGTATTATCAAATTTTAAGCTTATTTAAATTTCATGATTTTGGTAATAGATAAAGTTATGGAAGATGATGATACACATCTTGACAAGTACATTATCAGGGAAAAAGAACCTTTTCAACAAGAACAGGACCAGTACATTGTTAAGGAAGGAGAAAAGGAAATTCCAAAAGAAATGGCTACAAGTGGAAGTTGTAAAAGAGAAGAAAAATCACCTAAGAGAGCGAAAGTCAGCAAAAGAAGAAGTGGTCAACATGATGGAAATCCAAAGGGGTCAGAGTTCTTTTGCCTATGTTGTAGTGTTTTAGTATATAATAAATATAGTTAAAAGATTATTCCAATAAGTATTTGTTTTTTATTAGAGGTGAGCTTGGCTCATTGGATTACATGGAGGATAAAGCTGGAGTTGGTGAAAAGGACAGAAAAGAGAAGAATGAATCGCTTGCCAACGATATAAACCAAAGGCAAAATAAGATCGTAGATGATAAGAAAATTGAGTAAGCAATTACTCATGGTCTTAGTTTTTCATCTTACTCTTTAAAGTACGTCATTTTGTCTTTTAGGAGGTCAAGGTTTGAACCCATCTCGTTTTGTATCTTTCCTGTAATAAATCTCCCAACTTCTGTGAATTGGGTTAAAGCTAAGCGATTGATATACTTCAATTTCATCCAAGAAAATGATATCCTACAGCTTGATCTCTAACTGACTTTGGTTAGCAGGGTGGTTGCAGGTGGTTCATCAGCCTCCAAAAGGAAAAAGCTAACGAAAGTAATGTTTGTGGAAGCCACTTTGGGAAACCAGGCTCTTGATTTACCAGATGATGTGCTAAAATCACCCCCGAAATTGCAACATGATCAGTGAGGATTAATGCTCTTCAATAGTTTTTTTCCTTCACCATGAAGTTTCTTTGGCCTTCTCCAGTGGTGTTTTTTATAAAATTCATTTTTATCCCATGCGTCATGGTACTTTTAATTGATTTCTATGTCTATTTGGTTATATAGTAGGGTTGATAGAAAAGTCTCAAGTAAAGTTTCTGCAATGATGCCATCTCCTTCTACTTTCATATCTTGGTTGCCACTCAATTTTCAAAAATAAAATTAACTTGTTTGGGTAAAGCATCGTGGGCTCCATTTAATCATTGCCATGTAGGATAGAAAATTTCTATAGCCAATGGCGATAGAAATTTCCCATGCGACTCACCTGCCATGTCACATGGAAATACATATAGAAACTCCCATTGGAGCAAGTCTTTACCAATCTGCATTTCAATTATAGAAATTTCTGTTGGTAGAAATGACCATTGGAGATGGCCTTATAACTGGCCTAGCTCTATAAGCTTTTATTGTTTAGTCATAGTATAAAAAGAAACTGATTATATATATATATTTATTATAATGGCCTTTTACTATTGTGGATAAAAGGAATGAAGAATCTATCGACCGACTAATTAAATGTTTCTTTTACATTTGGTCGTGTTATTTCTCTCTGGTTAGGGGTGACCTTGGCGAGGTATATACAATGGAGTCTGTGGACAATGGAGCTATAAAAGGCGTCGATAATAGAGAGCAGGGTCAGAATGATAAGCTAGCTGATGTTACTGATGAGTAAGCAATTCAAATATGTCTATGTATTCACTGAGATGTTTAATGATAGCAATATATATATATATACAAATTAGGCTATAAAAAGGGATTTCCTCTCTTTAATAAAAAGAATGGATGATCATTTGAGGGGGTAATTGAATGATTTTTTCCATAAGATTTTATAAAGATGATCTATATTGTGAATAGATCACCTCCACCCAATTTCATAAAAAAATTCAACCTAGAAGTGGTTGGATGATCATCAAAAATTTTGACAGCCGAAAATGTTCATATATATCAATTTTTCAAAACACTCACTTCTAGGTTGATTTTTTTTATGAATTATTGTGAAGATGATCTACTCACTATATAGATCATCTCTATAAATTTTCATAAAAAAATTCATCAATTTACCCCTCTAAATAATCATCCCTTCTTTTTGTTAAAGTGAAGAATCTATCGACCGACCAATTAAAATGTTTCTCTTACATTTGGTCGTGTTATTTCTATCTGATTAGTGGTGACCATGGCGGGGTTTATGCAATGAAGTCTGTGGACATTGGAGGTATAAAAGGTGTTGATGATAGAAAGCAGAGTCAGAATGATAAGCTAGCTGATGTTACTGATAAGTAAGCATATGTTTATGTATTCACTGAAATTGATTTGTTCTATCTAATATTAACTTTTCATTGGTTAATTATCTATATGGAGCCCTTTTCTTTTACGTCATCCTTTCGTTTGAATTTCATTTAACCAAGCTGGCAAGCTAGTACTTTATCGGTCTCCCATAGGAAAAAGAAGAAAGTAAGGATGGGAGAAGGCATTTTTGGTGAGAAGGATCTCAATCCACGAGATCATCCTTTGGTGTCCCAATCAAAACTACCAAATGTGTAAGGATTTTATTGTTTGACAGATGAAGTTTTTTCTTTTTCTATTTACGCTCTGTTTCCCTTATAAATTATCGGCATCATTTTTCGTTTTATCTTTTAATTGTTTGTCTTAGGACCTGGCCTAAACTTTTTGTTAACGTTGTCAATATTTTTGACATCGTTTCTTAAGGAGTGGTTATACACATTCTTCTTTCTTTCTTTAATAGGAGGCTTCATGACGATAATGGAAATGCTCTCGAAAGAAGTCACAGCAATGAAATGAAAGAGAAGAAGAAGAAGAAGAAAAAGAGTAAGGCCATCGGGACATAAAATTAATACCTCATAAGCACTTCATGTTGCAAAAGTTTGTTAAGCCTCATAAGCCACAGCCTAGTGCTTTGTTGGGGATTTTTGGAACATAGCTTAAGATTGTCTGTGCTATCTACTATTAGTTTGCTGCGTGCGTGTTTTGTTGTTTCTCATTCTTCGAAATTATTCTTGCTACAGAACATGATTTGGATGATGATAAGCATCTTGGCAAGAAAAGAAAAATTGAAAGAAATGAAGTTGCGAAGGAGGAAGCTACTGACGGAAGTGCGAAAGAGGATGTAAAATCATATAAGAAGTTGGATGTCAAAAATATCGAAGGAGATGTACAAGATGGAAATGCAAAAGGATGAGAGTCTGTTTATTATTACAATATTTTTTTGTCTGGATAAACGAAGTTAAAAGATTCATTAAATTGAACTAAAACATTTCTTGCATCCTTTTCAGTTTAATTAGTGTTGACAATGACTTTTAAGTTCGCAATGGATTCAATGGAGGTTGAAGCTAAAGATAGTGACAATGTTGAGTACTTGAGTAAGCAATCATTCTTTCTCCGTGCTTTGTACTCTCCTTCATAAGCCAATTTTCATACTTATACCCTCCGCATTAAGATAAAATTTTATTGTGAACATGGGGAATTGGAAATATACTGTTGGAAATTCGTTAGGTGCAATTTATTCGAGACCTACTTACGGCAATTGTAAGTATTTTTCACACCTTCAGTGTTCTTAGTTGATAAATATTTGGCAAATTTGTTCTTTGAATTAAATGTTAAGAAAGTGCATTAAAATTAACTAGTTATCAAATTCGCTAATTTCAAATTGGGTATGGTTGACAGTCGATCACCGTGTTTCTAAAACCAGTTTAGGTGGGTGCATAACCTAGGGGACACCTAGTTGATTGACAGATTTGTTTACAACAATTTTAAAAGCATCCTGTTTAATATATGGGAAATTTTGGTTGGAGACTTCTAATACAGTTTGAGAAGTAAGATTTAATTTTTTTTTTCGCGGTATTATATTTATAAAAGTTAAATTAAAAGTTCACCTAAGAAGCACGGATTTGGATGCGAGATACGTATACGATATGATATGGATACGTACGCATATGCGTACATGGTTGTTAAAGTAGGATATTGATACGTTAAGCATACACTGTCACATATGTTCATTATAAAAACATAGGAACATAATTTCCATTCAAATTAGCTATTAAATTACCAAAAGAATATTTGTAGAAAACATGTTTATATATTTGCAGTATATAATTATTTGTATGTATAATGTTTTCTAGCCTGGTTATGGTTTTGATATTGTCTTCAAGTTGATTTTTCTTTATTGTTATACTTCTTTGGTATGCTAAAGACATAACTCCATATGGAATGTTTGTTTCATAGATTTTTTTGAGTACTTGTTTGTTACATGTTTGCAAGTCTGAAGATTATAAATTAAATATTTACCAAGTACATAAATTTTTGGATATGTAGGGTTTCCAAGAGTACTCAAAGTATCGGTATTTATTCATTAATAATGGATTACTATCCAATATGTATCATGGATTATCTTGAGATTATCATCGGTATCTGATACAGACATGCCTCTATTGTACAAGTTATGTGCTTCTTGGTTGACTAAATAGACATTGCCTAGGCGCTTTAGGCAATAGGCACCCTTCATATGCCTTACTTTCTCCTAGAGAAACTAAAGAAAAAAAAGGGGGAACACACAAAAGTAAATGTGATCTTGCTTACTCATAGGTTTTATGTAACTTCAATGCAGCCATCGTTCAAATTCTGCAAAATGTTACGTTTGTTCAAGATTAGGTGGGCAAGATTAATACTATTAGTAATTTTTTAAAATTAAAGAGTGGCATTTACTTATATATGTAGATATATAGTTTTTAAAAATAATTATCTGGATACTTCCCAAGTGGTAAAGATGTTGGTTTCCAATCCTATGTTCACGAGTTAGAGCCCTTTTCCTTGCTTTCAAGCTCAAACACTCGGGTGTATTCAGTATCGATGCATAATGACATGTATCAAAATAAAATAAAATTTTATGGGTAAACAACGAGGTTTTTAAAAATTCAGGGAGGGTTATTATTTTATTTATTCCAAATCAATGCATGAAGCTTGCTTGCATTATTGACATCTAAAGATAGCAGCAATAGAACATAATTTGAAAATAACAACATCGGAGCAATCTGGTCGGGTTGAATAGCAATAGAACATATGGTGTCTTGGTGGCTTGGGTCGTAGTCCTCCCTAATTAAAAGAAAAAAAAAAAGTTATTTGATGAACTCGGCTTGAAAATTTTGAATCAAATTATTTGATAGCCATGTGAATTCTTCCAGTTTATCAATGCTATTGTTTGCATAACCTTGATTAATTGTATCGTACCACAAAAAAAGGGTGGAGATTCCGAATATTTTTTAAAAACACTCCACTTTTCATTTGGCCCTTGACAATAGATAACGTGTATATTACTCGGTCGCAAAGACCAAGTTTAAAAACTTTATCAACTGTAGAATCCCGATGACCCTCGTAAGAACCCTAACGACCTTAGAGCTGGGACCCACCTGAACACCCGAGACTGCCCCGAAGCATTTGTGCCAAACAAACATGTTTTTAATGGAAATGTCGCACGACATTCAAGTTCGCGCGACATACACAAGATTGTGCACGACAATCACACTTTATAGGGACTCGCGCGACAAACACCCCACCACTCCACTTTCTGACTCATCAGTGGTCAGAATCATCATTAAAGTGAATGTGGTCACTATAAATAGGCCAGCACCCCCATGGGTAGACAGCATGGACAGCAACAAAACACCAAAAACAGAGCAAAAAACAGCAGTTTTAGAGCAGAAAACAGCAACAAGCATTTTTGAGTATCTCTGATTTTCGAAGAATTATCGAATAATTAACTTTACGTGTCCAGAATCAAATTCTCAAAAAATCTAAAGAGGAGAAATTTCGCCAGAGATTTGTATTATATTTTCTTTCTTATTATTATTCTCGTCAGGAAGGTAAATAAAGTCTCTCGGCTTGAAAATTTTGAATGCAGATTATTTGACTTGTTTTAGCCATGTGAAGTTCTTCCAAGTTTACAATGCTATTGTTTGCATAACCTTGATTAATTGTATCCCTACCACAAAAAAAAGGGTCATTATCTGAGATTCTGAATATTTTTTAAAAACACTCCACTTTTCATTTAGAGACCGAAAGGGCGGAATGGGGCTTAACACCTTCCCCCGTAATATAGTTCCCGAACAATCCTGGTTTCGTAGACAAATGCAAAGAAAACGTGTATATTACTCGAATGAACCCTCTTATCGCAAAGGACCAAGAATTATCAAAACACTCCAAGAAAATGGAAACGGGATCCTTTCCGACTTTAAAATCAACCCAGGCAATATGATCCTAAAAGTTTCTTCAAATGACATCATATGCATGGTTGTGCTGTAGCTGAGTTTATCGTCTCCACGTTGACTATGGATAAGAATGAAATATCTGTAACTTGCAATATTTTTGGACATCTGTAAAGTGCAAGAGTAATGTCCAAGTTTTGCTCTTTATGGTCTTTTTACTATTTACCTTAATGGAGCATTATAACCGTAATTTTATATTTATAAATAGAAGAAGGAATGCTCATTACAAAGATCTTGAATTCTAGGTAATTAACTATAAAGAGAGAAAGCCGGTAGCTTACTTGTAATATTCTTTGAGTTTATATATAGAAACACAAACATAAAAGGTGGACATATTGTCGGTTTAGTATAAGCGTTACCAGAAGAATTTACTTTACAAGCAAAAATCCTAATCTCCATTACTTTTTTTTCATTACTTTATCCAATTGAATTTGCTTATAACTTATCTTGTGGGGAGATCCAAAGTTTTTTACACCCACACCAGCGAAACTACAGCTAGGAGAACAAGAACAGGAGGAGGGAGAGGGAGGAGATAGGAAGATACTAATCTAAAATTTTAAAAAATAAAATAAAATAAATAAATAAATAAATTTGACTCAACTACCATGTGCCGTGTATGGTGTGTCTTTATTTTGTGTCCCTATTTCGCGTAATTGTAAAATGGCTCATAATAATATTATGCCACCTGATAAATTATATTTTTCACCAGAAATACTCCAAATATATATGCTAATCATCTTTGTGAAAAGAAAAGTCTAATTTATTCCCTTCAAAATCAATAAATAAGAAGATAGTTAACATTTTTCAGGTTTCCTAGAGCTAAGTACCTATCAAGGAAACATAATGCAGATATTAAACCTCAATTTACACAGAGATAACTTCAAGCAGTGTTACCTAATTAGTGGGATGCATTGGTGCGTGGTACGTACCGGTAGAAGTATGGGGTACCTTACCTAGTGTCACGGGGCATCCTTTGATGGCATAAAGGAGGCCGCGTGAGCGACCGTGCTAACTAATAGCCTGGTAGAGTTAAATCAAATTTTATTTACAATCAACAAACAACACGCAACAACAGTAATTTGAAAAGAGCTTGAGCATAAATTGAAATCACTTCATTGCATTAAACCTGATTACATGGAAAGCTATTACAGTACGAAAGAAAGTAAGAGCTTGAAACAGAGTGCTAGACAATGTGCACTGGTAGGCAACTCAGGTGTGAGGCAGATAGTCTTATCCCCACATATAACCACTTAATGAAAATACCAAAGTGGTAGCAGTGCACGTTGGCTCACACAAGTTACAAGAACATGTTTACAACGGAAATGAAAATACAATTACAAAGGAAATTTCTAGATCTATTTACATGAACACAATATTTACATATGAGAATACACTTCTCCAAAAAACTAGCCTAAGCACAAGTCTAAAACTAGATGACGCTTGACGACCTGGTTGTGCTGGTGTTGGATCTCCTGTTGGGCCGTGCTGCGCTCGGACGCATGCACGGTGTTGATGAAGCGTAGTCGGCCACGAGTGCTGTTGGGAGGCAACCCGTGACATCCTCCCCCACCAGAGTTGTTGACGCCCTCGTCGACTGGTTGAGGTATGCTGTGATCTGGTCTTGGAAGGCCGATAGGTCTGATGCTCTTTCCCAAGTGTTCACTTCTGGGTCTCTTCCTGCCCATTTGACAAGAAACTCTTGGTGTTGTTTGCGAGAAGCTGTCACAACTCGATCGGCCAGGATGGCTTCCACTGACTGCTTCCTTTCTGTTCTCTGCTTCATCCCTAGACGACTAGACACTACCCGGGATGGATCGGTAGTATCAGCAAAGTACGGTTTTAGCATGTTGACATGAAATACTGGGTGAACTTTCAGCCAACTAGGGGGTTCAATCCGATAAGCCACTTTCCCAATTTTCTTCACAATCCTAAGTGGCCCCTCATGTTTTTGCAGAAGGCGTGGGTCTCGACCCCTCAAGAACTCCCTATCTTGTGGAAGGAGCTTCACCATTACGAGATCTCCTACTTGGAACTATAACGGTCGCCTTTCTGATCTACATACTTCTTCATTCGATGGGTGGCCTTCTATAGGTGCGAACGAGCCAACTCAATATTCTTCTTCCACTCTTCTGAGAAATTTCGGGCTTTAGGAGATTTTGAAACTGGCATCGAGTTGGCAGTGTGAGGAAGGATGAGTTGTTGTCCCGTAACGATTTCGAAGGCACTCTTGCCTGTCCCGGAGTTTTTCTGGGCGTTGAATCACAGTTGAGCCACGACCAATAACTTGACCCAATTTTGTTGTGTTGCACTAGCGAAGTGGCGTAGATAGTCCTCAAGCATTGCGTTGTATCTTTCAGTCTGTCCATCGGACTGAGGGTGGTAACTGGAGCTCATACACAACTTGGAGCTGAGAACCTTGAAGAGTTCCTTCCAAAAATTTCCCGTGAATCGTGAGTCCTTATCACTAACGATGTTCCGAGGAATCCCCCAATACTTAACCACATACTTGAAGAATAGTTGTGCAGTCTCCTCCCCCGACGTGTTCTTTGGGACCGCAATAAAAGTGGCATACTTCGAAAAACAATCAATGACCACAAGGATAGTTGTTAAGTCCCCCACTTTGGGCAGACCTGATATGAAATCGAGTGAAATGCTCTCCCAAGGTCGTTTCGGGATGGGTAGTGGTTCCAATAACCCTGCAGGCTGTTCCGCTCAATTTTGTCTTGTTGGCAAATTAGGCAAGTTCTAACATAGCTCTCCACATCATCTTCCATTTGGGGCCAGTAGTGCCCTTGCTTGAGGAGGGCCAACGTCCTTTCTTGACCAGGGTGTCCCGCCCATAACGTGTCATGACATTCTCGGATAAGAGTACGCCTTAACTCCGCTACTTGAGGAACGAAAACGCGATTTCCATTTGTCAAAATGAACCCGTCATCCAACCAGAACTGTCGCGTCTTCCCCTTTTCGATCATCTTCAATAGCTAAGCAGAAACGGGATCTTGCGGTAGAGCATCTTTAATGTTTCTTCGAATTTCAGTGAAAACTTGACTGTCAATTCGAAGAATAGCATTGAGGAACGCATTGGCCTGTTGGTTGAACACAACTCTGCGGCTCAGAGCATCGGCTACCTTATTGGTCGAACTTGCTTTGTACTCTAGCCAAAAGTTGAATTCAGCTAGTAACTCCTGCCACCTTGCTTGTTTAGAGCTCAACTTCGATTGACTTAGAAAATGGCTCACTGCCGTATTATCCGTCTTCACCAGAAATCGAGAACCGAGGAGATAGTGCCTCCATAATCTCAAACAATGGACAACCGCGAGTAGCTCTTTCTTATGGGCCGAGTACCTCCTCTCCATGTCGTTGAGCTTCCGACTCTCATAAGCCACTGGATGACTTTCTTGCATTAGGACCCCTCCTAGGGCTACATCCGATGCTCCGTGTGCACTTCAAACGACTTGGTTACATCGGGTAGAGCAAGAACAGGATCTTCCGATATGGCCTTTTTCAAGGAACTGAAGGCAGCTTGGCACCCCACCGACCAGTCCCAAACTTTCGACTTCTTCAACAGTTCTGTTAAGGGCATTGCGATGCTGGAGTAACCTTTCACGAACTTCCTGTAGTAATTCGCCAGTCCCAGAAAGGAACGGAGTTCTGACACATTAGTGGGCACTTGCCATTCTTGGATAACTTAGACCTTAACTGGATCCATTTGCACTCTCCCTTGTTCAATGATGTGGCCAAGAAATTTGATACGTTTCTGCGCAAAAGAGCATTTCGACAACTTGAGATACAACTCATGCTTTCGAAGTCTCTTAAATACCCTTTTCAGGTGCTCTTCGTGCTCTTCCATGCTTTCGCTGTACACAAAGTCATCCAAGTAGTCCCTAAGAACCTGATTCATCAAGGTGCTGAAGGTGGCTAGAGCATTGGTTAGCCTAAATGGCATAACAAGAAATTCATAAGCTCCATATCTAGTGATGCATGTGATTTTCCTCTCATCCCCTGCCGCAATGCGAACTTGCCAATACCTAGATCTGAGATTGAGCTTCGTGAAAACTTTTGCCCGGCTGAGTTGGTCAAAGCAATCGGCCACAAGAGGGATCGGATAGTTATTCTTGATGGTTACCTTGTTGAGAGCTCGGTAGTTGACACACATTCTCAAGGAACCGTCTTGTTTCTTCTGAAAGAGGACTGGGGCCCCGTACGGCGATTTGGCTGGTTGCACTAAACTTGCATCCAATAATTCCTTTAGCTGTTTTCGAAGTTCGGCCAGTTCAGGCTGGGACATCTGATAAGCTGCGCAAACTGGAGGCTTAGCACCCGGCACTAATTCGATCTGGTGGTCCACTTTTCTAAGGGGAGGTAACTTCTTCGGAAGATTGTCGGGGATTACATCTTTGAACTCGGCTAAAACCCGATGAATAGAATTTGGCAGAGGCCCTGACGTCTCCTGGATTTCATCCTATTTTAGTGCTGCCACAAAAGTGGGGTTATCATGCTTGAGGCCCTTCTTCAACTGAATTGTCGAGAGAAACTTCCCATTGCTAGATGGGGTCATCACCGGGATGATACACGGATTCTTGCCGAGCATCATGAGGCTATTAGTGCAGGGCATAACGCTCGCCTTGGTTTCTCTTAAGAACTCTAATAATAGGATAACCTTGAAGTCATCCATCACCACAACCGAGAAGTTGGTCCTCCCTTCATAAGGACCCACCTTCACTAACACCGACTTCGCCATTCCAGCAACTGGTTGAGCAGCCGAGTTAATGGCCTTTACACGACCTACTCCTTTCTCCAAGATAAGGCCTAACAGCTCCACTTCAGTACTGGCCAAATATTTGTGCGTTGCGCCTGTGTCCACCATGGCCCGAATTGGTTTCCCATTTATCTTGATATCAACATACATTAGGCCCTTTCCTTGGAGGCTCTTCCCAACATCTGTCCCCCCTTTTGAGATGGACTCCATTTTCTCTTTCTGTTAGCGTTCCTCTTCCACTGTCACCGCGTTGCAAGAATGCGTGAACTGTCCTTGGTAAGCGCCCAATGAGGCTCCCTCACACTCCTCACTTTACTCTTCTGACTCTGCACGATCATTCGACTGAGTCCTGTTGGGTTGCCCCAAAGTGGATGGTGCCCTAGGAAATATGCCGCCACACCTAGCAACGAGAGCATTTAGGAGTTGCTTGTCTGGGCAATTGGCCATTAAATGGGCACCGTGGCACAAATGACAAGGTCTGAGGGAGAACGGCTTATTCCCATTGTTGCTGGTTTGGGAGTTTCCCGTGAACTTGCTTCCATTTCTGAAAGTATTTTGCTGGTTGAAAGATCTAGAGAGCGCGTTGCCTCCCCCATCAGGTTTGGCTTGATAAGATTGCTTTTTCTCTCCCCCATTATTCGCTTGTCCATTTCTTGGAGTGTTGACTTTGGGACCCATACTATAATCTTGCAAACATTCGGCTGCTGATATGGCTTGGGGTAACGTCTTAACTTGTCTTCGATTCAATTCATTCTTGGCCCACGGTTGCAATCCAATCATGAAAAAGAAAAGCCTATCGGCATCGTTCATGTCGTGGATATGTAGACACCCCGATCCGTGTCCCCCGCAAGAACCCTAACGACTTTCGAAAACTACTGTTTTTGGGTCCAGGACCCACCCGAGTACCCGAAACTACCCCGAAAGGGTTTGTTGGCCAACAAACCTATTTTTAAAGAGAATTGTCGCACGACAAATGGGTATGTCGCGCGACAATCCCCATTATGTCGCGCGACAATCCCACTATGTCGCGCGACAATCTCTCCTGACACCAGACCATCCACTCTCTGAAACATCAGTCTGTCAGAAACATCACTTCAGCCGTTTGTTGCGCGACATTGGACACATTGTCGCGCGACATATGCCCCTTTTAGGGAAGTGTCGCGCGACAATCTTTCCCGAGCATTATAAATAGGCCAACACCCCCAAGGGTTATGGAGAGCGACTTTAGATTGAAGAATTCTAAGCTTTAAATATGATTTTCTAGTCTTTCATCATGCATTCTCGATCCTCGTCTTATTTCTGAAGAATTATTAAATCTATTCTCGACACTCGACGTGTCCCGTCTCTAGAATCAAATTCTCGGAAATATCTGAAGAAGGAAAAGATCATTATCGCCGGAGATCTCTCTGCCGTATTATATTTTCTTTCTTATTATTATTCTCGTCGGGAAGGTAAAGAAAATCTCTTCTAGTATTTAAATTATATATCTGTGTACTTATTTTACTTCTGTTATTCAGTCCATGTTTTATTTGAATAAACTTATTGTCAAGTTACAAATAGTCTACCGTTTTCAAAACAAAAGACCCTGATAAAATCATTTGCAAAATCAGAAGAATAAGTATATTACTGTCCGGACAAAATCCTGTTTTCAAAACCCGGACTAATGAAACTTATCTAGGAATTAACATCAACATATCCTGTCTTTTTAGACTGCGACGTGTCTGATAAAACTCCCCTCAAGAGTTCTAATTCCATATTAAATTAGTCCCGATACAAGATCCGAACTTTTATAAAAATAATCATAATAAGAGAAAATCGTCATTATCCGAGGAAATAATACGGGAAACTTTCTCTCTCAAAATAAAACAACTATTATCACTTGTATTTACATCTTTCAAAATAATAAAAAAACATAGGATCTCGGAACACAAATGTTTTTATCCATTTCCCCGCTTTTCCCAGAAATTAGGGTTTTTACTTAGAAAGTAGTAGACTGTCAGTAAAAGCATCCAAGTTTTTCAACATAGAATAAACATATAAAAGACCACTAGAGACCGAAAGGGCGGAATGGGTGCTTAACACCTTCCCAAACCGTAATATAGTTTCCGAACCCTATAGAATCCTGGTTTCGTAGACAAATGTGTAAAGAAAGGCTTGTCTATAGCCTTTTCTCTTACACGACCTTTTTTGTCCGTTTTCTCGTAAAACGTACTGGCGACTCTGAACGAACCCTTTTGCATCTAGAAATAGAACATAGGGACATGTGATATGAATTATCAAAATACTCTAGCAAATGGAACGACGGAATCCGTTCCGACGTTTCAGACGCCCAAACAAACGGGGACGAGACCCGGGGATCGCATTTGTGGATTCTCACAGGATATCTAACATAATTGTGGTGAATGCGTTCACATACTCCTTAATGCTTCCAGAGTGCTTTGTCTGCAAGAGTTCCTGACGAGCATTGTGTGAGGTGTTTTCCGGAAGGAATCGAGCACGTAGTTCCCTTTTCAGGTCCTCCCAGGTGCTAATCTCGCAATCACCTGCTTGAATACTATTGTATTTGTTTCTCCACCACAACTTGGCATCCGCGGACAAATACATGGACGGGTGGATACCTTTGTTTCCTCTACATCAACTTTGGTGGCGCGGAAATACTGTTCCATATCAAAAATAAAGTTCTCCAATTTCCTAGCATCACGAATACCAATGAACGCCTTAGATTCGGGCATTTTCATCTTCATTCGCTCCCCACCCCCAACTGGTGAGTTAGCAACCGCCATAGACACGAGAGTCAATTTCTGGTTGATCTGGATGATTTCATCTCTCATCTCATCTCTCATCTCCCCAAAGTTTCCTCCCGGTAGGATTCCCTGAAGGTTTTGGAGGCCCTCCTCTAAATCTTGTATACGATTTACGAGCATGGACGAGCTACTCGACGCACCACCAGGTGGGACAGTTTGGGTGAGTGTCTCTAAACTTTGCACACGATCAACAAGAGAGGGTGTTCCACCCATCTTTTCCATCAGTATGCCAACATTCCTTTCGAGGGCTTCGATTCGCTGGCTATTAGTTCCCATCGTAATGCAGCAAGTAACACAAACTATGCTTCACAAGGCAGCAATCGAAATAATCCCTCTGATACCAACTGTCATGGGGCGTCCTTTGATGGCACAAAGGAGGCCGCGTGAGCGACCGTGCTAACAGATAGCCCGGTCGAGTTCAATCGAATTTTATTTACAATCAACAAACAACATGCAACAATAGTAATTTGAAAAGAGTTTGAGCATAAATTGAAATCACTTCATTACATTAAACTTGATTACATGGAAAGCTATTACAGTACGAAAGAAAGTAAGAGCTTGAAACTGAGTGCTAGACAATGTGCACTGGTAGGCAACTTGGGTGTGAGGCAGATAGTCTTATCCCCACATATAACCACTTAATGAAAATACCAAAGTGGTAGCAATGCACATTGGCTCACACAAGTTACAAGAACATGTTTCCAACGGAAATGAAAATACAATTACAAAGGAAATTCCTAGATCTATTTACATGGACAAAATATTTACATATGAGAATACACTTCTCCAAAAAACTAGCCTAAGCACAAGTCTAAAACTAGATGACACTTGACGACCTGGTTGTGCTGGTGCTGGATCTCCTGTTGGGCCGTGCTGCGCTTGGGCGCATGCACGGTGTTGATGAAGCATAGTCAGACACGAGTGCTGTTGGGAGGCAACCCGTGACACCTAGCCTAGTACGCAGCACGGTTGGGGCAGGCTTAGTTGGGATGCTATTCTAGGTAACAATTCTTTTTAGAATATATACTCAGGTCACTTTCAATATAGACTTGAAATTATACGTCTATTTACATATATCTATGCAAGTCAAAATATAGGATCACTAGAGTTGTTAACTGAACTAAAAAATAAATATTTAACTAATATGCAAAGGGAATTAATGATTATGTTAAAAACTGCTGATCCAAGATTAAGTAATAAAAATAAAATAAAAATTGCCCCATTAATAAAAGATGTGCTATTAATTATAAGACAGGTCAAACGAACAAATGACTTTTGAAAAAGTTGATGAATCCCGAGGTGATTGTAATTACATGGGAACTTTACACTGTAATCTGAATTCATAAATTATCATCCAAGGGTAGAGTAATACAAGTAAAAATACACCTCAATGTAATGTAGTATAGTATTATTATTTTTTTGGTCTGAACCAAGCAGGGAGATACGTAGGAATTCTTTTGAGGGGGTACAATATCAAAAAAAAATTATGTAACGACCTACATCATCTATCTGTAGTGTAATAGGGAGATCCTTATTAACTTATACGTGGATTCAAGAAACCTAACTTACACCTTGAGCTAGTCATACTGGAAGAAGTCATTGGTTATATACATAAACATAGGTTCCTTAGTCCCACTATCATGTTGATGTGTAATAATCATGTATTCTGACACTAACAACTCTCCCTCCCCCTCCCCCCAACGAGAGTTTTTGACTAAACCAAGTGCTATATATTTTAAGAAGTCATACTAATGTGTGTCCATAGTTGTATTGTTAGCTTTGCTAGTCAACAATTCTATTTAGCTTTGCCAAAATTCATGTTTTCTTTGGCCTTAGAATAAGTTAGGTGGATAAAAACTATTCTACATGTCTCAAATTAAGAGTTGCACATTTTTCTTCTAAACGTCTCAAATTAAAATTTTCATTCCATTTATGGGCATAACAATTAATGAATTAAATCTCTTAATAGAAAAATAAGTTTTAATATTTAACAAAATTTGATATTTTCTTAAGAAATATAAAAATCAACATGTGATGAATTGAACATCGTTAAATGCAATAGTATTTATTGTTTAATATAGTATCAAATACATAATATTTTTAAGGGGAAGTTTCAAGTTGTATCTGGTGTAAAACAATGAAGCTTTACACTCGCTAATAACTTTTGCTCGATCTAATTAATAATTCATCGATTAACTGTTTAATGAGTTGATTATAATATCTCGAAGACACGTGCAAGAAAAACTAAATTAATCGGGGATGCAAAACTTTTTAATTCTTACATAAATATAACTTGAACTTTCCCTCATATTCCTCTCCGCTATAGGAGATCCTGACATTGCAGGGTAAAGAGCGTGGCCCTTGCTCAAGGTGTAAATACTTGCATCCCGATGATCTTCCATCAGAGAACCTTAGGGTTGTAGTATAGTATTTCATCTTAATAAGTTTCAGTGAAACCTAATAAGTGGCACTTTATTACTATATATATATATCCATAGGGAAGGGTACTAAGGCTAGCTTAGTGCCACAAATTTAGCAATTCCATGGGTGTGTTCGCCTTTGTGGGGGCCACCCAGTGGTGAAGATAGGAATCTAGGTAAGGGGGCGAAATTCAAAGCATACAAAAATATATTTAAAGTCATAAGATTTGAACGTAAATATAATAGCGTTAATAGTGATACTTTATAAAATTCAAATAGTGAAAGTGAACAATCATGAAAAATTATAATAATACACGCAAATATAATAGTATTAAAAATATTATTAAATTAATCAAGAAATACAACTAATATTATATAAGTAATTAGTAAATAAAATTATACGTAATATTAAAAAGTAGAACTAAGAAATGATTTACTTTGCTAGTATTTGAAAATGGGTAAAGTAAAGTTCTCGAGTCATTTTGAGAGTAATTTTCAGTGAGACTTCACACTCGGTTGTAAAATGTTATTATAGATTCGTGTTATTCTTTGTGAGTACAATGAAATCGTATATTTGTTTACTTAAAATAGTTATACCTACAAAGCCATGTCTTACAAAGCCATATTAAACCATCACGCCACCAAATTTAATGAATGATGACGGCGTATTTTGGGGACTATTTTTGTATTCTGGGGCCCTTGATTTTTTTTTATTTTTTTAATTTCTTTAATTTCTTTAATTAATAATTACAACGTACTTTTACATTCCTTCCCCCCTAATATTGATTTCCCAAAATTAATAATTACCCTCCTATTTGTATTCTTATCCCTTGCCCTGCCTCTCACATTATTTTTTCCTTTATTCTTAATTCAATTCATTTTGTTTGAGAGATACTCTACATATATTAAGTAAGATATTTAAATTATGGAAGTAAGGTGTTATTTTATTAAATATAATTATAAAAAAAGTACTCTTTTAATTCATTGTTTTTAAAAATAATTTTTATTTTACATTACAAATACCCGAATTATAAATAATACTCTAGAAAAACCAGATCATCCATCACAAACTAATGACACTTTTTTCTTTACCTAAAATACCAAAATAGTTTCCTCCATAATTATATTCAATGGAAGGACTCCTTACATTTTTATTTTAAAATAATGACACTTTTTTCTTTACCTAAAATACTCTTCTTCCAATTTTCTTTTCTTTTATTTTCTTTTTGCTAAATATTTTTTTAATCATCACCACCCCAAACTAGTGGAACTCTGACAATTACCACCGGAGCTCTGGCCAAGACCTCATCGGAACTCTAGCACAGGTAGTGCAAATATGTTTTTGTAGTAAAATAGGGTCCCAATTTGATAAGTAATTAGATGCAAAACCACTTTTGCAATAAAACATGCTTTAGAAAGATTTAGGTGCAAATTCAGTTTTGTAGTAAATACAAGGTTCAAGTTTTGAGAAATGACTAGGTGCAAATCCATTTTTGTAGGGTCCAACTTTGAGAAAAAAAACATATGCAAATCCACTTTTACAGTAAACACAAAGTCCATTAAGAAAAATTGGTATATTATTTAAGTGAACAAATATTAAAAATTATCCTTATGATTAAAACAAATTGTGAAGGAAGTCCTTTATCTAATACTAGGTATTGGCCGTGCCATACTGCACGGTGCAACTTTTAAAAGACAATTTTTTTTTAGCTTTGACAGTAAAAAACCGCCAGTTAAAAATAAATTGTAAAAATCAACAACCATTTATGAATATTTTTTAGGACAATGAATATAAAATTAACGAAACGGTAAGATACTCCTTTAATATTCTAAAACACATGGGAAGAATTCTGATTTTATAATTATAAGATTTTTTTTTATTTTATGTTTTTATTTGGAATTTAATGTTGAAATTGCAAAAAATTGACCCACTGAGTTAAAGCGTTATTGAAAACTTTTTTTAAAAAAAAATTCCAAAGCCTTTTAATCCAAATTAATGGACATCATTAAGAAAAATAAATTCTTCATTCTGAAGTACTCCGAAAAAAAGGTTAGTTTTAGTTTGAGTTAGGATTAGTTTGCATAGGAACAACACTTTTAAAAGAATTAGGTTAAGACCAAGATTTGTACTCCATTTTCTTCTTAACGCTTGTGAAGGTGCATAAACCCTTGTATTCATCATTGTGTGGATATGGACAAAAGTGCAAGGACCCAAAAAAATGTTTCCTATCATTGTGAGTAAACATGTTTTGAAAAGAAATAACACCCAATGACGCAATAACACGATATGAATTCATAATGAAGTTATAAGTTAATGAGTTTAAGCCTTAAATAATTTTGGGTTATATTAGTGCTGACCTAGTTAAACATTATAAATTAACAAGTCAAGTAAGTTCATTTGTAAACATTAACACATGTGCCCGTTTTCCCATTAAAGAGGCAGAGGAGCATGATGCCTCACTACGGGCAGTTGCTAGCGTATATAAGAAAATAAGGAAAATATTTTTAGTACGTTTGTTAACTGTCATTTTCATTTTTACTTTTAATATGCGCGGATGATACGGTGTAAGTTAGGTCAAAGATAAAGGGCATTAAATACATGATTACATCTCATAACTACGGAGAAAAAACTTCCTAAAATGATATCACATAATACCCATAAGTAGTTAAAATACAACAGCTACAAATCCTCAAGTTTACAACTCCAAAAGTACTAAATACACGTATATTATAAAAATATGACTCCACAAATCATGGCCTTTCCGTAATAAAACTCGAAATTAAGATTGCTTGCCCTTTTCCTTATCCTTCCCCGCCATCTTGGGTACCTGTATATGAGCCAACCGGGCCCAGTGGGAACATTGAAAATTAGACAATCACAGGCAACATTTATACCCGAATGTATATATATAATATATATAAGATGTCATTCTAAAACATCATAGCCCAATTAATAGTAAAACATTAATAGAAACCAAACTAATGTTGTACTCCTCATAGTGAACTAATTACCAAGGATTTAGTCTGCACATATCGCGTAAAGCCCCCAACGTACCTATGTGCAGGGTAAGCGGGGTTATAGACCTATCTTGTCCATAGTGGTCTATAAGTATCTAAATCCAAAATTCAAAACATATAAAACTTGTACATATATATACTGATTTAGGAATCTGTATATAAAACTTTTCAAACCAACAATATAATATAATTATAGGGGGTATATGCATTAGCAAAAGATTAAAGTAATGAGATTATCTAACCTAATACCCCAATGTATGTATACCGTGACTATATAAAGAAAACCCTCAATTTGAAGAATGAAGAAAACATAAACATTCAAACTTAAGTTTATATTAGTATCCCCATAAATGCCAAATCTTCAAGGTGAGTGTGAGCCACAACTTTACGTCCCTACAACTTCTAGCTATGAAGAAGAACTGATTGGGATAATGATTTATGAGGGGTAACTTGATATAGATAATCTCCCTAATTAAGCTTTCTACTTAAAATATCTCTTTAATGGTGGAGAAGTGAGGGACACGAATGAGGGAGAAGGGGATGTTTGGCTTAAAAAAATGGGGTCAAGGGCTTAATACACAAACCAGATGGCCATCAAGTCGACATGGCTTTTCCTGACATGGTGCCCAAGCGCAAGTCACCCTTCACATTTTGGGCCTCAAGATAACTGAGTTTCGGCCAAAACACAAAAGTTTTTGGTTAGAATTACCTTTCCAAGGCATGAAACAAGACTTATTTAGTACAGAAGAAATTTATGGCCTTCCCAGCCAGGTCATTTTTCTTAAAAGCAATCTTGAATTGTGAAACCCGGATCACTTGGAAAGGTTATACGTGTGAAGTGTTGTTAACCCACTTACCATTCAAACTTATTAGTTGCCTTTACGGGAAAGGTTTAATAGGAAGTGGGTGTGCTATTACAACGCTCCAAAGTTGCTTACATTATTACATTAATTTATTAAATTTTCTTCTATGAACGTAACAGGAGTCTATCAATAATCACTAAGCAAAATGATCCTAATCACTTATTTAAACCCCTACGTTGCCTGGTAAAACAAGACCCGAATTGACCCCTTGCTGGGTGTAATTGTGGGCATTTTACAGTCCGTTTCTGGATTGAAAGATGAGGGGCACTGAAAAGAAATGTATTTTTCATGAAGGAAAGGAAAGGAATGAAATGGAATACTAGTTTAAAATTGTTATTACCTTGACAATAAATATAATTATTTGGATAGCTATGGAGGGAATAGGAAGGGAATGAAATTATAACTCCGTTTGAATAGAAAGAAGGAAATGAAGGAAAGGAAGAAAAATGATGTAAGTTTAATTGCAATTTGTTAACTTTAAGTCTATCTAATTGGTTTATAAATATAATAACTGTATTCACCATTTGCCCTTAAACACCCAAGTCCTTATTTTTCTTAAAGTTTAGTTGGAGGAAAAGATAATTTGTACAAAGGGAATAGCCTTTAACACATTTTAAGAGGATTGGTGACACTCCCTCCCACTCCTTCATTTCTAATAAAGGGTCTATTAAACTGCTTTATAATATTCTATCCTAAACAACCGAAAATGTAATCCCTCCTCCTCTTATTCACTAGTTGCCTTCCTTCCATCCAAACAAGAACTGAGTTAGTATTTAGTTGAGGAGGACTTGAGGCTGAAGAGCAAAAATTTAACATTCTCAAAACAACATTTTTATTATTATTTTAGTAGATCCACTAATAAAATACAAAGGTATTGTGATAGAGAGAGAATAGGTAGTTGACAAAAGTATAAAGGCAGAGAGTGAATGTGGGAGATTTTAAGAGAAAAAAAAAACTATTTCGGAAAAATAAATAAAGATTTTGGAGAGAAGAGAGATAAACTATTTTCAAAAATAGTAATAAACATAATTGATAATTTGAAACTTAAAATTTGAATTTCAAATTTCGAATCTTGTAGCTAGCTAGAGAGGGAAAATGAGAGAATTGAATGGAAAAATAGATTTTTATGTATAAATGTAAAATTGGTTTGATATTTGTTGATTTGATTTCCTAAAAACACATCTAAAGGTTCAAATTTATTTTGTCCATTCTAATAAAATATGGACCACTCATTGGGGAGAATAAAATAAATAAATAAATAAAATGTGGACAAGTGTGTCTTATAATATAGATGGAAGAAGAATGTGTCCTTAATTGGGTTAAATATAATTACGAAGAAAGTACTTAAAACTCATTTTTTGTATCCACACGAGGATATTACATGTAAAATTTACTAATTTTCTTTTTTTCGGGTATAAGGGCTTTTTTTATACCATATAACTATATAAGAAAGACATGTATACGCATGGAGTATTAGTATATGAAAATAGGAGTGGGTTTCCTAATCCACCCAAACGGAGGACACACGTCTAAAATAGAAGAAGGAAAATGATCCCCCCCCCCCCACCCTCCAAAAAAAAAAAACAGCAAAAAAACACTCCCACCCAATTAAACTAATTGTGTGAGCAAGAGATGTGATTATATATATAGGGATAATTTTTTTACTTTAATTATTATTATATTATATAAATTCTAATTATCTTCTATAATAACAAAAGAGAGTTTTTTTTAACCCAAAAAATTAATCCCGCCCAAACTAAGATTCATCCGAATCGTTCAATTTTTGGGATATCCCTGGCCACCCATCTCTGCTAAATATTTTCTCTCTTATTAGACACTTTTTTCTTATTCTGTTTATATCTCAGACAAGCTTCTTCCTCTTCGTTCCTTTCTTTCTTGGTCTTGAAATTTGTAGGTATATAGGTCGATTTTCTTTTCTCTATTTTTTAGTGCATTAGATTCTCTATCTATTTACGGGGCTTGATATTGTGTTACATTGGATTTGATTTGGTTTTTGTTGGTGCATAAAAGTATAAGAGTAGTTTAGACCACATAGTCAAATGATCAGATCAAGTGATTAAGGTAATAAATTTGATAAACTGGGAGAGTCAGAGATGTATAGAGGAGGTTGGCATCATATGAAAATATGAGTTGGTCATCCTCTGTGGAATAGAGCTACGAGCTCCGTTTGCTTTGTATTGACAGTGATCGGATGACTATTACAAACTCATAAAAGTCTCTCCAACTTACACGTGGTGATGTCGCTAATGTAGGAGGCCACGTGTCTACTCGTGGTTGGCGGGGTAAATTATGTCACTAATTTGCACCATCAATTGCCCTCTATCCTTGCCATTCAGCTTAGAGGAGCTCAATGGGAGAATAAACCCATAATTCAGAGTTGATGACAACTTGGAGCTCTGACGGTTCGAGCTGTTCGCGGCGCAAGCTCTTGACGACCGCTCTGGGTTATCAATTTTGAAGGGTTGAATACTGGACTTCTAACAACTCATTTATTTCCCACTACTTTGTTATTTAGAGCTCTTCATCTAGTATTTACCATTTTGGAGAGATTGTGCCAACTAATTTCTTATTTCTTGGAGGACGTGCAAACGTGTGGTAATAGGTTTGTGAGTGGACAGTTAAGGCTTGAGTGGACAGCTAGCTTCTCCAACACACCTTATATAAAATCCTTTTGCCCTTAATAGAATTTTCACTTCATCTTTCTTAAACCCTAAGTACTTTAAAGCCCAGAAGTCTCGAATTATTTCCTTTTCTTACTAATATGGCCTATAGACCCCCTTCAGAACACTTTTTAAGGAGATTTTTGAGTGTTTCTTTGGAGAAATTCATCGAATTCATTCCTTATTTTGTTTTTTCCACTTTCTTCATACTCCAGCCTTCCTCGTGGATCATTTCACTGAGCATGGCCAAAGGAGGAGGAAGAGGACGGGGGGCTCCAAAAAAGAAAAAACAAACAGCCAGTAGGTGGCTCCACCAAGGCTACTCCTCTGAGCATCATCCATATTCACCAAGTCCCTCTCCTGCCTTAGTTTTCTTTTATTTATGAGATTGTCCTTAGTTGGTTCAAAGCTCCTCCTTTTGCCGATAGTTGACATTTTTCTTATGTCTGTCGTAGATAGGCCCCTGTTGATCAATCTAGACAGAGCTCCCAGGAGGAAGAGAACTCTTCAGAGGAGCTCCTAACCTATTAAGAAGCCGAAGACGACCAGTGGATTCATCACCCCTCTTTCCCCACCTTAGGCGTAAACCACAAAGTAGGGTACTGAGGATGAGAGGACCGTTCTCATACATTGAGCTGATGACGAGTCCTTTATCAGATCTCCTGCCTCTTAACTTGTAAGAGGTAGGGCCAGAGAGGGTTAAAGATCTCCTCGATGAATACGTCACTCCCAGCTCTTTTAGAGGGGCCTCATCATCCAGAGCTACATACAAGCAAGTGCTGTCTGAGGATGTGGACATATTGGAGATTAATCTTGTCACAACCCACCAGTAGTCTGCCTTCAAAGGCGTAGCTAGTTCCATCGCCTTTAGAACTAATGGAGATGGTTCCAGGTTCTTCATACTAGGGGTAACCCTGCCCCCTCTAGGTGAGCGTATGCTCCAGAATGCCAGGGAGGCAGGTACCAGCAAGGTAGCTGACGAGTTCGGCTTCTACATAAGTCATGTAATTTGCCTTTGTATTGCCCCCATTTTCTCTCTCATTTTTTATTCCTCCTTTCTCCTTTGAGCTCTAATGGTTACATTAATTCTCGATCTTTAGGCCATGTCCCTCTTCTACTCAACTTTTCATGTGGCCAAAGAGGGCACCGACCATTGGCCCCTTATTGTTGCCTTGGAGAAATCCCAAAACAATCACAGGGAGTTGCTGGCTGATCGTGATGGAGCTGTGGCTTGAGCTGAGAGGGCTAAGCAGGAGTCTTCCAGTCTGAGAGCATTGCTATAGTTTGAGCGTAAGGGGAAGAAGGAAGCCCAAAGGTTGGCAGAGCTCGAACATGAGGGAAGGGAGGAGGTTAACAACGCCATCAAGGAACTCTAAACTGAGTTGGCTAGCAAGAAGGAAGAGCTATTCAGCGCCTTCATTAGAATAGGGCTTTGATGGACCAAATTTCTAACCTGGCGAAGGAAATCCAAGATCTCAAGGACTCTATCCCTACTCTCGAGATCCAAGCAGTAGAGAACTTCTGCACTCAAGGAAGACCACTTGCAAAGATCAGCGATGTGTACGTGGCTGGTTTTTTCAAGTGTTAAGAGCTCGCCTTGAACCAGCCCGACAATATTGAAGGGATTGAGCTCCCTGCTAACATAGGTGTAACTCCTAAGCTCGAGGACAAAATTCTGGAGAAGATGGGACGTCATCGCCAACCTTCAGCTAATTAAGGAGGAGGAGCCCGACCTCTTGGAGAAGTGGGAGACTGGCAAGCCTTCACCTTTCAGATATAGTGCTGATGGTGATGACGCATAGGGAACTCAGTAGCTCTAGTGGAGTAATTGTAGGATTTCTTATTTTCTTATTTCTTTTTGTAGTAGAAGCTTTAGGACCTTTGTAATCGTCTTTCTTTAATGAATAAAGAAATTTTGCTTCAAATTTTGCTTGTTTTCTAGTCTTTTCTTTTTGTCTGTGTTGTAATGTTAGATGTAATGAGCTCTGTGATACTATGATGCCCCCATGACATAGAAAAAAATTTAACAAGATTAAGCAAGATAAAAATTTGCCTCCAAAGGTCTTTACTATATTCACGAGAGGTCAGTGACTTGTTTGAGCTCATTGAACTGGCTATGTTTAGGTCTCTCAGTAAAAGAGGAATTCTTGTCACTTTGTTTAAGTCTATAAGAGTCAGGCCCCCTAGATTTTAAACAAAGTTTATTAAGAATTCTCAGGTGTTAGTTGGACACCTCAGTGTGTAATTGTGTTCATTGAGCTAATCCGTTACTATGCTGACCTCTTTGTGAGAGGAATTGTTCAGTTCTCAGCAGGCTTGTATTGAGGACCTTTCATGCTTAGTGACTGACCTATATGGTGATAGAAAATTTTCAAAGTCTTTGGAGTGTTAAAAGAAAAACTTGCACTTTTTGGCTAGGTCAATAATAGAGTCGTGCTCTCTTCTGACTTAGGCAAATTTTGACAGTTTTCTCAGTTATCACCAAACCTCTTTAGTTGTAAAATTGACATCTTTTTTAGAGGGTTTTGGCTGAGTGTGAGTGTGCGCAATGAGCTGGGCACTTACTAAACTGACCTCTTCGTGTGAGGATGTTTCTCAGAGTGCACTTTACAAGTAATGAAATACCAAAACAAAACATTTCATATACATTTTTCTTTGGAAATAAATATTACAAAAGTATAATTCGTTTCATCTCAAGGATGGTATCTCTTGAGGTGTTATATGTTCCATGGTCTCATGAGCTCTATAACGTCTACAGTCCTTAGATAGTAGGTACCAGGTTTGCCTGACTTTGATGACCATGTAGGGACCTTCCCATTTTGTAGCGAGCTTTCCGTGTTCAAAAATCTTGGTTGCTATAATGACTTTTTGAAGTACTGAGTCACTTACATTCAGACTTCTGTGCTTGAACCTTTTGTTATAACTTTGGACCATGCTTATTTAATAGGCTTCTTCCTTGACCCGATCCTGTTCTTTCTTTTCTTCAAGGAGGTCTAAGTTAGCTAGCAGGCCTTCATTATTCTGAGCTGCGTCATGATGGTTGATGATGTACGTTGATACTCCTTTCTCCATTGGAATAACTGCTTCAATTTTGTAGGTCAGGGAGAAAGGAATTTCACCAGTTGGACCTCTGATGGTGGTCCTGTAAGTCCACAAAACTGATGGGAGCTTTACAAACTAATTTTCTTTGGCATCATCAAGTTTTTTCTTCAACGAGCTCAGTAGGGTTATATTGGTGATCTCTACTTGGCCGTTGGCTTGAGGATAAACAGGTGAATTGTAACAGTTTTCAATTCTATGCCCTTTGCAGAAGTCTCTGAACATGTCGCAATTAAATTATTTTCCATTGTCAGTGATTAGTATCTTTGGGAGATCAAAGCGGCAGATGATTTTCTTCCACACGAAGTTCTAGATCTTCATGGTGGTGGTGATCGTGGCAATGCTTCTGCCTCAGCCCACTTGGTGTAGTAGTCAATAGCTATAACTGCAAACTTGCTTTGCCCCTTGCCCAAGGGGAAAGACCCAACTATGTCTATGCCCCATTGAGAAAAAGGCCAAGGGCTACTGACAAGGGTCATTAGCTCTACCGGGAGCTGTTGGACATTAGCAAACCACTGCCACTTGTCACACTTTCTTACCAGTTCTCTGGTGTCTTATAAGATAGTGAGCCATAACTAGCCTTGTCTTTCAACCTTGACAGCTAATGAGCTAGTTGTCGGATGCCCTTCACACAACCCTTCATGAATCTCTGATAGAGTTGCTTGGGTTTGTTGAGGATGTATGCAAAGTAGGAACGGAAGAACGTACCCATGTTTTTACAGCGCTACTTCAATGACCATGTATATGTTCGAGATCTATTTCACCATTTTGGCAACCTTCTTGTCCTCAGAAAAAGCTCCATCTATAAGGTAGTTAAGTATTGGGTCAATTCAGCACTTGCAGACCTATACTTGGGCTATATCTAGCTCTACGAGCTCTTTGATAGTTTTCCTTTCCAGGTACTCTATGTGAACACCGCTGGGTACTTTTGATGAGGAAGCAAGCTTGGTCAGGCGATCTGCTTTATTATTTTGAGCTCGTGGGACCTTAAAAAAAAGTTTGCGTACCTTTGAGCTACTGCCCTAGCCTTAACCAAATAAGTAGCCATGTGATCTTCTTTTGCAATGTTGTGGCCAAGTATTTGGCCAACTACGATGGCAGAGTCATTGTAGACCACCATCTGTCTTGCCCCCAAGTCACTAGCCATCCTCGAACCTGATATGATGGCCTCGTATTTAGCCTCATTTTTGGAGGCTTTGAAGAGAAATTTTAGAGCTATCTCTAGGGTGTTAGCCTCAGGAGTGATCAGTATTAAACCAGCGCCAGATCCTTTCAAGTTGGAAGCTCCATCTGTATGAAGTATTTATATGGGAATTTTTGGCTACAAGTTCGATTAGGTGGCAGGGCTTGAGGTGCCTAGATACAAGCCCAGAATTTCCTCATTTTTTGGTGAGCTAAGAAGAGAATGAGCTCCCAGGTATTGCTTGAGCTATTGAAAAGCCAGCTCGCACTCCTTTGTCCTTTTGAAGGCTTTCTTAAGGACTTTAAAGAATGAATGGCACTTGTCTGTTGCCTTGGAAATAAATCTGTTTAGAGCTGCCACCATCCCTGCCAGGCTTTGGACTTATTTTGGTTTAGTTGGAGATCTCATGTTGATTAGAGCTTGTATTTTCTCAGGGTTGGCTTTGATTTCCCTTTGTATTACCATGAAACCCAAGAATTTCCCCCCTTTTCACTCTAAAAGCACACTTAGCTAGGTTGAGGGACATACCATTTTGCAGGAGTATGGCAAAGGCTTTATTGAGGTCCACCATGTGGCCGGAAGCTTTGAGACTTTTGACTAGCATATCATCGACATAAACTTCCATGTTTCTACCTATCTAATGTTTGAACAATATGCTCATGACCCTTTGGTAAGTAGCTCCAGCATTCCTCAGACCAAACGGCATGGCTTTGTAACAGTATGTGCCCTCGTTGGTGATAAATAAGGTAATTTCTTTGTCTTAAGGGGCCATCTTGACCTAATTATAGCCAGAGTATGCATCCATGAAGCTTAGCATCTCGTGGCCCGCGGTTGCATCTACAATCTGATCAATCTTTGGGAGTAGAAAGCTATCTTTTGGGCAGGCCTTGTTGAGGTCTTTAAAGTCAACACACATTCTCCACTTTTCACTGTGTTTCTTCACGAGCATTACATTGAAAATTCACTTTGGGTAGTGGATTTCTCGATGAAACCAGCTCGAAAGAGCTTCTAAACTTCTTCTTTAGCGGTCAAGCTCTTTTCAGCTACAAAGGTTCTCTTATTCTGCCTTACGGGCTTTAAGGCCGGGTTAGTGTTGAGCCAGTGTACCATAACCTCTCGATTTATCCCCTTCATGTCATCATGGGACCAAGCAAAGACATCAGCATTAGCTCATAGGCATTGGGAGAGCTCTTCTTTGACCTTCAGACTGAGCTAATTGCTGATTTTCAATATACTGTCAGGCTGCAGGGGGTCTAAGGGCAGATCCTCTAGGTCCACAATTGGCTTGCCTCTGAGCTTTTTTTCTTTATCGCGGGGTCCATAGTATTAATCTCTCACCTCTCTGAACCATTGGGCCCTTTTGCATTAACTGGCTCCACGATAGCTGTGGTTTCGAGCTCTACGATTGCAATGTCAGCTGTCCTAACCTCCTTCAGAGCCCTGAAATGATAGTATCTAGCGTCTACTTGGTTCCCTCTAACCTCCCTGACTCCGTGGGGAGGTTGGGAACCTTATGGTCAAGTTGCAAGTTGAGATGGCAACTCTGACCTCATTAAGAGTGCCCTGGCCCAAGATAGCATTATAGTGGGGAGGTTTGTCCAATATGAGAAACTCTGCGATGGTGGTGACTTACTTCAGAGTTGTCCCTAGAGTCACAGCTAGCTTGATGGTTCCCAGAGATTTTGTTTTCTCTTCAAAAAAAACTGACCAACATCACCGTCGATGGGGTTAGGTGTTTGATGGTAAGGCCTGTCGCTTTGAAAGTGCTGTAATACATGAGGTTCGAGATGGCTATAGTGTTTATGAGGATTTAATGGACATTGTGATTACCCACCATAGTTATCACTACCAGAGGATCATTATGTGGGAACTCTACCCCGCTTATGTCTTCGTCTATGAAAGTAATCTTTACAACATCGTATTTCACCATCTTGGTAGGTTTGAAGCTAAGGAACTCTGCTTCCGAGCTCTAGGTCTTGGCATGTCTAATGTAGGCCTTTTTGGACCTGTTACTGTTGCCTAAGAAAGACGAGCCCCCGTCGATCATGTATATCTCATTGGTATGCTATTTTCCCTTAGCTTTTGGGGAATCTTCCTTCTTCTTGTCTACATATTGACGGAGTTTCCCCCACAGGATGAGTTTTTTAATCTCTTCTTTTAGCTTCCAATAGTCATTAGTCTTGTGACTATGATCTTTGTGGTACCCGCGGTATTTCGCCGTATCTCTTTAATTCTTTGAAGTCTTCATATTTCGGGATTTGGGGACCTACCTTGGTTCCAACTGGGTGAAGACCTCGCCCAAGGGAGCTGTTAAGGGAGTGAACTACTGGCGAGCTTTGCCTTCGCCTGATTCGGACTTGTTCGAGTCTTTCTTGCCCTTCTTGCCCTCTCTCTCTTAGTCGCGAGGTGGACTGTGTCCCCTTTGGCACTTGGAAGAGGGCAAGAGAGCTGAAAGACTGATAGATCTCGTCCTTGCAAGGCTTCCCCCAAGACAATATGTTTGTTGACCTTATCTAAGAGCTCGGACATGGTCTTAGGAGTTATTCTCGCAAGAGTCATCAAGTAGTAATGGGAACTTACCCCTTTCATGAAGGGTGCCACTATTACCCCTTTGTTGAGGTTTATGATTATAAGGTTCTCTTGATTGAACCGGCAAGCATACTCTTTCAAGCTCTTTGTCAACCTATGTTTAATGGCGAAGAGATGAGTGAAGGATTTGGATTGTTTATAAATTCCAAGAAAATAAGAGATGAACCTAGTGTGGAGCTCTTGTGAGCTCTAAATCAATCTTGGGAGCAGGTTGTTGTAGCACATTCGGGTTACCCCCTTAAGAGTGGTGACCAAAGCCCTGCATATGATACCATCTGGGACATTCTAGAGCCCCATTATATTCCCATATTGTTGCCAATGGTCTGCAGGGTCAGTGGTTCCATCATATGACTCTAGTGTTAGGAACTTAAACTTTTCTGGGACCTGGCAGCTCTGTTTGTGTTCTGCAAATGGAGACTTGGAGACTCGTACTAGCGTCGTAGCTGAGCTCCCTCCTAGATGGCCCATTGTCTTCATCATCTCGGCCATTTGAGATTTCATCTTTGATATGAGCCTCTTTTCCACCTCTTCCACAGATCCCTTATGAGATATCCTATTAAATACGGACCTTTAAGGTCTGGCCTCAAGTTCTCATTTAGGTTAGTGAGCTGGAGGGAGGAGGGTCAAGCTTATTTGCTTTGACTTTGGTGCCGGGAGTCTTTCTCAAAGCGTCCCTCGTAAATCACATTCACCCAGGTTTATAACTGGTGGGGGAAGAAGTGTTGTTGAGCTCTCTTCAAGCCTTTGCCTGGCTGGGACTCGTGGCAGGACTGGGGGAGCAGCCACAGACACAGAGGCCGATACTGACCTGTCTCTGGAGCCAACTAGAGGTGTTTCTCTTTGGGCTATGAACTTATCGATTTGGATTTGAATAGCAGCTTATTGTTTTTGCAGGGCCAACAGGGGATCTAGCTGATGTTTCTTGAAGATATGATGGTTTTTTAAGACGTGTCTTTTGTTTGAAAAGGTGTGTATATGACTTGAGAAAGTATCTTTCCCACAAACGGCGCTAAATTGTTAGTGCGTAAAATTAGAAGAATAGTTTAGACCACACAGTCAAATGATCAAATCAAGTGATTAAGGTAATAAATTTGATAAACTATGAGAGTCAGAGATATATAGAGGAAGTTGGCCTCATATGAAAATATAAGTTAGTCATCCTCTGTGGAATAGAGCTAAAAGCTTAGTTTGCTTTGTATTGGCAGTGATCAGATGACTATTACAAACACAAGAGTTTTTCTAACTATTATATCCTCACAAGATTACAGTAAGAGTATACTTGAGCTACACAAGTTCTATCTTTCCTATTTTAGGAGCTCTGAAGTGAGCACTGGAGTTCTACCTCTCTATGTCTCTCTCTCTTTGCTGCTAACTATTCTCTGGTTTTTCTCTCTTGAATTCGATTGTTAGGTTGTTGACGCGCCGAAAATACTTCTATGCTTAGGTACCTAGGTGCAGGTTGTTAAGTTATAATACTTGGTAAGTCCAAGTGTCGAACCACAAGGATAGTCGGAAAGACGATGTGGTGATTATGAGTCCAAGGTTTTGTTAAGAGAATTTAATTGGTTGATTTTAGTGATTGATTTTAAAGTCTTGCAATAAAAATTAAAATGATGTAATAATAGATGAGAAAAGGCTAAGGCATTATAGAATTCATTTGTTTTGCAAAGTTAAGTAAAATCAACCTCATTCAAAGTTCTCAATGCAATTCCTAAGTGTTGAATATTTTACCCATTTCTAAGCAAAAGGGTGTGAAGCAAAAGCAACCCATTCCCATATAAATGCCATATAAAGAAAGGGTGTAAGCAAATATCAACACAAGTGTATCTCTCATTTTTATCTTGTGACAAAGGGTGTGAAGCAAGTGCAACCCATTCCCATATAATATCAACCAAGATTCAAACTTAAAATACACAAAAAGAAAAGGGCATAAATTTAAACTAGGCATTTAAGAACTCATTGTTAGTTTCTCCTAGGCAAATGACTTGATTATGAAAATGGCCAACTACAAGGAGTTTAGCTCGATAAATCATAACATTTCATTTGTCTAAGATTGGGAGGTCTAGGTGGAGGTCAAACCGTCCTATATAGACATATTTGATAAATACAAATTGAATCCTTAAAATGATTAATGAAGTTGTTTATGACATAAATTTAAAAGATCTTCTTTGGCAATACTTTAACTAAGAAGATGATGAGTCTTAAAATCATATAAAGTGTAGAAAGCACTCAACATATCATTAAAGTATTAAAAGATTAAAATCTCAAATTTATGGTGTTTCCATGAATATTCAAAAACTAATCATGCTTAGCAATGAAAAGTATCTCATTCAAAGAAAGAATGGACATAGGCTAGTAAGAAATACACAAGTGTATCATTTTATCATTAATGCTTGAGATCTATGTATACAAGGCATACAAAGTCGAATCATCATATGAAAATTATCTTATTAGCTTATGAATGGTTGAAAAAATGGAGAAGATGAAGGATTCAAAAAGTATTTAACAATACTAACAATGGAATGAGAATTGAACTTACATAATTAATGCATTGCAAATTTCGTCTTTTAGCCTTAGCAAAGAAATTTACTCCATAATAAATGTAGAGACAAGAATTATAAAAGTGAACTCTATTTCTCTATCTAGAAAAAAGTATTACAAGCTCTCTATAAATTGAGAAATGAGAAGTAATAATATGACTCCCTCTCCAAAGCAACAATGAAGACTATAAATAGGAGAGTTGTGTTGGATGCTAAAAAATAAACAATGCTTATTTTATTTTTGGTGGATAAATCCACCATCTTGGATGCTCTTTAATCACATGGAGAATTCCACTTTCTTTCTTTAATCACATGGACATGGAGACTTCCACTTTCTTGGATGCTCTTTAATCACATGGACATGGAGACTTCCACTTTGTTTGATTCCTTTTGTCCCATGGAAAATTCCACCATTGTATTTAATACAATATTTCTTGAAATCTAAAGATACCATCACATGGAAATTTTCACTTTCTTTCTTTAATCACATGGAGACTTCTACTTTCTTGGATGCTCTTTAATCACATGGACATGGAAACTTCCACTTTCTTTGATTCCTTTTGTCCCATGAAAAATTCCACCATTGTATTAAATACAATATTTCTTGAAATCTAAAGACACCAAAATAAACACAAAAATGTGCCTTTCCAAGCATTGTTAAATACAAAAGTGCTACGAGACTAATCGTGAAATAAGTTGGCAAACCGAGTAGTTTTAGAGAAATAAACGCGTTAAACAACTCCGAAAATGAGCGTATGAATGACAATATTAAACGTTTATCAGTTGTTGAGGGAAGTAAGTGCTTCTTCTATGTATATGAAACATAGGAGACAATTGAGGGGAGCTCTGTGGAGCAAGTTCAAGGCCATCCCTCACTTCCATCAACCCTGATCCTGACTCCTCAGGGATTCCGGTGCATTAAATGCAGTGGATATGCATTTAATGAAGGCGAGGGAGGTTCTGCAGTGTCTGGCAAAGTTGGCAGCAGTCGCCTATGCTGTCTGTGTTTTTCCTGATATAGTGGTAGACTACGGAGCTCAGAGCTCACTGGGGGAGCTCAGAGCTTGCTGGGAGAGCTCAATCCTCTGAGCTCTACACTCTATTGCTTGAAAATAATTCTTTAAACCGAAATAATCGTTAGGAGAGCTCTGGCTCCTGAATACCTCCTGATTAGAGCTCCCAATCTCCATTAGCTGAAGGGTGGTGATGCTGCATGTCTGCTCGTGGTTGGCGAGGTAAATTATGTCACTAATTTGCACCATAAGTTTTAATTGAGAGCTTGCACACTGTATATACATTCAAATTTTCTTCTCTCTCTCAATTAACTCTGAGTAAAGCATGCATGGAACCTCATTTGAGACATGAACACAACCCCCCCTCCCCCCGGTCACTAAAGCCTTTCACTAAAATGAGTTAATAATTTGCTGATAAATAATGAGTGCCCATATATACATTCTTCAAAAGAGTTACATAAAAGTAATATGAATGATATTCATATGAAAAAATAAAGAAAATTTCCATTAGAAAAAAATCAAAATTTTTAAGAGTAATGTGAAAATTTTAACTCAAAAGGAAGAAGTATTTGTAGTGGATAAATTAATAAAAGCAATATGAATGATATTCATATGAAAAAATAACTATAGAAGTAAGAAAAGTGGATTATAATAGCTTTTTTATAATTTTTGTCTTACAAGTAATTTTATTTTTACAAATGGTCTTGTTTTATCAGTAAATTTTAAATATATAAACGTTAATAATTTATGGTACTTGTATTCAAATTTAGTGTATTTTGAATTTCATAGAAATAGATCTAGAAAAAAATAAGAGATTAAAATTTTGAAATAAAAGATAAAGAGTTGTTGACTTTCGTGATTTAATAGGTTGAAAACACATATAATAATGGTCCAAATTTCATATATATATTTTTTGTAATTGAACGTGGAGTATTGATTAAATAATTTAGTTATATGATAGTTCTTTCTCTTATAATATAGATTATATATGTCTATATAAAATCATAAAAT
Organism: Lonicera japonica; assembly: GCA_021464415.1. Taxonomy (NCBI): domain Eukaryota; kingdom Viridiplantae; phylum Streptophyta; class Magnoliopsida; order Dipsacales; family Caprifoliaceae; genus Lonicera; species Lonicera japonica. The sequence goes on along the minus strand of CM038471.1, from coordinate 1,326,031 downwards.
TGGTCATAGTTGGGCTGTATGTAATTTTTTTGGGGGGTAAATATTGTAGATGGGGAAAGACAGTACTTGAAGAATACTTTATATAAATAGTTTATGTAATGAAGGAACGCCTACATGTAGGTAATTCAAAGCTCTACAACTTTTATTTATGGACATTTCTTCAAATTCTCAATGGATACAAACTTTGATCAGCTATAACTTCGGGCTTCTTACGGCAGTTCTCAGTTTTGCTAAAAAACTTCCGGAATCGATTCAAGTGAGCGTCTTTCCTCTTAGAATCACTCTTAAACACTTGGATTCACTTCATTCATGCTTATGGACTTGCTATTTTCTTCTTGGTAGTGCTTTGGGGGTAGTTTGCGGAGTTTTCCTTGCCTCGGGCCTCGGAATGGATATTGACTTCTTCTTCGGACATTCTTCTTGCACTTTTACACATTCAAACCTCTTTCATGCTTCCAACCTCAGTTGCTTGATCACTTTAGGCCTGTAAAATGGCTTAGTAACACAGAAATACAATGCAGTGCCTTCTTTTTACGCTTAAACTAAATGTACTTGCAATTTCTGGTTTTAGGCAGTAACTAGAAGCTAATTGAACCTTGTTTAAGGGATTATAAATGCAATTTATGGGCTCAATCAACAGCGAAGGAATCACATCGTGAACCTTCTAATAGTGAAGTTGTGGGTGAACCCGATTCTAGTGATGATGAATTTTAACTTGATCCTGTAACCCAAGAGTTTGGTAATCAATTAAATCTTCAATGTTTACAATGAAAAAGAGAGTGGGGAGCATTCACAACCAACTATTGAGGTTAGAGAGTTAGAGCTCAAAATGCAGTTTGATATTATAAAAGAGTTTAGGGATTACATTAGGATTTATGCCATCCTTAAGAAGTTTGTGTGGCAGCTGGATAGTGAACTTGCAAGAGAAGACATGTGATTGTAGAATATGGCTTTTAACTAGCATTCCATGTATACATGCAGTGTGTGTCATACATCAAAGGAGGCAAAAGTAGGCAGAGTAAGTATTTTAATTATTGCATTTGTTTTAGTTATTGTATACATACATATGTGACTTGTCATAATTGAATACATTTATTTCAGTTATTACTGTGAGTACCAACTTTTGAAGACTTATGTTGCAGCACATGAAAAAGCAATATCTCCCCATTTCCCAATTATAGGACATGGTCAGAGGTAATTTGTTTCTTCAGTTACTTGTTATAATTGTATTTGTTTGGTACATTTGATTATATTTGTAGCCTCTTATCTGTGTGTTACCCCCCCCCCCAACACCAACACCAATACAGGCCTCCACGAAGGCCATCAAACAATAGAAAGAAGGGTTTTGATTAGGTTGAAAAAAATGGGAAAAAGCAAAGGATGTCTATAAAATATGGCTTGACATGCCACAATACAAGGACATACAAGGGAGCTCTAAGGAATGCATAAGCTTTAAGCACAAAGCTCTGCACCTTCAACAAGAACTAAAGGAAGGGGAAGAGGAACAAGCACCACATGCAAGGGAACTGTGTAGATACATCCGTTATGTTTTTTTTGTCTTTTTTTGTCAAACTTTGTAATATGTTTTTATCAAACTGTGAAGTATGTGTAGTTTCTAGGGTATATGGTACATGTTACTGTAGGTCGGAAAATACCCTAGAGGGGGGTGAATAGGGATTTTGAAACTTAATCGTATTTTTAAAAACAATTTAAAAATATTATGTCTATATTTATCAAGCAATCAACAACAAAGATAATTCCAAGCACAATGAACAAATAGCACAATATAATAGAGCAATAGATAGAAAGATAGAACCGATCAAAGTCGAAGATTTTTTGTCCACACGGTTCAGCTTGTTCCCCCTATTCCGCGCTCGGTTAGTTCCCTATGAATTTCCACTATAACCAATCTCCTTCCGGGTGAAGATCAAATCTCTACAAGTGTATTCTTCTCACACACTCTTACAAGTATTGAAAACACCTTCAATACTCTCACAAAAAATTCCTCTTGCTAATTCTATGAGATACACCTCTCACAAAAATGATTTGAACAAATTTTGGTGACAAACACCAATGTACAATAGCTCTCGTGTATATCAAATTACAAATGAAGCTCACACTAAGAGATATCAAAATTGATCAATGAATATAAGCTTAAAGAATGAAAAGATTGATCAATAACTTAGCTTTCAAACTTGAATAATGTGAATATATGAAATATGGGTTTGTAAGATCATTCAAGTGCTTAAAAATGAGTCTTAGAACTAATATATATAGGTAGAAAAAGTTTATAGCCGTTTGAGGAAAAGAAATAAATTAATGAGGCAAAAGTGCACTTTAGAAAAAGTTCCAACGGCTATATTTCTTAAGGGAGTCGGCTCCCTGTGTCTTCATGGAGTCGACTCCATGGCTTTCATTGAGGGAGTCGACTCCAGCAATATCATGGAGTCGGCTACATGGCACTGGTTTGGGGAGGTTTTGTGCATTTTTCCAACTTTTGCATTTTGGCTCCAAAATTGATTTCAATGCTTGGGGAATGTCAAAAATATGTTTCCAAGATTTTTAATATAGTTTTTGTGCCAAAAATCATTTATATAAAATTATAGTGAATTTTTCGAGATGACTAGTTTTCGGTAAAATACGTTTTTAGAGATAAAACTAGTTTTGATCAATCTTAACATGGTTAAATCATTGTATGAGCTATATAAATGATCAATGATATCTTTTACATAAAATATAAGCACTCACTCAATTTATAAATGCTTCGAGTCTTTGTGATGCTTGATTTTCTTGAGCGTATCTTCACTTGATTGAAGTTCTTGATTCTTTCTTGTTCTTGATAGCTTGTAGAGCATATTGAGATCATTCTTGACTTTGTATAGCATATGTGAATCTCTAAAGTTGATTTCTTGTGAATAGAGGCGTTTGTAAAGCTTGTGTGAGATTTGCTTCGGTTTGAAGTTACACTTGGTCGAAAGATATATCGGTTAAAATGGCTATCATGATTGGAACAACCGAGTTAAATAACACTTTATTAACTTATTATAATTATCAAAATAAGATTAATTGACTTTAAGGTCAACAGTTACATAGTTTGTGAAGTTTGCTAGTTTTTTGGTATATGTGAAATATGATGGTTATACAGTTTGTGGAGTTTGTAATGGTTATAAACAGTTTGTAATGGCCAATAATCGGCAGTTCCTTGTGAATCTTAATATATATTTTTTTTGATACAAGCATTAAAATGATACACATGGGTCGACTAAGGGGGAGAGGGAAGAGAAATGGGATTCCCGTTACTCAAACTTAGGCGGGGGTGGAAAAACTCACCCATTTTTCTACTATGCTAGCACCCTATGTATGTGAATCTTAATGTATTAGTTATAATCAAATCTTGTTTTATCTACAAATTTAGTTCCCTATAATGCTATATATTTATTGAATGGGGATAACTTTAATGTTAGATTGAGATATTTTCGGGAAATATCATTTCTTTTTACATAATATATAATATGTTAGTGCACTTTAATTTGGTTTGAATTTCATTAACTTTCAATCTGAATTTTTTGATAATTTTTTTGAAATTAATTTACTCATTGCAAAGACCATCTCATCAAGTCTCATGAAAAAATTCATCCATTGAAGTCTCGAATTAAATTCCATTGGACGAAATTGGATGGAAGAAAAAGAAGGAAATTAAGGCCAAGGTTTTGAAAAAGTTTCAATTTGGAACTCCATCTGTTAAGTTATTTAACAGATTTTTACAGAAGTTCCAAATTGACATTTCTTAGTAGTTTAAGTTCCAATTTAAAACAAAAAGTGTAATAGTTAAGATTCCACGAGTTAAATAATCAATTTCAAGCAAAAAATAAATATTTCTAAAAAAGTATAATTTTGTAACTTTAAAGTCCCACAAAAAATCCTACTTTAAAAAAAGCATAAAGTCCACAAAGCAAAAATCCCACAAATCAAGCCGCCATCGTCCACCATCATCTTCGTTGGTCCTTCACCATCTCACACCATAGTTAAGTTTATGTTTAAATTCTCCATTTGAGTTTACGTTTCAGTATTGAATAATTAGATGAGTTAAGTAGTAGTGCTATTGGCACAAATTACGCCTAGTGTGTATATATATAAGATAAATCTTTTCCTTCTTTTTATAAATCAATAGGTATTGCATGTGCCGTCCGACATGGTGAAATTAAAAAAATATTAAATTCAAACTTTACTACATTAACATAATAAGCTATCATAGATAAAAATTGCATTGGGTGGGGCATATGGAATTTTTGCCAAATCTTGAATCGTAAATGGAAAAACATGTTAGTTTGAGTATAAAATGGTTAGCTTGAGCAATAAAAAAGTATAAAACCCACATACATGCGTGGAAACTTTTTATTCCTATTCCTACTTTCTATAAAATGGATACTCAACACACATAGAGGGGAAAATTCAAAAGTTTATGATATCCCCTCTTGTCAATAACAACACACAAAGGAGGAAAATCCAAAAGCATATGCACTATTTTTAACCTAGGTTGCCACTAAAACAACTAATTATCGGACCCTCAACTAAATGCACATATCATAAAATAAAGCTATAATTGATCTCCAACTAAATGAGTTAAAATTGCTAATAAATAATGAGTACCCCTATAAACATTCTTCAAAAGAGTTACATAAAAGTAATATGAATGATATTCATATGAAAAAATAAAGAAAATTGCCATTAGAAAAAATCAAATTTTTTTTAGAGTAATCTGAAAATTTTAACTCTAAAGGAAGAAGTATGTCGCAGTGGATAAATTAATAAAAGTAATATGAATGATATTCCTATGAAAAAATAACTATAGAAGTAAGAAAAGTGGATTATAATAGCTTTTTTATAATTTGTCTTACACATAATTTTATTTTTACAAATGGTCTTGTTTTATCAGTAAATTTTAAATATATAAACTTTAATAATTTATGGTACTTGTATTCAAATTTAATGTATTTTGAATTTTATAAAAATAGATAAAGAAAAAAAAATAAGAGATTACGTTTGTGGAATAAAAGAGAGAAAAAGTTGTTGACTTTTATGATTTGATAGGTTGAAAACAGATCTAATGGTCCAAATTTCATTATTTTTTTTTTGTAATTGAATGCGGAGTATTGATTAGATAATTTAGTGATATGATAGTTCTTTTTTCTCTTATAATATAAATTATATATGCCAGTATAAATCATAAAATCAGTCATAGTTGGGTTGTATGAAATTTTTTTTTGGAGTAAATATTGTACGATGGGGATGGACAGCACTTGAATAATACTTTATATAAATAGTTTATGTAATGCAGGAACGCATTGTCTTGCTCACTCTGATTGTTTTGGTTATGATTCACTGGATGTGGGGGTCGCTGTGGATTTAGTGGTTTTGGTTTGATTTTTAGATTAATAAAATAGAAAAACAACATTGATATCTTTGTTATTAAATTTTGCACTTAGGCTTCCAATTTTCTGGATTCTTGCATGCCATTCTCTGTGTTATTGTAGATGTAGTATAATTAATATATATATACATTAATTTTTTGAAATATATAGTGTCATTGTAATAATAATAAGGTAGATTAACTTTTTTTCAAATATTACTTTTTTATATATTGGTGATCGAATTACAATAGAGTACATTAATTTTTTCTAAAATATATATTTTTGTATATATTGGTGAAAGCTTAGAGATGAAATATGGCCCAACCAGATGTTAATGAGGCGATGAAACGGGTTCGAATTTATGTATATCATAAACAAGGGCATATTCAAGCTTTTTAATTGAAAACCACTCCAATTTGGCCAGGTCAGGTCGAATATATCTTTTGGTATATCGAGTTGAGCTTTAGCAAACCCACCCGCCCCCATATTGATAGTTAGATCGGTTGCCACATTCTATTCTATTTATGATAGCTCATTTAATTAGGCTCATTTGTCGAGTATATAATTTTTTTCATGTTTATTTTACATTGCACGCTTGTTAGATGCTGTGTATTTTTTTTTTCAATGCAACAATTTTCCAACTTTTAATATTCTTTATATCATCGTGCTGTTCGACATGGCCAATACCGAGGTGATAGAATCTCGAGCTTAGGGATGAAAGTGTATCTACTTCTCATGTTTTAAGCTTAGCACATTGATATTTTGTTTATGAATCTGTGATGATTCCCTTTGCTTATTGGAACTGTAATGAGCTCTAAATTTTCTACTGCCCAAAAGTTCTCCATAATTCAAATATATAAAAATATAACTTTTTCTAATTAACAGGTGCATAAACTCCATCGCTCTTGCTGATCACCCCTTTGTGGCTAACCAACACACTAATTATTCAAGGCTTATTATTTTTTTAAAAATTTGTGCCATTTTATCAAAGTCAATGTGAAACTATTAATTTGAGATAGATAGTCAATTTTTTTTTTACCTTCTGCAAATTGATTTTAAGCCTCTCCCTTAGCTCTATATTAATAATTTGTTCCTTAACTTCTATTAACTTTTTCATGTTTTAGGTTGTTTTAAAATTAAATATTATATTTTGTTACTTTTGTCTATTTATTAACTTTTACTAATTATTCTTTTTCTATCGGATTATTATTTATATTAAATTTTTTCTTCTGTCAAGTGCAGATTCTATATTCGACTTATAGTTTTTGAAAACAAATTTGTGACAATTATGTAAGGAGAAGTGGTGTCAATTATGTAAGTATATATATATTTTTAATTAAATTACTATGTTATCAGTTAATTTGGTGTTTAATATTTTCAATGCACTATTATAGTTTCTCCATTACAAACTTTCTTGGTTACAAAATCCCATCAGTACTATTAGCTACGGTATTCAATATTTGGTGTTTGTGGTGCATGTGCTAGAATTTGATGTTTGTTGTGTGATTTATGGAGAAGCCGGAGTTTTTTCTTTGGATGTTTAGTGGTAAGCGTGCTCACCCGGATCCGGGATATACTGAGTTCGATACTCATCCGGGGCGAGGGAGGTTTTGATATTTATTTGTAGTCAAAAGGTAGAGACTTGATCCTCTCTTTTTAAAAATAAAATAAAATAAAATTATATGTATATAGATAAATATTATGTTTTTCATCTTTGTAGATTTTGTAAACAGGTTCCACATGTCAACTCGGGTAACATGATTAATAGACGAGGTCCAATAATAGTTGACAATTCTTATATTAGTTAGTTGTGTCAAGTTATTGTTGAATTTTTTTAATAATTTCAAGGACTATTTAACATTCTTTTAAGTGGTTTTGAAGCAGATTATTTTTTAAAACATTTTTTTAGCATTCTTTATTTAAAAAGTATTAGAACCAGGAGTTTTTTCTTCCGGTGTTTAGTGGTAAGTGCACTTACCTAGCTAGATCTAGGATATACTGAGTTCAACACTCATCCGAGATGGGGGAGACTTTGTTATTTATTTGTAATAAAAAGGTAGAGACTTAAACCTCTCTTTAAAAAAAATTTAAATAAAATTATATGCATATAGATAAATATTATGTTTTTCATCTTTGTAGATGTTGTAAACAGGTTCAACGTGTCAACCCGGGTAACACGATTAGTAGACGAGGTCCAATTATAGTTGAAAATTTTGATGTTAGTTAATTGTGTCGAGTTATTGTTGACTTCTTTAATAATTTCAAGGACTATTTAACATTCCTTTAAGAAGTTTTAAAACATATTGGATTTGTTTGGTGGATGTTTTGAGTTGAGTTTTTAAGTTAAATTTTTAAAATATATTGTTTGGTAGAATTTAGAAGTATGTTGAAAAGTAAAATTGGTTTTTGTTTGAGTTTTTTTCAATCAACTAAAAAATCTCATAAAATTTTTTTAAAAAATAGTCAAAATGGATCTTATATTATAGATCTCGACGAGTATGTTTTAAATATATATTTTTTATTTAATTTTGATTTTTGAATTTAAAGTTATGGTGTTTTAAAAGTTTTTTTAGAGAGAGAAAGTAAAGTGAAATAAATTTTAGAAAGTGTAAAAGTAGAGTTGATTTTGAGTTGAGTTTTTAAAATTTGGGAAAAAAAACAAAAATAAACAGCTACCAAACCGGGCCATTACTTTTTAAAACATTCTTTTAACATTTTTTTTTTTGTAAAATATGTATGCGCGGTTGTCTGTTCTGTTATTGTAGATGTAACCATTACGTGTCTATCTTTCACAAGATAGACTAAGGAAGCATTGTCATAAATGTGCACTCTTTTAGGGTGTTTGATGTCTAGCTTTTCAAATGTAATGGTATTTTCTCTCTTGCCTTTATATTATCTAAATTTCAAAAAAAATTACTTTTTTAACACTGTCCAAACAAAGGAACCATTCTACAAATGTTGATTTGATATTTTTTTATTCTTTCCGTGGCTGAGTTTATGGTTCATTTATTTAGTTTGAATGACAAAGGTTTGAGATTTTATTAAATTTTTTTTAAGTATTTCTCTACTCTTCCCTTTTATGAATTATTTGGGTTTGAAAACAAAATTATAATATTTACTTGGTTCATGCAATTTGCAGGAAAAAATGCAAGGCAATGAAAACTTGCAAAAGTTCCCATATTTTTTCTTAGTGTGTGGAGGTAAAATCATGTTCATTGGTTTCTAGGATTCATAGGATAAAACCATGTTTATTAATTATACAATAATATGAGTTATGCGGTAGTGCCATCGGCACGGGTTACCATGAGTACTATATATTAGTAGCAATTGGTCCAACGGGCAATCTAAACCTAGCACAAGCCTCCTTTTGGACAATCTTTTAAATTTTTTTGGAGCATTTGAAGTACTTTCTTTAATTGGAAACTGATGCATTGAGAAAGTCTACTGTCAGGTGCCAAACAGGTGCCTGTTATTCTGAGACAAGCGACTATTTGCACAACAGATGCTGGTTAGACATGAAACAGGCGACCGTTTAAGTTCAAGGGTGAATTAATTATTTTGGGTTGTCTCCAAATGGCCACTTTTAACCCCAAACGGTCATATTTTTTTTCTGAGCTATTTATGAATCATTTTCAAGCTTCAAAAAGGACATTTTGCAATATCTTTCAATTCTTAAGCTTACAAACTTTCAAGCAATCAATCTTTAAGTTTAAAAGCCATCTTGATTTGAGCAATTGCATTTTTTCTATATTTTGATCAAATCTCTATAATTCTAGAAATGAGCACTCATCTTGCATGTATCTTTTGCATACACTTTGATAGAGTTGTAATTCATTGGTCTGTGTTACCAAACCACATTCTTCTTTACTTTTGAGAGGTTTTCTCATTGTTTGAGTAAGAGAGTCTTATGAGAAATGTAGTGACCAAAATTACATTTTGTAAGAAGGTTTGATTTTCACCTGAAAGAAAATTGATTATTGGAATTTCTCGAAGGCACTACTTGGGCCGGACTTATGGTCAAAAACTGAACTGTGTGAACAAAATGTGATTGTGTTGTGGTTAAATCTCTCCATCCTTATTGTCACACCCCGATTTTTGGACCTCGAGTACTCATTAATCCACACGTACTCGACCATCCAACTACCGGGTGTGAAAATTTTAAAACTATATTTACTTTTAATCTAACGCTCGAAAATCAAAATATAAACTTAATAAACAAAAACTTTTATTTTTTTAAATAAATCTTTTGCAGAGTAAATAAAATTAAAATGTCCAACCATATATATACAAAAATCCAATTACGTTTGCTTTACAAAAACTATTTGGCCAGAGTACATCTAAATCGCCCTCACTCTACATCAAACAAAAAGAAATATACAAAATAAGCATACTTCAAGTACATGTCTTAGCACGATCAAGAAGCACGTAAATTCCTGCAAACCTCTTAGCTACGTTCATAAAGAGAACGTACCCAAGAAGCACAAAGACAACTTGGGTCAGTATAAAATACTGGTATGAGTTGATTCTTTCACCCAACTATGTCTATGATGAAATTATTATAAATACAAATTTTCAATAGAAATAATCATGAGACAAGACATGTAGTTCCACATACTTATCGAGACAAATCATAATTTTCCGATAAAAAGTGGCAGTTAGTTTCTTGTCACATTCATCCATAAAACTTTAAAGTAATAATTATCAAAATTCTATGGTAGAGCAACCCTGCACGAATGTTAGAAAAGGCCTACCTTCCTGCACAAACGAAGTCAATAACAAGGATAACATCTACATCACAAAATAAACTGCTGCAGTAAAAATTGTTCGTTTCTGCCCAAACCGTACAGAATTCTAGAAAACGTAAAACACGAAAAATGTCCAGAATGATGATTTCTACAAATAATTAAAAAAAAGATGGCAAAAATCGACCGTTTAATTACCAAAACAATGATTCAATGCAGACCCTTTTTATAAACGAGATTTAACCATAACTTCTAAACTATAAGGAATTAAAGGAAACTCAACACATAAAGAAAATGAACATAATCCAATTTTCTTCTAGGTTCATGTGCTAGAATTTTCATTTAGAGATCCAATAATTTTTATAAATTAAACAAAGAAAAAGTCATACACTCCTAATCCACTAGACTCTTCGGTTAGCGTGTGCACCATAATTACATACCACCTCGCCATACTCTCCCATGGCATACACAGATCATCCTGCCCTGTGCCTCCCCGTATAGATAGCGACCACTCCGAGCCGAAACCCGCATGGGCATATCGTCTAAAGTTCCGACCTTCTTCGGAAGGCTAACTATACGTTCGCGCGCCAAAACACTCGCCCTTCTGCGAGTAAAATCACATATAATCCACTTGTCTATTCAACAATAGAACAAGTACAACAATCATAACAAGCCCCCATCTGGCTTACCATCAAAATCATAAAATTCCATTGGCTTTCACCAAGGTTTTCTTTTCACAAAACTCATGGGAAATCCACACAAGTGTTGAATCAAATCCAAGATTAAATCATAACAAGGGAGCAGTGGCGTAATTAAGGAATTTTCCTATGACTCTAGTCAATTTTTAAGAATCCTATTCAGACTATACCAAAATCATAAGTTAAATTGCACACAAACAAAATAAGTACACAAACAAACAAAACAAGAACACAAACAGAACTTATAATCGATACAGCCACCAACTTCACATAAATTCTGGGAATTATTCAACAATCCAAAAATTCCATAAAAATTATACAATATAGACTAATGTGTCTGGAGTCATATACAATTGGATTCAACTAAAAATCATTTATACTTTAGGAGTTATAAACGTTTTGGTGACAGATATACAATCTGTCTAGCATCAGATTCTGCAGTGCACTGTTTTTGTAAATTCCATATCTCTCAACATAAAAATCATATTCAATCAATTCCAAAGCCCAGATTCTCATAAAACATGATATTAACTTCTCTAATGTTTCCAGATTTTTACACGAAAGATAAGTATCCCAAACGAAGTCCTATATACACATGTAAGACAACAATCTGATTAACACTAGGTATCTTAATACACTTGTTTAATAAAATCTATATCTCCCAAATTAAAAACCCTACGAATTCAATTCCAAAGCCAAAATTCTTCTAACTCATAATATTAATCCATGTATTTTTCTCAGATTTTTAATAAGAGCATATAACTGAAATTCTTTATCAAGAAACTTACAACCAATTGAGCAAAAACACAATAACCCTTCTTCACAAAAATTAGGTCAAGAGAAAATCAAAACATGTATGAATAGAAACCACTAGAAAAGGGTGAGAATCACTCACCTAAATCGTCGATAAATGGAGAAAGATATCTTGAAACTAAGGAAGAAAATAATCATTCGCAATGGTGTCTCCTTCTACGCCCTAAATAGCCTCTTCCGTTCTTCTTCTACGTACGTGGTTTTTCTTTTCTCTTCTCATGGTTTTCTTTCTCATTCTCCCAATATAACTAAATATATTATTATTAAATAGGTAATGGGCTTAAGGCTTAAGGCTTTAACTTAAATCTTATAAGATTAGGGCTTATAAATACTAATTATATAATAGACCTGGCCCACTTCCTAATACATGTTGGATTAGGAAAACCAATTAAACTAAAATATAAGACTCACTAATTTATTATAGTAGGCTACCAAAATAATATTATATAGAACCCATCTAACTCATGAATGTAATAAATAAATAAATAAATCGTAATTATAATTATATAGACACTTAATGAAACATTACCATAATACCCATGTATTATATATAAAAGTAAAAACTAGAAATTTGCGGGTCTTACAGTTATACACACCTTAAAGAAATCTCGTCCCGAGATTTAGGCTAAGGCAAATGATGTAAGAAAAGTTCAGGATGCGTCTTTCTCATTTTCTCTTCCAGGCCATACAATTATAACATAATTACATTCTCTACAAGTACTTTGCTAAGGAACAACAATCATAGGCATCCAAGTATAAGGCACATAGTTTTACACATAATCAGATATATAAATCTTCAACGATATAAATAGAGTTCTTAACCCTTCTCAATTCTCTTATACTTGAATACATTGGGCACATATGTCAAAACCAATGTTTAAAAACTAAATAAACGAATCAAACATATTGTATTCCAACTTTAAATTATTAATTTGTATGTAACCAAACTACTGTACTCTTACTCAAATAATAAAGATAACAATTATTAAAGATAATAATTCATGTAACTCCGATAGCCCATATCATAGACGTACAGTATTCCATCATCAGATATTATTCAAATAATCCCAAATTAAACGTAGTGTTTTTATCGGCAAATCTTACTCAAACAATTGGGAATCTAGATAACAAGTATAATGATTTTGGTTCATTAATAATACATAAGGAAAATCTAACATACTGTACACATATATATTGAGAAACTATAAAATAAGAAGAATCTGACATAAGTATGTAACCAAATTAGCACTTACTCAAATAGTATATTAAGAATTATAAGTTAGATTTTTATAATTTTAGATAAAAGGATACTTAATCAAACATTACCTATAAAATCGCATATACTACTACATATATTAGATATTTGATCTTTACTTAAATATCACAAACAAATAGAAATCACAAATTATAGAAATCATGCGTAAAATTTTTGGGAGTATTTATCCAATCAATGATATTATGTATACAATTTTTGAAAAAAATTAACCAATTGTTATTTATAGCTACATATACATTCTAATACACATAAATGAATAATAAAGTTACTCACACATTACCAAAATTCATCAAAATATAGATATAATGTACATATAAATAAATCAATTATCAGAATTATATTATTGTCATAACTATAAGACAACACTTCATCACACCAAAACATAACGTGATCGTAATTCATTTTTTTTTATAATAATAACTAAATCAATTAATTCATTGATCTTACCACACAATCAATTATAATTTTTCATACAAATGTGATACTAATTGCTAATAATGAATATTAAATTATGAAACAAAGAAAATCATAATAAATATTATTGTTATAATTTTTTTTTAAAAAAAAATATTAGTTAAAAGCTAGTTTAAAATTGAGATCATCACACTTATCTCTTTATTTATCATCATTATTGTTTCATTTTATATCTTTTGATTGATGGTTCAAAATCCTTATTGATTAACTTAATTTATTCTGAAATACTTCTAGTTTGACATAAATCCTATTCACCCCCTTCTAGGGTTGAAATCCTACCAACAGTATCAACTTCTAAAAAAATTTAGACTTTATGTTTTATATATATTATTTACATGAATATAATTTGCTTTTGTGATTTTTTAGTATTAAGGTTGTAGATCAATTATCATGAATTTGAGAAATCATAAATAGTAGGTTTTCTAATTAAAAAAATTGTTTAAAATATATTTACTCATAATTATTTATATTAGTGGTAGTTGAAAGAAATTCTCTTTTAATCCTTATCCGAACTTAAATTCTACTACTTAATAAATGCAAAGACATAAAATTTTAATTTATTTTTGTTATTTAAATATTCGATACCCTGTTAACTATTGCTAGTTGTTAATGCAATTAAAGTGTGTTGTTTTTTGTTTGTCGCAAAAAATTTATAATAGAATTATATACATGTTGGATTTTGATCTAGTATCAACTGACCCTAGAACGAAAAATTTTCATTGCTAAAGAAGAGTCCTTATACAAATTGTTTGATACATTAGATCATTTATGTAAAATGGCCTATGAAAAGAGTTTGCCTAGGGCCCCTCAAAACTGAGTGCAGGCCCTACATGTGCATAAAGAGGGATGGAGCTAGAAATTGATGTTTAGGAGGTTGGTGGGGTGGGGTGGTGTGGGGTGGGGAAGGGGGGGGTTTCTGGGGGAGTACAAATATATATCACTAATACTACAAAAGAGAAATAGATTTTATTGGTGGTATTTTGCACCATCACCCCCACATCATCATTAAAAACGTATTTTATATTAAAAAATATCAATTTATGTTATTTTATAACATAATTAATTTTATGCATTTGGTTACTTCTAATGTGACGTATAATAACAAACATTGCTATTTTTTTTATTGTAATAAATATTAATACCATAAATTAGGTCATACTTAAAATAGTCAAGAGAGAAGCAACTTAGTTATCATAGTTAAAAGTAGCAAAAGTACAATTGATTCCTACACTTCTAATCTTTTTTATAGTTAAATCCTATCAAGCAATCTTCCAATTCGTGTAGTAAAGCTTGAATATCCAAGCATAAAAGATCGGCGAGTTTGGTTCTCCACCTTCATCCTGCAAAAAATTTTAAACGAGTTTGAGTCAATTTATGTATGTAATCTTTTGGTGTGCATTTTTCTTGCTAAGGACTAGACCTTCACAGAATATTGCCCATAGCTCCGCCGACACATTTGTTGTTTCCCCTATGTTCACAGCCATGGCAACAATGAAATCCCCATCCTGCTTTTTTTGTTGCAGTAGAAAAAGCTCCTTCCGTGTTCAACTAAAATTCTGTTTTTATTGAAGGCTCCCATCCGATCAATTGAGGAATCCTTTCACCGTGACTGCTTGGAATATCAATCTCTCCCCCCTTTGGAGAGATCTAGAAAACTGTTTTGTTTAGTGCATCACTGTTGACTATTTTCAATTTGTTGTGCTATGTATATAGTGAAACAGATTCTTCTTCCATCAGCCTAGCTACCCGCCTAATATGCTCAGCGGCCTACTATGCCAAACCCGCCTTAAGTACACACATTTAACCCCGACTATCCACCTTGCCAATTTTAACACCAACTAGGGACCTTAACAAGTAAATCAGCCAGGTGGACTTGGCTGGTGATTGGATTTGGTTGAAGAAGTGTCATATGCGTCTACTCACCAGAGTTACAAACTGGTCTTCCAGCTGACCCTCCCCTCCCCTTGAACACTGAGTCTATCTACCATTGTATAATAAAGGGCTTTTAATTTTGAAGAGCGTGATATACATTATTTACTCATTACTTAATAGTTTAAACTTTTGAGAGAGATGGTTCCTAACACGGTATCAAAGAAAGATTTTATACACAAATCAAAAGCCCAATGGCCAACACATAAACACTCTGCGTCACCCAACGTAAGCGGTCCACATGTTAGGCTCAAAATTACGCCACATGTGAAGGGTCGTGTTGAGACTACATATCCTACATCGGGAAAAAGAATCCTCACAAAGCAATATATAAGATGGAGGTGCTAATCCACCCATTTCCCATTGGTTTTGAGTTGGATACTCCGAACTCTAATATGATATCAGAGGAAGACTAAACTCTTTGTGTTTGTGCTCAAAGTGCGCCTTTGGTTTGGTTTCTTTCCACATGCGAGTAGGGTTCGCACGTGAGGGGGAGTGTTGAATAACACGATATACATAGTTTGGCCACTACTTAACAGCTTAAACTTTTGGGAGAGATTGTTCGTAACAATTAATACTAAATTCAAGATACCCCATATTTTACTAATCCTTTGACTTACCTCCAGCTTTTGATAGACCTCTAACACTGTCTGAATTTTTTGTTTCTTGACCATTTTGCCCTTCACTATTCATCTTCTTCAAAAAATACTAACCCATATTTTCTTTCTCTAAATTTACAACAAATCCATCTCTCTCTTTAAAACTCAATCACTAAAATTAAATGCACTTCCTCTCTGTTTCTAATCCAATCCTAATAAAAACCCCCATTAACAAATACTCTAACACTCTTTCTCCCTCTAATACTCAAACACATGCTTGCATAAAAGGGTAAAGGGATAAAAGAATATAGGGGATAAACCAAGTTTGATACCTCATTGTTCAATCCAAAATCATTTCCAACAATAAACCCATTTTTACACCCAATTTCTAAATCCAAAATTGTTTCTATTAGTAAACCCATTTTCATACTCAATTTACAAATCCAAAATCATTTCTATCAATTTACCCATTTTGATACCTTTTTTACTCAAGATGAATAATTGGCTAGGAGTTTGAAAATGGAGTGTATGGAGTCTTGAGCTCATGTTTATGAGAGAATATGTAAGAGACCAATACACACATATACGTATATATACATTTATAGTGTAACTAGTTTATGTTGTAATATTGGAGCAATTTGTTGAAATTACAAAGTGGGTATTGGTTGAGATGGAAAAAGAAAAAGATGAAGTGCTGCCATTTATTAATGCAAACTAATTTTAGAGATTTAAAATTGTTATGTTTAGTGTTTAGAGAGAAAGAGAGAGAATGAAATTATATTTAGGATTCATAGATCTAATGAAGAAGATAAGGGAATTTTCGTCCACTTAA
This sequence comes from Lonicera japonica, assembly GCA_021464415.1. NCBI lineage: Eukaryota > Viridiplantae > Streptophyta > Magnoliopsida > Dipsacales > Caprifoliaceae > Lonicera > Lonicera japonica. The sequence goes on along the minus strand of CM038471.1, from coordinate 1,309,257 downwards.
TAAAATAATTAACAGTGTTAGATTTACAACAGTAACACAAGGCAACATTTTCTTCTCGCAATCACCTTGAACTCCAAATAAACCTAGCCAGCCTCCACAAATGGCTACCGCTCTTTTAGCTAACGACTTCCCCTTTTGAAGGGGTAAATGGTTGGATTTCAAAATGAAATTTGGCAGATTTCATCAAAAAATTCAACTGAGAAGACTATTTAAAATTCAAAAGTTTAAAATGCACATATGTACCAATTTTTTGGTTGACCCATTTCTATGTCGATGCTATATGAAATTTGGTAGAAATTATCTACTCATGACGTAGATCATCTCACCAAATTTCATCAAAGAATTCAATCATTTACTCCCTCAAAAGTGGGAGTCCGTTCATTAACTAAAGAGTGAAGCCTTTCTGGAGCCCGGATAAGGAGAGACAAGAAACAAGGCTTCTAATTAAACAATCATGTACATTCAAAGGAACACTCGCTTTCCAAGTCACCATCAACATATTTCAGAACTTCAAGTGGTTCAAAACTCAATTAGATTCCATTGAGCGAAAAAGATAATAAAAGAATCCCCTAAAGTTTCAACAAAGATTCTAAACCACAAGAAAACATACTTCCAAGGACTATGAAATGATGCATTTCAAGCTCCCACTAGAATCCCAACTATTCAAGAGAACTCCATGTTTCCATAGATCCCGAACTCAAGCATTAACGTCATGTCAACTGCACGTTGAAAATCATCCCTAGATCAAGCTGATGGCATGAGTGGTATCGCAACCAACAAGACCCTCACTTTGGGTTTGAATCCAAGCTCCAGCAACCTAGTGCTCTTATATCCCTTATTCCCCTCCCCCACAGCACTCCACCGGACCAAAGAAGAACACATGCGGCTCAGCACATATGGTAAAAATGAGCAGATAAGCATTGGACATATAACATATTGTGGACAAAGCCAAATTAATTCAATTTGCTAGCTCAATGACGGATCTGTAAATTAGAGTTAAGCAAATAAACCTACTGGTATTTTAACATGCTTCTTTGTCCCTAATTCAAGCATTAACAGCATTATTATCGACCAACCTAAAATCTGCTCGTCGACATGTACAAGGACGAGCAAAGTGGGCATAGTTTCAGGATTTCAACCATAAAAGAAGGGCCAGTATTTGTGCTCGGGTTTGTACAACAGGCTTAACAAGACTCACAACAAATAGTTAAATTCTTAAATGTTAAATAAGAGCATGCAATAAGTATGAAAAATGAATCAAATGAGGAAATAGTACTTGCAAAGAGAATAAGTATAAATTATTCCTAGCCGCTGAATTCAACTTCGGTAACAGGCCAAGAATTAGTTTAAGGGGATGTAAAGTTGTAAAAAGAACATGAAAAAACAATAACAAAATAAAAATGGAAGAATGCTTCAACAAGGCATTGCCACCATACTACTAATGTAAATAACAGAAAAGCTCATGTTTTAGTGTACCCATGCCTCCAATAAAGACAACATATATAATGAATGCAATTTGAACATATGCATTTGTTGACCTTAAAGTCAATTAATCTTATTTTGATAATTACAATAAGTTAATAAAGTGTTATTTAACTCGGTTGTTCTAATGATGATAGCCATATTAACCGATATACCTTCCGACCAAGTGTAACTTCAAACCGAAGCAAATCTCACACAAGCTTTACAAACGCCCTACTCACAAGAAATGAACTCAAGTGATATACATATGCTATACAAAGCCAAGAAAAGATCTAGATCATCAAGCAAGTGAAGATATGCACAAGAATGATCTCCACATGTTCTACAAGTTATCAAAATAAAGAAAGGATCAAGAACATCAAACAAGTGAAGATACGCACAAGAAAATCAAGCATCACGAAGACTCGAATTATCATTAAATGGAGTGAGTACTTAGATTTTATGTAAAGATACTTTATTGATCAAATCCCTATAGCTCAAACATATTTTTGCATCTTTTAAAGATTGATTCAAACTTGCTTGAAATTGAATTTATTTGAAAAACATCATTTTACAAAAACCGAGTTTCAAAATAAATTCATATTAATTTTAAATGATCATATTTTAAGCTATAATAAAAATGGGTATCTTAGAAACATATATTTGAGGTTCAAAAATCATTAGAATTTTATTTGGAATTAAATTATTAAATTGAAAAAATATTTTTATTTTTCGTTTAAAAATTCGCTCAATTTTGGTCCAGTTTTGATCTAACGGTAAAATGGAGGCCTTCCCGAACTCCGATCATTTTGAAATTTTTACAGTAGTTAGACAACATCTCCTGGCAATTTTGACTAAAATTTGAGCATGATCCAACGGTCTAATTGAGAGAAATTACAAAACAATTTTGAATTGTTTTGTCAAAACTAGCTGTTGGAAAGTTTGAAAATGTATACCTTGGAGCCAAAACCTCTCTTAATCATCCCCAACGGCCATATGATTTTGTAAGCTATAAATATGATGTCTTAGACATGTTTTAATACACTTGAATCATTCTACAAACTCATTTTACATATATACAAAGTTATTCAAGTATTCAATTCATTTAATTGATCAATCTTCCATTTTTGAGCTATATACTTTGATCAATTTTGATATCTCTTAGTGTGAGCTTCATTTGTATTTTGTTATACACAAGAGAGATATTGTACATTGGTGTTAGCCACCAAAACTTATTCAAATCATATTTGTGAGAGTTGTATCTCATAGGTTAGCAAGAGGGTATTTTGTGAGAGTATTGTGGTGTAGCAATACTTGTAGAGTGTGTGAGAAGAATACACTTGTAGTGGTTTGATCTTCACCCGGAAGGAGATCGGTTTTAGTGGAAGTTCTCGGGGAACTAACCGAGCGCGGAGTAGGGGGAACAAGCCGAACCGTGTGGACAAAAAATCTTGGATTTCGATTGGTTTAATCTTTCTAACTCAATCTCTTTATTATTGATTGTTTTGTTATTGCTTACATTCCTTGATATATATTTGTTAAGTAAATTATTTTACTTAAACTTTTTGAAAATATTTTTAAATTCCGCATTTAGTTTTATAAACCCTATTCACCCCCCCTCTAGGGTATTTTCCGACCTACAACATTAACTGCATGCATCAGACTACATCAAGCATGTTAAATAAAACGTCATCAACTGATAGAAAAGATCATAATGTTGAACTTGATACTTCAACCTAGCTGCTAGATTCAGCATAATATCCACAGAAAATATATTACAAGACAATATTCACCAAGGCTTGGTCCCCTTTGATTGCAAAGTCGAAAAATTATTAGAAAGCAATTAATTTTTGTGAGGAGTTGGAGAAAGATATTAATGATTTAGTGAGATGTTCTCCTATATTTTCTATTTTTTCCCGAGAGTTCCATATTTCACCCATAATATCTTTCTTCCCACTTCACTTAAATATAAAGATTAAATATATAATACTGATCGTGCACTCCGAAAATTATTATATTTAGATCCAATGTCAAAATCAAATAATATAATCATTTGGTCAATGAATTGAAATGTTAAATGTTGATTTTCTTGAGAAAAAGATTTGAAGAGGTTAGATAATTTAATATTTCATGATTCAATTGTGATTTTGGAACCAAAAATGTTATTATTTTGAGGGTTGGATTAGCATACTTGGCATTTTCAACTTGGTCTCTCTAAATTTCAAACACATCGCTCCTAAATCTAGCTAAATCGAAGTGCCATTTTGGTATCGTCTAGGCCAGATTTAACCTTTCCTCTTTAATATTTGATTTCCTTAATGCAATTTTTGCTTTGTTCATCAATTTTTTTCCTCTTAATGTTTTATTGCCCCCACTAAAATAATAAAATTCTAGCTACGTCCCATGTCCCACAGTTGTCAAAAGCCAAAGGTGGGACCAAGGCGCGACGGTCTTTAGAGCCTAGGTGCAGGCGTGCGCCTTTTCAAAGCGAGGCCCACCACATACAAATACCTAAAATATATATTTCTAATCATAATTTACACCAACTACTCTAATGTCACATCATCTAGAGCAAAGAACTAAGTGATGATGAAACTGTTGAGAAGCCAACTTATAAACACTATTAGGCTGCCAATCTTTTGCCTAAAGTTTAGTGATGATCAGAAAATTATAGGTGAGAGAAACAAAATCAGTATTTTCTTCATAATTGAACAAGAACAAAAAGAATAGAAGAAACCCAGAAAAGAAATCACTCAATGAAGCAATATTATTTGCATCTCACTGAACAAAAGCAATTTATAACTAAGAACATAGTAAACTAATTACTGAGAAAAAAAAATCAGAAAGAGGAGTATGTACTATGTAGGAAGGAGAAGAAAGAAGGAGAAGCAAAGCTTGTGAGGAGAGAAATCATTGACCGAGTGAGGAGAGAAATCACATTGCACTGCCTAAAAACCAAAAAATAAATAAATTGTTTTCACAATAAAAAATACAAATCGGCGCCTCACTTGAGAAAATCCCTCGCCCTGCACCTGGAGCCTAGGCACAGAAGGTGCACTTAGTCAAACAGGATGTGCCTTGGAGGAAGCGACTCCCCTTACCTACGCCTGGATGCACCTTGAGCCTAAGCACGCCTTTTGCAATCATGCCTTGTCCAGTTCAACCAAAAAAATGCTATTCGTGATGCACTAAACAACAAAAATGTAACCTATCCGAGTGTACTTCAGCTCACCCCTTTGTCTAATCCTAGGTTCAACCCTGTCCATAACTCCTTTGAAGTCAAAGAAACAAGTTGAAAATGAAGGAAAGAAGTACCAATTGCACAAAAGTAACATAATAACATCATCTCTAATTTATGCAATAGTATCATCAATACTTGCTGCTACTGCTATTAAGATGTCAACCTTTAATATCATAATAACAATCTTAGTTTGCTCATACACATACAGACATACAGTCCACAAGCATTTTCATCGATTAAATGCACAAATTGTGACGTACTCAGTTCAAAAGCCTTAACTAACTATTTCTCGAATAATTGGAAGTATGTAACATAAATTTATACCCCCTTTTAAGAGTCCCACTTTGATTGTTGTACTTCTTATAAAAATAGTGATTTCAACCTAACCAATGGTCAAGAGTACAACTCATTTACTATGATGAAATTTGGTACATTGATTATGTCCCAGAAATGAAATGGGGCTAGTTTGACACGCACCAAAAAGGGAAGTGGCACTCCTACTTTGAGATGGGAGTACAAATATTGCACCAACACTAGACCAGTATGCCACACAGGTATGACTAAAACTCATGTAAATTGAACATTTGAATATAGCAAATCAAACCAATAAATAACCTAAAAAGATTATTAATTACTCCTAGCCACTGAATGGTACCATATTAACAATATTCGCTATAGTAACAAATAATGTCTAAGAACAATATTAAGCTGAAAGTCAACGAAAAAAGTATTATGATCCTAGATACGTTGATCATTGAGAAAATCCCAACACATATAAAAATATAACGCCAAAATATATTACCAATCCACCAGGGGCATGAAAAATATAACATCATTTAAAGACTCAAGCAAGTGGAATATAATTAAAATCTGAACATCAAAAGGTTAATACATAGTCTTGTAATAATACCAAATATTGACATTATTCTACATCAAGATGTAAATGATACAAAATATTTAGCAAGTACAGGCATTATTAGTCTACGTCTGCAAGGAAACGGTACCTCGTGGACTAGTAAAAAGAGCCCATTAATTCAACTCCATGGCCCAAAATTCGACCCTCCTATCCAAACAAATGAGATTCAACTTCGCCCAACTGCCTTCCCTAGATTTGGGTTTTTTCCCCTTCAAAGAGTAAAGCGAAGCACTCCTTATAAGTATCCACCAAAAAGGTGCAGTTAATCCCACCAGTTATAAGGTCCAGCAGCTGTATGCATCACTTCCAATTTAAGTTGTATATATTACATTCAGAATTTTGCTTCTCGAGGCTTCTCGAGGAGTAGGTTAATCAGTAGGTGGCCTGTATGCGGCAATTGCTGCCTCCCATTTATTTTCTGTTTTTTTAAATATGATTTTACTTTTACTTTGATGAATAATTATTCTATAATTTTAAGTTGTATTATTTACTAATTTATAACGTAATTTATATATTAATATTAAGATTTAGCTTGGACTACATCAAAAATTAAAATTAAAATTAAAACAAACTGAAAAAACAAAAATATATTACAATGTAATAAATTCTACAAAACAAAATGAGAAAGCAATTGGAAAAAAATTTACATATCCTCATGAATCATGATAGATGACTAATCCAACTTATCCTATCCTCTCGAGACATGTTGAGGAAGAAATATTGCCACCCCTCTGATTCTATAAATTTTGCTACAACAAGACTTATTTGATGTCCATCAAATCCCAGTTCTTGAACACCCTCGACACAAGCCGCAAAGTTCTCCGTGAAGTACCATGTCGCAGGGGCATTTATTGTTGGATCTTCTGACATCGACATGTTCGCTCGTGCAATCATCTATAATGAGTGAAAAAAACAATCTCGGTATATATAACAAACCACCATCAAATATACTCATAATTTTGTTATAGTCATACACACACACATATATATATATATATATTCTTCATCACTTTAATTTTCTTTTAGAAATATAAATTATTCCCAAGTGTTTGATATAATATATAAATATAATATGCAATATATTTTTATGCTGTGTATTATATAATTAAAAATCACAAAAAACATAATAAAACAAGTCATAATTATTAACAAAAAATGCATTTTTATGAATCCAACAACCTGAATTAAAAGAGATCGAAGGGTTTGGATGGCTAAATTATTAGGTTAACAAAATTCAAATAACAAACTCAGAATCAAACAAAACTCACTTGATAAAAATCAAACGTAAACAAAATACTCAAAAAAATTTGTTGTTATTGTTACCTTTGACATTTCCAACCGTTTCCTTCCGCTTCTAGTTAACACCATTGATTTGGTGAGTATATAATATATAGAAAAAGACTCTAGATTGATTATTTGGTGTGTTTTTGTTTCTCTTTACTTTGTGAAACCTGCAGCATATGAACAAGTAGTATTGTGAGTATATATAGGTAAGTGCATACTCTCACATCATAGAAATAATCAACAAAAAAATTACTCCTGCAATCCCTGATTAAGAATCCAGGTCTTACTCAAATGGATATTCAGACTTCGATAGTTTTCGACTTTGGTACTTGTAATGGAAACCACTAATTTCAACCTAAGCATTATTCAATAGTCAATGACAACTTATTTGAGACACCCAAAAAGGAAAGTCGACCATGAAAATCGGAGACTTGCGGGAAAACACAGAGATACTCTTCTTGTCCGCTGGACACAATTTTAAGAAGATTTCATCACCAATGTTCTTGTTCGAGAACTATTGAAAACACCCATATTTCAAACAATTTAAAGCATGTAAAGATCAAAAATTAGCAGAATATATCGAAGGGCCACCCACATGGGCCAGGGAAAATACTACCTATCCACATACACACTAACAACAGAAGACACACCAAAAGCAAAAAACTACGCACCTTGGTGTCATTCAGACCCCACTTTTTACAAAGCAATCAATAGTAATGCTCTGATCTATACCCTTACACTTACCCTTAATCTTCTTGAATGAAATCTACCTTAAATCTTGATTTTTAAAACCACGTACCCTTACCCCAAGTGTAGCCAACTAATATTGAAAAATTCGTCTAAAAAAGGGGTATATCCTAAAAAGCCTAATTATCGTTACTATCAAACACCCAAATGCAAAATATACTAGAGAAAAAGAGGATAGGAAATAAACCCCTAAAGAGTTAATCACTTTGAGAAGACACAAAAAAAAGCCCTAAAATTTTTTAATGAAGGGAGAGAGAGAGAGACAGGATACATACCTATCGAAAGTCGAAGTCCGGTGGCGATGACGGCTAACCTGTGGGATGAGAGAGAGAGAGAGAGAGATTATTGTGAAATTAGAGAAGAAAAATTAAGGGTGAGTTTAATGTAGCACAGATAAGAAGAGGGTTGGTTGGTTTTGAACCTGAGGGATGCCTCAAATTTCTAGATTTTTTCTTTGCTTGCTTGCCTTGTTTTCACTCTCCATCTAATCTAATCTAATCTTCTAATAACAGGAAGGAAGGGAAGTGAAGAGAAGCGAAGAGTAGTGACGAACTGACGATTCAGTGGGGTGTTATTTTTTCACTCTCGACCATGGTGCGTGGTGTTTGTTTTTGAACGATAGGACGAGGGGTGTAGTTTAATGGCCTGAGAGGCGAGTGGTAGTGGATTCCCGGCCTCTTGATACCAACAGTCCAGCGGCTCTATACATCACTTCCAATTTAAGTTGTATTTATTACAGTCATAATTTGCTTCTCGAGGAGTAGGTTAATTAGTAGGTGGCGTGCATGCAGCAATGTACTGCTGCCTCCCATTTCTTATTCTTCTTCTTTTTTTTATATGATTTTACTTTTACTTTTATGAATAATTATTTTATAATTTTAAGTTGTGTTATTTATTAATTTATATATTTATATTAATTATTTATATATTTATATTATAAAATAAGAAAATGATAACATGTGCCTAATTTATATATCTATATTATAAAATAAGAAAATGATAACATGTGCCTTTAGGGCACATGTTAAAATTATTATAAATGAAAATAATAAAATTTTATATGATAATTTGTTCCATATTTAATGTATGTTGGGAGTTAATCATTTCTAAAAATAAATATTTATCGTGTGCCATTAGGACACACATTAATATAACCCTATAAAATATTATATTTGGAAAAAAAAAGTAAAATAATTTAATCGTTAAAAATAAAAATATTATAGCGTGTATTAATTCTACACCCATTGATGAGTTTTATTGACACATCAAACTTAAAATACCAACACACCAATAATATACACATAATAAACTCTCGCACACCAATAATTTTGTCTACATTAAAAATGTCATAACTTAAAATAAAAAATTTAAAAATTAATAAAAATTTAATATTTAAAATCTACTAATCAAGATAAATCAAACAAAATCCATTGTGATTACTGAATTATGTAAAAAATCAAAAAAAATTACTAAGTAACATTTAATGTTGTACTTTATTGGTCATCGCATTCTGTCATTTTCAGGAGTGCTACCGATACATTAGTTCAATTTTTGGACTAATTTCAAATAATACTAACAGACGTGATTGGATTATTTCACATATATTTTTTTTCCTTTTTTGGTTTAGTTAATTTTTGTTTTAGTAAATTTGGTTATTTTGTGCATAGTAGATTAAATTTTGACTGGTTTTTTTTTTTTTTTTGGAAATGGCGGACGAGGTTGAAGTCTCTGAAACTCAGGCCAGTCTTCTACCGGAATGTCGAATCCAACGACCGGTGCGGCTTCAGAATGAGATTCTCCAGCGAACTGGAACGCAATGAAAGAAATTCGATAGTGTTAAACGATAGACAACTGAAGCTAAGACAACTATCACTGCTCATTGAGCTTTGACTTAAATTTAGGGCTTCGGAACCGAAACCTAAATCTCCTTGAAATTATAACGTCCATTTATACTCTGTTTTGTTGTTGTTAATAACTCAAAACAGAGTGAAACATAGGGTGTTTATGATTGAAGCTTTACAACACCCAATCAATCATCGCCATCACTAACACCACCGACGATGCAATCCCTTTCCCTGCCATTCTTCTTTCGTTCTTTCTTTTGCCATTCTTTTTCGCCATCTTTCACTTTCTTCTTTTTCTGCCATTCTTCTTTGCTCTGTTGAAATTAGTAGAGAATTGCAGAGAAGAACAAGAATAAGTACTTTGGAGGAAGAAGAATAAACGAAAAGGAAAAAGGAAAATGACTTAAATGCACCTAACATTTCATACATGACATGGTTCCGTTAATTTTTAACGATGGAATTTGACAGAGTAGCCACTGGCAGTAGTTTTTTAAAGTTTAATTGTTCGATTGTAACAAAATAAAGTTCAATAATCATTAGTAGAATTTGCCAATAGTTCAGTGACTATTGATGGTATTTACTCTAATTATAGATATGATATTATTTATAAGAGTTTTAACTTTAAATTAAATATGTTTTTAAATGCACTTATTTGACTTTTTTGAATTATTGTTACGTTTATCTTTATTTGAATTTTTTGTTATCTATTTTTGAATTTATTATCATCTACTTAATTCCGTAATTACTTTTATATTTAGTTTTGGATATTTATCTATAAAAAGGATTGTTTTGGGATTTAACATAATTAATTGAAATAATTAAATATTTTGTCCTTCAAACTAATCTTTTAAAAGATTGTCCTTTATTGGAAAGAGCGTGTAACATTTGTCATTTTAAAAAAAAAGCCATTATTATATTAAGGTGGAAAAAGATAAAGTACAAAAATATGATATAATTGGGTGATTTTGATATCCTAAAAACACATGGGTTCACGTTTCTTTTTGGGTATTTAAATAATTTTTGACCATTGGCTAAGAATAACAAAACAAAGAAATATATATATATATATATATATATATATATATATATATATATATATATATCTTATAATATAGATAGAAATTTTCTGTTAGAAAAAAACAAAAAAAATGAGAGTAATGTGAAAATTTTAACTCAAAATGAAGAAGTATGTCGCATCAAATAAATTAATAAAAATAATATGAATGATATTCATATGAAAAATTAACTATATAAGTAAGAAAAGTGGATTACAATAGGTTTTCTATAATTTTTGTCTTACAAGTAATTTTATATTTACAAATGGTTTTTTTTTTATCAGTAAATTTTAATATATAAACGTTAATAATTTATAGTACTTGTATTCAAATTTAGTGTATTTTGAATTTCATAAAAATAGGTAGAGAAAAAAATAAAAGATTAAATTTGTGGAATAAAAGAGACAAAGTTGTTGACTTTTGTGATTTGATAGGTTGAAAACACATCTAATAATGGTAAAATTTTATTTTAATTTTTTTAATTTTTTTGTAATTGAATGTGGAGTATTGATTAAATATTTTAGTGATATGATAGTTCTTTCTCTTATAATATAAATTATACATGTCTGTATAAAATCATAAAATTGGTCATAGTTGGGATGTTTGTAATTTTTTGGGGGGTAAATATTGTACGATGGGGATAGACAGCACTTGAATAATACTTATGTAATGAAGGAATGCATTGTCTTGGTTGATCAGACGGGGTGGAGTTTATTAAGGAACAAGACACTGATACACCGATTTATATCTGTGTGATACTAGACACACACTGTAATTGCACTCTTAATAGTTTGCTAGCCTCTAGCAAAAATAGGGTGGGGTGAGGTGGGGTGGGGTGGGGGTAAGGTGTAGAGAGTATTAGTAATAGAAAAAAACAGAAGTGCATTTATTATCATTCCCCAAAATTTGAGAAAATATTAGGTGCAATAGAGTGTACCATGGTGCAATACTCCCGCGTGATACACTAGAACCAAATTGAGGATGAGATCTCAGCATATACAAATAAAATAAAAATTACAAGTAAAAAGAGAATTCTTGTTAACAGACTTTTGGTTTTTAAATTGAATTGCAAGTCCAGAATTTTGAAAAAGGTAGCCCAAACCAAAATTTTAAAAGCTGTGCCAGTAGTTCTCTGTGAATGAATACACAAAGTTTTTTCTTCAACATCGGTTTTAAGTGTAGTAGTAATCCAGTAGATTGGAAGGGTACGCAAGAAGAAAATGAATGAGTATCTCTAAAATAAAAATAGTCCCTTTTTTTTGTGTTAGTTGTTTTTTGTCCATTTTTAAAAATGTTATAGCTAAAAGCTATAACATTTCATATTTAAAGAACAAAGAACATGCAACTAATAAAACTTACCTCTAATAAAATATTTAAAATTAGATAATTAAATAAATATTTAGTTATTTATTTAATATGTTGTTAGAATTAATGATAATATATTTTTTAAATAATTAAAAATTAATTAAATTTAAATTTTAAAAAAAATATAAAGGCGAAAAATTATTCAAAGAAATATGATTGTGTTACGGTTGTAGGTAGGAAATGGAGACTCTGACAGGAAATTTCATTTAAATAGGATTGCTATCTTTCTAAGAGCATATGTAGTAAGAATGGTAGCAATAAATCAAACTTACCATATGTATAAATTTAATTCATGCGGTTTTACTTTACTTGTATAAGTCATACGTGTGACCTTTATTTGTACAAAAGAAATTAATGCTTTATCCGGTTTGTTGACCTTAAAGTCAATTAATCTTATTTTAATAATTACAATAAGTTAATATTGTGTTATTTAACTCGGTTGTTCATTGATAATAGTCACTTTAACCGAAACATCTTCCGACTAAGTATAACTTCAAACCGAAGCAATCATATTCTCACACAAGCTCTGCAAATGCCATTCATTCACAAGAAATCAACTTTAGAGATTCACATGTGCTATACAAAGTCAAGAATGATCTCAAGATGCTCTACAAGCTATCAAGAACAATAAAGAATCAAGAACTTCAATCAAGTGAAGATACGCTCAAGAAAATCAAGCATCACGAAGACTCGAAGCATTTATAAATTAAGTGAGTGTTTAGATTTTATGTAAAAGATATCATTGATCATTTATATAGTTCATGAAATGCTTTAGCCATGTCAAGATTGATCAAAACTAGTTTTACCTCTAAAAACGTATTTTACCGAAAATTAGTCATCTCGAAAAATTCTCTATAATTTTATAAAAATGATTTTTGATACAAAAACTATATTAGAAGTCTTAGAAACATATTTTTGACATTCCCCAAGCATTGAAATCAAATTTGGAGCCAAAATGCAAAACTTGGAAAATTGCACAAAACATCCCAAACTAGTGCCATGTAGCCGACTCCATGAACATGCTGGAGTCGACTCCCTCATGGAAAAGCCATGGAGTCGACTCCATGAAGACTCAGGGAGTCGACTCCCTTGAGTAAAACTAGCCGTTGGAACTTTTTCAAAAGTGTATTTTTGCCCCATTATTTTATACATCCACCACAAACGGCTACAAACTTTTTCCACCTATATATATATGAGTTCTAAGACTCATTTTAAACAACTTGAATGATCATAAAAACCCATATTTCATATATTCACATTATTCAAGTTTGAAAGCTAAGGCATTGATCAATCTTTTCATTCTTTGAGCTAATATTCATAGATCAATTTTGATATCTCTTAGTGTGAGCTTCATTTGTAATTTGTTATACACAAGAGCTATTGTACATTGGTGTTAGTCACCAAATTATTTCTTTCAAAACGATAAGAGAGGCTTATCTCTTAAGATAGCAAGAGAGGGATTTCTTGTGAGAGTATTGAAGGTGTTTCAATACTTGTAAAAGTGTGTGAGAAGAATACACTTGTAGAGGTTTGATCTTCACCCGAAAGGAGATCGGTTGTAGTGGAAGTTCTCAGGGAACTAACCGAGCGCGGAGTAGGGGGAACAAGCCGAACCGTGTGGACAAAAAATCTTCGACTTTGATCGGTTCTATCTTTCTATCTCTTGCTTTATTATATTGTGCTATTTGTTCATTGTACTTGGAATTATTTTTGTTATTGATTGCTTGATAAATATAGACATAATATTTTTAAATTGTTTTTAAAAATACGATTAAGTTTTAAAAACACTATTCACCCCCCCCTCTAGGGTATTTTTCGACCTACAATTGGTATCAGATGTTGTACTCTTGTTTTGATTTAACAATCTTAGAGTTTACGATCATGTCTATTTATCAAGGAACCGGAATTAACGAAGGTTCTTCCACCACTAGACCACCGCTATTTGATGGCAAAAATTATAGTTATTGGAAAAGTCGTATGAGCACTTTCCTTCAAGCTAGTGATTTTGAACAATGGAAAGTTACACTTATTGAACCATATAAGATTACCAAAATCGATGCAAATGGTATAGTCACTTCTAAATCTATTTCCGAATATGATGAGAATGATATTAAGAAAATTCAATTTAATGCCAAAGCCTTGAATACTCTACATTGTGCATTAACTATAGATGAATACAACAAAAATTTTAGTTGTAAAACCGCCAAAGAAATTTGGGATAAATTAGAAGTTGCCTATGAAGGAACTTCACAAGTTAAGGATGATAATATTAATATGCTCGTTCATGATTATGAACTTTTTAAAATGGAGCCTAATGAATCTATTGCTTCTATGTATAGTAGGTTCTCTATTATCACTAATGCTTTAGATATTCTTGGAAAGAAATACTCTAATGAGGATAAAATTCGAAAGATTCTTAGAACTCTTTCCAAGAAGTGGAGACCCAAAGTAATGGTTATTCAAGAAGCCAAGAATCTCAAAACGTTAAGCATAGATGAACTATTGGGTTCACTTAAAACCCACGAGAAGGAATTAGAGAGAGAAGAAGAAATTGATTCAAAAGCCAAGAAGACTCTTGCTTTCAAGGCAAGTCAATGAGAGAATGATGAAGAGTCAATGGGCGGTGACGATGACATGACTCTCCTCTTTAGAAACTTCATGAAATTTCTAGCCAAGAAGAAGAAGTTTCAAGGAAAAGAAAACAATTTTGGTTCTTCATCAAATAGAAACAATGATCGATCAATTCAACCAAGAGTTGAAAACGAAGAAGTCAAAAAATGTTTTCATTGCCATGAACCGGAACACTTCAAAACCAATTGCCCGATTAGAAGAAATAAGAGAAGAGATAAAAGAGATAAAGCCTTTAAACAAGTAAGGCATGCCCTCAAGGGGACTTGGAGTGATTTCGAAGAGGGTGAGTCCGATGCCAACTCTAGCGACGAGGAGACGGCAAATCTTTGCCTTATGGCAAGAGACGATGAGGTATGCTTAAAAGCCAAGGGTAGCAAAACCAAGTGGTTCTTGAATAGTGGTTGCTCAAAACACATGACGGGAGACAAGAACAACTTCTTAAGTCTAATTCCCAAGCGATGAGGGAATGTGACGTTCGGGGACAACGCCAAGGGTAAAATCATCGGTATAGGTAAGGTTGGTAAGCATTCTACTTGCATTGATAATGTTCTATTAGTTGATGGTTTGAAGCATAATTTACTTAGTATTAGTCAATTATGTGATAAGGGTTATGAAGTTATTTTTAAATCCGATCGTTGCATTGTTAAAAATGTTAGTGATGATTCCATTCTACTTGTTGCATATAGAACTAACAATGTGTATACTCTTGAGCTTGATGACTTATCACAACAGGATGTAAAATGTTTATCCGCTATCAATGATGTATCTTGGTTATGGCATAGAAGATTAGGACATGCTAATATGGGTTTGATTCATAATTTGTCTAAGAAAGAGCTTGTTAAAGGATTGCCTAAAACAAAATTTGTTAAAGATAAAATTTGTGATGCATGTCAACTCGGTAAACAACACAAATCTTCTTTTAAGTCAAAAAGGGATATTACTACTTCTAGACCACTTGATATATTGCATCTTGATTTGTTCGGTCCTATTTCGGTTGATAGTCTAGGTGGCAAATTGTACACTCTTGTTATTGTTGATGATTACACTAGACTCACTTGGGTGTTCTTTCTCACCCACAAAAGTGAAACTCCGCATGTTTTCGCTAAGTTTTGTAGAAAAGTTCAAAATGAAAAATGTGTTTCTATTGTGCATGTTCGAAGTGATAGAGGTAGAGAATTTGACAATATTGATATTGAGAACTTTTGTGATGAGCATAGTATTGATCATAATTTTTCGGCACCTAGAGCTCCTCAACAAAATGGTGTTGTTGAGAGAAAAAATAGATCTCTTCAAGAGATGTCTAGAACTATGCTTAATGAACATTCTTTACCGGAGTATTTGTGGGCGGAAGCCGTTAACACCGCATGCTATGTGATTAATCGTACTATTATTCGTAAAAAGTTAGATAAGACACCTTATGAGCTATGGAATGACAAGAAACCAAATATTGCATATTTTAAAGTTTTTGGTTGCAAATGTTTTATTTTAAATGATCGTGATCATTTGGGAAAATTTGATGCTAAATCCGATGAAGGAATTTTTCTTGGGTATGCCACTAATAGTAAAGATATAGAGTTTATAACAAGAAAGGTTTGGTAGTCCAAGAATCTATGCATGTTGTGTTTGATGAGACAAATCATTTCTCACCCATAGTACATTCCGATGATGATGTTGAAATTATCCAAAAGATTTCGGATATTCAAATTAATGATACATCTAAGGAAGAACCATCGAGTGCTCAAGCTCCTCCTAAGGAGTTAAAAAATAAAACCGAGCAAGACTCGAATGATTTGCCTAGGAGTTGGAAATTTGTGTCCAACCACCCTATTGATCGAATTCTTGGAGAGCCATCTAGTAAGGTCATGACTAGATCATCCTTAAGAAATGTTTGCAATAATGTGGCATTTGTTTCTCAATTTGAGCCTAAAAACATTATTGAAGCCGAACAAGATGAATCTTGGATGATGGCTATGCAAGAAGAGCTCAATCAATTTGAGAGAAACAAAGTGTGGACACTTGTTTCCAAACCTAGAGATCATACTATTATAGGTACCAAATGGGTATTTCGTAACAAAAAGGATGAAAGTGATGTCATTGTTAGAAATAAAGCTAGACTTGTTGCCCAATGATACAATCAAGAGGAGGGCATTGATTATGAAGAAACATATGCACCCGTTGCACGTCTAGAGGCTATTCGCATGCTACTTGCTTACTCATGTTTTAAGAATTTTAAATTATATCAAATGGATGTGAAAAGTGCTTTCTTAAATGGTTTTATTGAAGAGGAAGTTTATGTGAAACAACCTCCCGGTTTTGAAAATCATGTTTATCCGGATTATGTATTTAAATTGTCTAAAGCTTTATATGGTTTAAAACAAGCACCTAGAGTATGGTATGATAGATTAAGTTCATTTTTGCTTAATAATGGATTTGTTAGAGGCAAGGTAGACACTACTTTATTCATTAAGAATCATGCCAATGATATGCTACTTGTGCAAATTTATGTTGATGTTATTTTATTTGGTTCTACTAACGAAAATTTGTGTAAGGATTTTTCAATATGTATGCAAAAGAAATTCGAAATGAGCATGATGGGAGAAATGAACTACTTCCTTGGATTACAAGTAAAACAATGCAAAGAAGGCATTTTCATTAATCAAGAGAAGTACGTGAAGGAACTTTTGAAGAAATTCGACATGTAAGACGCAAAGTCCATGAGCACCCCTATGAGTTCAACATTGAAGCTAGACAAAGACGAAAAAGGTAAAAGTGTGGACATCAAAAAATATCGAGGTATGATTGGTAGCCTATTGTATTTAACGGCGTCTAGGTCGGATATTATGTTTAGTGTATGTCTTTGTGCACAATTCCAAGCGGATCCTAAAGAATCACACTTACTTGCCGTAAAACGGATATTCCGTTATCTTTCCGGTACTAGCTCATTGGGTTTATGGTACTCAAGAGAGAACAACTTTGACTTAATTAGTTATTCCGATGCGGATTTTGCCGGTTGCAAAATCGATAGGAAAAGCACTAGTGGTACTTGTCATTTTCTAGGACACGCATTAGTATCTTGGTCAAGCAAGAAACAAAATTCGGTGGCCCTTTCAACGGCCGAAGCCGAATATGTGGCGGCCGGAAGTTGTTGTGCACAAACTTTGTACATTAAACAACAACTAGAGGACTTTGGAATCAGTCTTAGCCACATTCCCATAAATTGTGACAACACAAGTGCTATAAGCTTGACCAAGAACCCTATACAACACTCACGTACTAAGCACATTGAGATAAGATATCATTTTATTCGTGATCATGTGCAAAAAGGTGATGTTGATATTGAATTCGTTGGCACCGAATCGTAATTTGCGGATATTTTTACTAAACCACTTTCGGATGACCGCTTTTGTACTATTCGACGTGAACTTGGTATGAGTAGAGCTTGTGATATCTAGTTTATTCCAAAAAGTTCATAAAAGAAATTAATAAAGCTTATGCTTGAGCATACATCATTTATACAAATTTATTTTAAACATTTGTTTAATCTTAATTGTATTAATTATACATGTTATTATGGTATTTAACAATTGTTTTTATGTTGTAGTATGCTTAATTAATGTTGGATTAGCAAGCAAAATTTTTTTTGGTGAAAAATTGACAAATCCATGATAAAATGCCCATGGAGTTGACTCCCCAAGTACCCATGGAGCCGACTCCCTGACCCAGTCGACTCCTTTCATTTCTACTGAGTCGACTCAGCAGCTTTATATACACATCTTCTTCATCATCTTCACAACCCACGAATTTTCCCCATTTCTACACATCTCAAGCTTTGAAAACTCAAACCCACTTTAAATTGTTGCTACATAACTACTCTAAAACATCTATCCATCATCTTTACACTATAAATCTTTCATAATCCATCTTAAATCAACCCAAAACACCACTTTCTCTCTCTCTACACCAAACCCTCACTTCAAAATCCAAAATCTCTACATTCAAACTCAAATTTCTACAAATTACCTCTCAAAATCCATCTAAACCTTATTTCCTCAACCTTATTTCATTTTTACACTTCCAAAATTTCAAATTTTCAAATTTTTTTCAAAATTTTCAAAACCCTCAAACCCACCATTTCACATTTCTATGGCATCTCACTCAAGAAGGAATACAAGGAGATGTACTCGGGAACCGGAGAATGTTCCTCAACCGGGGCAAGGTGATTTGCCTCCTCTCTTCCTCACCCATGAACTTGAAGCCCGGTTTCACAATGATTTTGCAAATCGAGCCATAATTGAAGGTAAACTCTTCGATCAAGTGTTATTTTCTGAAAATGAGTTACGTATTACTCATGTATTCCGTAGACAAGGAATTCTAAATTTTTTATGCATTAAGGAGGATATTTATCCTAGGTTGGTAAGGCTATTTTATGCTAATTTGCATCACCCAATTACTCCGGAAGGCGAAGTGGATAGATCCCTTCTTAGAACATTTGTTAAAGGGACTCTAATTACATTTTCAAAAGATGATATTGCTCGTATTTTTGGATTTAGTCGGCAAAATACCACTATCGTTACTTTAAATTTTGAAGGAATTTTTTGTTACACCCGACAAAATGCTGTTCCTCCTCTTTTAAAAAGGCGCTTTAGAAATGTTGGAGGAAATTGGGATGATAGAATCACGGTTGCTATGCTTACTCTTCATGCTCGTCTCATTCACCACATCATAACCTATTGCTTATTGCCTAGAACGGGTAGTCACTCCAAAGTGACCAACCTTGACATCTTTCTTACTTGGGCAATCCATAGTCTTCATAAGCTTGAGTTTGCTAGCCTAATCTTTGATAAAATTTATGAGATCATGAGCCATGGAAATAGAGGACTCGGTTATGGTATGGTTTTGACTCGTCTTTTCAAGCACTTTGATATTCCTTTGGATGACGAGACGGATGGATATGAACTATCGGAGCATGATATGTACTCGGAACGATCATTTCATCTCATGCACTATCACTTGGAAAATGGTCGGTGGATTCCTAACGATCCAAATGACATAGAGCAATCCAATGACGACGAGGAAGATGAACAAGAAGAAGATCAAGATTCCCCACATCACTCTCCTGTTCGCCAACCAAGAGCTATGAACCGCCATGATCAAATCATGGATGCCATCAACAACCTCAACATCAACTTGACCAACACTCGTCAAGAAATGCACCATCGGTTCAATCGACTTGAAACGGCGTTTCAACACTACCATCCGGACTACATCTTTCCGGGTTGGCAACCATGGGATCAACCGCCACCGCCGCCACCTCCACAAGAGTGATTCTCACCTTTTTGATGAAGAAAAGGGGGAGAAGTATATGTGTGTTATGTGTGTGTCATGAGTGAGAATGGTACACACTCCTTTAATTTTTATCGTTTGTTTTTATTATGCTATGTTTGTTTGTTTTATGATTATCAAAAACTACTAAGTTTGCTTAATTTGTTTAAGTTTGAACTTATCCTATCTATGCAAGTACTTTTTAATTCATTATTTCTTGTATAATTTTTATCTATGCCCCTATTTAGGGGGAGCATATTTTTCATATGCTTAAAATTATTATCTTTCTATAAACACACATTAACTTTATTGTCATCATCAAAAAGGGAGAGATTGTTGACCTTAAAGTCAATTAATCTTATTTTGATAATTACAATAAGTTAATATTGTGTTATTTAACTCGGTTGTTCATTGATAATAGCCACTTTAACCGAAACATCTTCCGACTAAGTATAACTTCAAACCGAAGCAATCATATTCTCACACAAGCTCTGCAAATGCCATTCATTCACAAGAAATCAACTTTAGAGATTCACATGTGCTATACAATGTCAAGAATGATCTCAAGATGCTCTACAAGCTATCAAGAACAATAACGAATCAAGAACTTCAATCAAGTGAAGATACGCTCAAGAAAATCAAGCATCACGAAGACTCGAAGCATTTATAAATTAAGTGAGTGCTTAGATTTTATGTAAAAGATATCATTGATCATTTATATAGTTCATGAAATGCTTTAGCCATGTCAAGATTGATCAAAACTAGTTTTACCTCTAAAAACGTATTTTACCGAAAATTAGTCATCTCGAAAAATTCTCTATAATTTTATATAAATGGTTTTTGGCACAAAAACTATATTAGAAGTCTTAGAAACATATTTTTGACATTCCCCAAGCATTGAAATCAAATTTGGAGCCAAAATGTAAAAGTCAGAAAATTGCACAAAACATCCCAAACCAATGCCATGTAGCCGACTCCATGAACATGCTGGAGTCGACTCCCTCATGGAAAAGCCATGGAGTCGAATCCATGAAGACTCAGGGAGTCGACTCCCTTGAGTAAAACTAGCCGTTGGAACTTTTTCAAAAGTGCATTTTTGCCCCATTATTTTATACATCCACCACAAACGGCTACAAACTTTTTTCACCTATATATATGAGTTCTAAGACTCATTTTAAACAACTTGAATGATCATAAAAACCCATATTTCATATATTCACATTATTCAAGTTTGAAAGCTAAGGCATTGATCAATCTTTTCATTCTTTGAGCTAATACTCATAGATCAATTTTGATATCTCTTAGTGTGAGCTTCATTTGTAATTTGTTATACACAAGAGCTATTGTACATTGGTGTTAGTCACCAAATTATTTCTTTCAAAACGATAAGAGAGGCTTATCTCTTAAGATAGCAAGAGAGGGATTTCTTGTGAGAGTATTGAAGGTGTTTCAATACTTGTAAGAGTGTGTGAGAAGAATACACTTGTAGAGGTTTGATCTTCACCCAAAAGGAGATCGGTTGTAGTGGAAGTTCTCGGGGAACTAACCGAGCGCGGAGTAGGGGGAACAAGCCGAACCGTGTGGACAAAAAATCTTCGACTTTGATCGGTTCTATCTTTCTATCTCTTGCTCTATTATATTGTGCTATTTGTTCATTGTGCTTGGAATTATCTTTGTTGTTGATTGCTTGATAAATATAGACATAATATTTTTAAATTGTTTTTAAAAATACGATTAAGTTTTAAAAACCCTATTCACCCCCCCTCTAGGGTATTTTTCGACCTATACGGTTGAACCACAGCTGTATAGAGCTTTTTTTATATTTTTTTGCTCGAACGGAGGAGCCACAACCGTGTAAGAATTTGCTAATTTTTTTATGCTAAAAAATCCTTGAGAAAGAGTTAAAAAAAAATAGATTAGCTCATACAATTGAGTATGAGGCTTTTCTCTCACTCTCATACGAATGTGCCTCAGTTGTATGAGGCTTTTCCATCATTCTCATACAAGTAAACTTCACTTGTACGATACTTTTCCTTTTTCTTTTAAGCAAAAAATTCATACAAGTTTGGCACTATATTTTATGTTATATCCGGTATAGCTACTCAAATCACTTGTTATTATCCAAAAAACAACATATATATATATATATATATATATAACTAAATATAATAAAAGTGAGTTTAAAAATGACAGAAAGAAAAGAAAGAAAACTAAAAATAGCTTGTAATAAATGCGAAACAATTGAAAATGACAATAAAATAGTTCCTTATGGCTTTGAATGTTGCTTTTGCAGGAAAATAAAACTAGATATAATAAAAATCTGACTATAACATTTATATTTATTTTACTTCAAATAAATATTTTATTACTTTTTATACATATTTTATATTCATTTTTTTTAAAACTAGGCGGTGTCCGGATCAATCTCTGGAAGGTAATCGCTGAACCAAATCTAACAATTTTTATTTAGTTTTTATTACTTATGTCAAGTATCTAAAAGTATAGAAGGAAAGTACAACTAAATATAATAAAAGTCTGACTTGAGAGTTTGTGAAAGAATAAAACGTTATTTTTGCATCGATGATCCATTTAGCGAGTTAATTAAGAGATTATGCCTTGGATTGAATATTTGATAAATATTGATTTCTTCTTTAATTCGCTTTAATTTAATTTACTTAAATTTACAAAAATTCAAACCCTGTCATTTTATAATTTTAAATCTTTGAAGAATTAAATTTAATCAATCTATGTAAATTTGATCTTTCTCACTACTATACACAAACTATTTTAAATAAAAATTATATTTGTTAGAGTTGACACCCACCAATTAACCCAACTTCATATGCATATTCTCTTTTAGAGAATCATGATTACCGTTGAAACGGACTGCCTAAATGCTATCAATCTCATCTTGGAAGAAGAGGAAGAGGAAACACATCCTAACTGCATTCTAATTGACGACGGCAAGGAATTGAAAAATGAAATGGAAGTGAAAATTGTGCACATCCTTAGAGAAACTGACTAATGTGTGAATATTATAGCTAAGATGGAGGGTGAACAGCAAGATCAAAAAAATAGAATACAGATCTCACCAAATAAAATTATAAAAGAATGCAATGTGATTTAAGAGGAGTTGCAGATGGTTAATGTATTGAGTTGAGTTTTTAAAATTTGGTATTTAGTAGAATTTAGAAGTATGTTAAAAAGTGAATTTGATTTTTGTTTGAGTTGTTTTCAATCAATTAAAAAATCTCATAATTTTTTTTTAAAAAATAGTCACAATGGTTCTTATTTTATAAATTTCGACGAGTAGGTTTTAAATATATAATTTTTTATCTAATTTTAAATTTTGAATTTAAAGTTATAATATTTTAAAAAAATTAAAAAGAGAAAATAATGTGAAATAAATTTTAAAAAATATAAAAATAAAATTAATTTTAAATTGAAATTTTAAAATTTTAAAATAAAAACCCCCACCAAAATTTGTTTGCTTTCTAGTTTTCTTGTTTGTTGCTTTTCTGTTGAGTTTTTTTTAGGAATATGCTTCTTTTGAAACTTATTTAGGTAAATAGGGATGTTTTTATCTTATTTGTAGAAATGGGGTAAAGTAAAAAACGCCATTGTATATGGCGATTTTATGGTTAAAAATGCCATCACATCCGGCGTTTTTAAGTTTTCTGGGAAAAAAAAAAAAAAAAACAAACTAAAATCGCTGTTCATTATGGCGATTTTACCCATAAAAACTCCACTAAGAGTGGCGATTTTAAGCCATCTTAAAAAAAAAAAAATTAATTAAAAATTAAAAATTAAAAATCGATTTTCATTATGGCGATTTTATTCATAAAATTTAAGATACATAATTGGTACATAATGGAATTGTGTTTAATGTTAACCTTCTTTTTTTTTTTTTTCTTGAAATAAAAACAACCCCTCCCATTAACCAACCATTTTAAGCTCAACATTATTCTTTAGACAATTCAAAACATGGTTAGATAGTAGTTAAACTTAATTTTATTATACAAGTAAATACACATATTGGTTCAATATATTTCTTTTTAAATCAAAAGTATGTCATATATAGGTTTTTTTTTTTTTTTTTTTTAAGAGATAAATAAATAAATAAGAATTATGTTCATAATTAATGAATCAAACCTCGTGATGGTAATTAAGTTTTAATTTTATTGCAAATTAACAATTGCAATCATTGATTCAAATAAAGATGAAATGGGCTGGATTGTTTGCGCATGAATATGGAGGTGCTCTTGTGAATCAAAGATTGCAATTGTTAATTTGCAATAAAATTTCCACCACCGGTCCCAGTAGCCCCTCCCAATGAGTACCCAGACATTAACCGACTCCGGACAGTGTATGCAGAATCGATTGTAGCTCGGGAACAGCCCGACGAGGAGTCAAGAGATAGCGAAGAGATGAAGAAACTGAAAGAGCAGATGAAGGTTCTGCGAAGAGGGATTTCTCTGATAAAAGGGGCAGATGAGATCACAGATATGAATGCCTTCTCCCTCTACCCAGAAGCCAGAATACCTCAGGGATTCAAGCTCCATTATATCACCAAATTCACAGGTACCACACCCCCCAAAATCCATCTTCAATCCTACATCAGATCCATGCAAGTATCCGGCTGTGGAGAGCCGGAGCTGGCTCAGGCCTTTCACATGACTCTCACGGGGGCCGCCCTGAGATGGTTTTTTGATCTGGAGAGATACCACACAAAAACTTGGGGAGATATCGTCAAGGAGTTCATGACCAAGTACGGGTCCAACGAGAATTTAGAAATTATCCGTAAACACCTGGAAATGGCCAAGCAAGGCGAGAAAGAGAGCTTCAGCAACTTTGTCACCCGCTGAAGAGAAATGGCCTCCCAAATGTCCAAGCGGCCCGATGAAGAAGAGCATTTGGAGATTATACAGAAGAATTTTACTCCAGCTGTATTGAACTGCATGGGAAAGCATGTATTTCCACACTTTAGAGCCCTGTTGAATATGGGGTCACAAGTAGAGGAAGAATTGGCCAAGAAGGCAGAAACGGATACCAAAAAAGCCTCTTACACCGGGAGAAAGACGGCCACTCTAGCCGTAAACCAACTAAGCTCATACCCGTATCAACAAAACCCATTTCAACAGTCACAACAAGTCCCTCCAATGAGTTGGCCTGCACAAGGAGACTCTTCGAGCACCGAGGCCAAGAAAAGGAGAAATTTTTACACCCTTCCCACTACCCTGGTCAAAAGCCTGGAACTACTCCGAAAGGCCTGACTGATCACTCCACTCAACCCGCGCCCCCCACCAAACCCTATTCCCAGCACCTGGAGAATGAATGAGAACTGTGCATACCATCAAGTAGCGGGCCATGACACGGAACGCTGCTTGGCTCTTCGCCATCGTATCCAGGACCTTATTGAAGCCAAAACCATCCCCGCACTTGGCGGGCCCAATGTTACCAACAACCCCCTTCCTAATCATGCTCCACCTGCAGGAATTAACGCCTTGACCCCTGATGAAGAAGGCTTTGACCCCTTAGGACTCATTCGGGATGACCCAGCCTATAAGGCCCCCGTTATGCTACCAGCAAAGGCTCAAGTTGCCCCAGGCCTCAATCCGATAATCGACTAATGGATGGCCAAGATGAACTTCCTACCTGGGCAGGGTTTAGGAAAGACAAATCAGGGAATCTCGCGGCCACTTACAATCAAAACCAATCCCGAAAAATCTGGGATAGGATGGGCCCAAGAGAAAAAAAAATAACCATGGAAACCCCGAGGCCCCCCTAAGGAGACAATCTGTATGACAGAAACCTCCCCCGGGACTTTCAGTTGGTCGACAGAGCCAGAGTCATCAGAAATTCCGGAAGGATCAGACCCAGCATCCCTTTGGATACAACAAATTATCCGTTCAGGAAGGGTATACCAGCCACCACTGATGGATGTCGAGAAATCACCACCTCCTAAAGAAATAGGAGAAGATCGAGTACTTGAGCAGTTGAAGAAAACCCAGGCACACATCACCATTTGGGGCCTCTTGGTTGCCTCCAAGCCTCACATGACCGCTTTCATCAAGCTCCTTGACGAGGCCGTCATATCACCAGACTCCACGCCCGAGCAACTGCCAAACATGATCGGGTCACTTACAGTCCAAAGAAGCCTGTCATTTTCAGATGAAGACTTGTTTCCATTGAGGAGGAAACACAGCCTGGCCCTCCATATCACTGTCCGAACTAGAGGCAAAATCCTTCCACAAGTCCTCATCGACAACGGGTCAACCATAAACGTCTGCCCCCTAAAGACCGCCAGATGTTTGGGTATCTTAGACTCAGAACTTTTCCCGTCGGCTGTGACCGTTAGAGCCTATGACAACACCAGGAGAGCCGTTCTGGGTTCTCTGAAGCTTGATCTCATGGTCGGTCCCGAAAAGTTTCTAGCCGACTTTCAAATCATAGACATTCCCTCCAGTTTTAACCTACTGTTGGGAAGGGCATGGCTACACAACATAGGAGCACTCCCTTCCTCCTTACACCAAAAGATCAAGATACCGTTCGAAGAGAACATAATCACCATCCAAGGAGATCCTGAAAGGATCTTGGCAGATCTGGAGTTGCTTGTATTGGGCATCGGGAGTCAAAGTATACAGCTGGAAGGCTTTTCTTACGAGCCTCAAGTACAAACTCTCAGCACCCAGATAATCGAGTATCTTCCCCCTGACAATATCCCTGGTCTTAGCACCAAGATCAAAAACATGCTGAGAATGATGAAATACCTACCTGGAGCCAGTCTGGGAATGGGACAGCCAAGATTACCTCAAGCCTTGAAACCGGTAATGAGGTACGAAATGAAAGGTTTGGGGTACCAATGCACCGAAGAAGACATCAAGAAAAAAGGGGTCGAGGGCATCAATATCCGAGTTTCAACTCTCTGAACGGGTTTTTTGTCAAAGAAGGAGAGGACTTCCCCTTTTGCGGCTTTCAGGAGCCTTGGAGAAACAGCGACGGAGAGAACCTTTCGGGATGGGAAATCTTCTATGAAGATGACCTGTATATCAAGAAGAACATCATACACAGCTTCTCTACCAAGTTGACAATCGGGCCGAAGGAAGAAAATGAAGACAAAAAATATGGGAAGGAAGAAATGATCGGAGATCTTTTCGACATCATGGCTCTGGGGGATAACGAGCCAAGAGACGACCCTGTACACTTGATATACGCTGATCCGGACTACCAAGGAGGAAGGGGGAAGAGTGAATTTGTAAGGGTGAGAGGTAAGAGTGAGGGTAAGGCTAGGGAGGAGTCACTCCTAGATTTACTTTTTAAACTTGTACCTGTAAACACTATTATCAATGAAGAAAAATCTATTTTGCGTTATCCTGTTATTTTTAATTCTGTAATTGATTATATGGAGTTGGAAAGACTCAACGAACACCCTGAACGGGAGGAGCAGCGTATACAGAGCGAGGAAGGAGACACTCTTGTAATTAACCTCGGGACAGAAGAGGAAAGAAGAGAGGTCCGCATTGGGGCAAGTCTAAGTGAGACAGAAAGAGAGGAATTCACACAAACTCTGAAAGAGTACGTGGATGTCTTCTCCTGGTCTTATGCGGATATGCCAGGTTTGAACAGTCAGATAGTCATGCACGAGATACACCAAGCCAGAATTTAGGCCCGTCAAGCAGAAGTTGAGAAAACTTACGCCAGAATGGTCCTTGAAGGTGAAAGAAGAAGTGATGAAACAATTGAATGTGGGTTTCTTAAGGGTGATCGAGTACCCTTCATGATTAGCCAACATTGTGCCCGTTCCAAAGACAAATAGGAAAGTCCGTATGTGTGTAGATTACTGAGATCTTAACAAAGCTTGCCCAAAAGATGATTTCCCATTACCTAACATCGACTTGATAGTGGATAATACCGCCAACCATGCCCTGAAATCCTTTGTGGATGGTTTTGCCGGGTATAATCAGATCAAGATGCACCCGGATCACCAGGAGAAAACTGCATTCATCACACCATGGGGAACATACTGCTACACCGTTATGTCATTCGGGCTGAAGAATGCCGAAGCAACATATCAAAGGGCAGTAACAGCTATCTTCCACGACATGATTCACAAAGAGATAGAGGTGTATGTGGACGACATGATAATCAAGTCAAATGAGAAGGAAGGCCATGTATCTGCTTTACAAGCTTTCTTTAACCGCTTCCGCCAGTACCAGATGAGGCTCAATCCCCAGAAATGTGTGTTCGGGGTAACCAAGGAAAAACTCCTGGGCTATGTCGTCAGTAAAAAGGGAATCGAGGTAGACCCTGCCAAAGTTCGAGCTATCCGAGACATGCCCGAGCCTCGTACCGAGAAAGAAGTCCGGGGATTTCTGGGTAATTTGTAGTACATCAGCAGGCTCATCTCTCAGCTTACTCAAACTTGTGAACCCATCTTCAAACTTCTGAGAAAGTCTTAACTAGGAGAATGGGACGATCAGTGCCGGAAAGCTTTTGATAAGATAAAGGACTACCTATCCAACCCCCCAGTATTAGCCCCACCACAAATCGGACTACCACTAATTCTATACCTAACCATCACTGACTCGGCCGCAGGAGCCATGTTAGCCCAACACCTGACCTATACCCGGAAAGAGCAGGCCATCTATTACATCAGCAAGAAGCTGTCCCCGTTCGAGATAAACTACACACCGTTGGAGAAATCATGCACCGCTCTCGTCTGGGTAACACAGAAACTACGGCACTACATGCTGGTTTTTCCAGTCATCCTGGCATCACGAATTGATCCGATGAAATACCTCTTCGAGAAACCAGCTCTCTCGAACCGAATGGCAAAGTGGTTATTTCTACTCTCCGAATTCGACATCACCTACATGACCCAAAAAGCAGTCAAAGGCAAGATCATAGTTGATTACCTGGCCCACAATCCGATATTGGGAGACATGCTAGAAGAAGGCAAGTTCCCGGACGAAACCATCATGAATGTCGAGATCGATGAGGACTGGAAATTGTACTTCGACGGGGCCACCAACCGGAACGGAAATGGGATAGGCATCCTGTTAGTCTCTCCAGACCAAACTCACTCACCGGTATTATATCGTCTGAATTTCTTCTGCACCAACAACATGACCGAATATGAAACCTGCATACTCGGGTTAGAGATCGCGTTCCAAAGGGGTATAAAGAGAATACAGGTATACGGAGATTCAGCATTAGTGGTCCATCAAGTTCTGAAGGAATAGAAAATCAGAGATGAGAAATTAGTCTTTTACCTCACCCGATTGGAGGATGTCGCGGGAAAATTCGAGCATGCGGAGTTTTATTATGTCCCTAGGTCACAGAACAGTTTTGCTGACGCATTAGCAACCCTGGCATCTATGATCGATATCCCGGAAGGGATGGAAGAAATAACTCTTACAGTACAAAAGAAGTCAGGATCAGCACACTGCATGGCCTTGGAGGTAGAGAATGAATAGGAAGGGGACTCAACCACTTGGTTTTACGATATCTGAAACCTGTTGAAAAATCACCAGTATCTCGAGCAAACAGACAAGAAAACACAGGTCACACTCAGGAGATTAGTTTCAGGGTTCATACTTTGTGCCGGTAGGCTATATAAAAGGAACTACGACGGGACCCATCTCCAATGTCTCGCAGAAGAAGAGTCCGTCAAAGTAATGGATCAGATACATGGGGGCGATTGTGGATCTCACATGAGCGGACATACACTTGCCCGCAAGATCATCAGACAAGGCTATTACTGGTCTAGCCTGCAGAACGACTGCGTTAATCACGTACGCCATTGCCACAAATGCCAAATTTATGCTAAATCTCAGAAACTTCCACCAAAAGAGCTGTACAACATGACTGCTCCCTGGCCTTTCGTGACTTGGGGAATTGACATCATCGGGAAGATTTCACCCAAAGCCAGTAACGGCCATGAATTTATACTAGTGGCCATCGACTACTTCACCAAATGGGTGGAAGCCGAGTCATTCCAAACCATTGACGCCAGAAAAGTTGCCCGATTTGTTCGACGGAACATCATCTGTCGGTATGAGGTCCCACATGAGATCATCTCGGATAATGGCACTCACTTCGAAGGAGAGGCCAATACAGTTATGGAGGAATACGATATCACCCGACACAAATCTTCGCCGTATAGACCACAAACCAATGGGGCAGTTGAAGCCGCCAACAAGAATCTGAAGAATATCTTAAGCAAGATGACCGACACCTTCCGGGACTGGCCAAAGAAATTATCATATGCATTATGGGGATACCGCACTACCGAGAGGGTCTCTACCTGGGCAACCCTGTTTTCTCTTACATATGGAATGGAAGCAGTCCTCCCTGTTGAGTTAGAGGTCCCCTCTCTCAGGGTAATGCTAGAGAATCAAATCAATGAACTAGAATGGGTTCAGGCACATCATAACGAGCTAGCCCTACTGGATGAGAAGAGATTGAAAGTCGTATATCACGACCAAGGGTATCAGAAAAGAATCGCTCGCGCATTTAACCAGAAAGTAAAGACTCGGGGTATCAATAAGAATGACATCATATTGAAAGAAATTCGAGAGCCAGCCAGAGATCCAAGGGGAAGGTTCGGGCAGAAGTGGATAGGGCCGTACATCGTCAAAGAGATCGATACGGAGGGTGCCGCTATACTCGTTGACTTAGACGACAATTACTGCATTCACCAGTCAACATGGCCCGACTGAAGAAGTATTATCAATAGGCATAACATGTATAGAAAATAACTACGTAAACTTGAGCCCCAACAAAAATTATGTTGTTTTAAAAAAATCAAAAAGGGGGAACGTAGGCAACCTGAGAAGTGACTTCAGGCCTGGTTTAAACATTATAAAGAAATTTATTTCCCATAAGCAGTCCGTCATATATTATTAAAAAGTGGTTCAGAACACCGAAAGTTATAAAGGAGATACAACATACAGAAGAGACTAATCCCTAGGGGTTGGCCACACTGGGTCCTCAGTAGCCAAATCGATTCGAGCCTCATCTAAAATTTGATACGCAAAAATAATATTATCTTCAGTGGCCTCAGTATCCATGAATCGGAACCACTCCATTTGAAAGGGTTCGTCAATCAGTTCTCCTTTCAGAGATTGCCAGCAAGAGCGGATAATATCAGCCCAGAGGGGCTGGGTAATACCGAAACGGGCATAGTTGAACTGACGAGTCAGTCGAGCACGCCACATCCTCTCTACCGATAAAGAAACATGCGGGGTCACAAATTTGGACTCAGAGGAGAAGTTGTTCAGACCAAGGGGAACTTCCTGAGGAGCGTTAAACTGCCGAAGAAGACGTCCTGGGAAATAAAAGGAGGTAAACCAAAGCTCGTGAAGTCGAACATAGTTCTGATCCCTTGTACTAAGCACCATCTCCCTCAGCTTCCACCAAAGAATCTTCCACCGGATAGTCCAAAAGTTCTCCGAAAACCACACCATCCAATCAGAGGAAGACATGGTCAAAGCTCCAAAGAGGGGACGACGAAAGAAATGCGTCGGATTATTGAGCCGAACCCCGTTGAAGCCTACCGATCGAAAGCGCTCCAGCAGCCACATGTATAGTAAACGCAGACTCCCCCTGAAGAAGGGTGAAGCCCCCCTTTGAACATCATCTAGGCCGTTTAAAGTCTCTGCAAGAACAATCGGCACTATAGACTCCCCATTTCTAGCCTGGTAAATCAAACTCAGAATAGTCGGATCAACCCGGGAGGAACCCGTCACCAGCAAAATATCAGAAACAAGGCAGATTAGGGCCGCCGCAGTACGCCCCACGCCGTAAGAGGCTCTATCTTCATAACGATGAAGGAACCTCACCATTTTATGAAGGTCAAGGAGTCCGTTAGTAACAAAACCATCACAGGCCGCTTGGGAAATGGCTAACAGAGCAATCAGCATATCCCGAGGACCGATTTCTTTTATAGGAACTGCCATTGGGAGACGAACGTCAGAACGCAACAACCAAGAGAACTCCTCATAAGTCGGACAGAGCTCATCTAGTCCAAAGCGGAAGAGATGGTCCGCAGGACTCCAGAAATACAAAGCACCTAACAGAAAGGAAAAATCAACAGGACGATGGCACTAGCCCGCTAAAGGACTAAAAGCACCGAAGTTCAAACCATTTTCAGAAGATATCAAAGCATCTCGAGTGTTGATGTAAGAAAAATCAGATTTTGTGCGATAAGAGGACATTTTTTGGAAGGTGTGTGGATGAAAGAAGGAAGATGGGTGTATTTATAAGCAAAAAAGATGGTCCTGTGCCTGTTTGTCGCGCGACAAACCCATGTCCAGGAGGGATTGTCGCGCGACAAACCCATGTAAGGTCACCCTATTTTTGTTTTCCTTACACATAACAGTCATCTTGCCAAGAGAATCGCTTCTGGATGCTTTCTTGTTTTCACTTTGCTCTTTTGCAAGGGCCCTAAATACTACCGCATTACAAGGTATGGCACCTAAATTACTAAAACCATTTAAATTATCAAAGACAGAGAATAATAGTATATCATCAGACACAAATAAAGATTTTCATAAATCCAATAAAAGAACAGTTTTCAAAAACTACACATCTGTCTAAACATGCCTAAATAAATACATATCTGTCCAAAATTAACACTAAATGCAGAAAAGAAAAAAAAAAGAGGCTAATCTACTCGAGCGCGTTTTGACACGCTCCCACTATCACCCGAGCCCTCCTCGGGAGTAAGATCAACCACTGGGACGCCTGGAACAGGAGGAACTGCCGCCTGGGAAGGCCCCGTGGACTGGACCGGTGCCATAGGGCGGATCACCGAGGATCGGAACCGCCTAGAGGTCCGACTGTTACTCCTCTGAGACTCCGTCCGGGCATGAGAGGAAGTCAGGGGGTCCGGCCGTAAGGAAACGTCAATAACCCTCTGATAGTCACGCATGTATGCAGGAGGATCTCGACCGACGTACTGGAGCAAGTTCCAGTTGTAGAGGTACTAGGCGTGCCAAGCCCGCAGATCTGCCACCCGTACACTCACCCTCTGTAAAAGACATAAGATAAGAGAATCAGCACAGTCAAGAGAATAAATAAGTACAGATAAAAGCAAGAGAAGGTAAAGAAGGTACCTCATCACCAGGGCGACCACCCAAGTAATCGAAAGTATCCTCAGGAAGAGGGTACTCAGGGACAGGATATCGACGTAAACCGGAGCCGACATAAAGGATGTCTCTGGAAAGTGGGGGTAGATCTACCCACGGAATGGACGACCCCGCCGGAACAGCCTCAGAAGTGGACCCTCCCTCCTCGCGAATAGGGAACAAAAGAGGGCGAGAAGATGAGTCGCCAAGACTTGGAGATCGGGCTGGAGGCCCCATAGCAGTCGACGGAAGAGGAGTCAGCGTGGCTTAGGTACGGACACCGGGAGGATCCACCATAGCCGTCGCCCTCAAAGGCGGAACCTCACTAGAAGGAGTAGTCGCCGCAGCAGGAGGGGTCCACCCGAACTGCTCGTAATCCGCCCCAAGGTCCGTAGGCTTCTAGGACCTCTCAAAAAATCCTGCTCTCCCCTCGGCAGCCTCAGCAGCAGCAAAGAGGACCTCCGGAGATACAGAAGGGCCGGTAGGGAACTCAAAACCCTCAGCACGCCGCTCCTCCACGGGTGTCGTCTGAGGTGGCTGCTCCGGAGCTGCTGTCGTATCACTTCCCTCACCCCCTGACCTGTCACCACCCTCGGCAGCAGCAGGAATGTCCCTCTCCCCCTCGGGGTCCTCGTCCTCGGAATCCAGAATGTTGTCCCTCTGATAGGGGACAGGTGGCAGGTGACCCGAAACCGCTCTAGCTAGGTGGGTCTATCCTCGTATGTAATGGGAATCGCCTCTCAACGCCCGATATCTCTCGTAGAAGATCCGTCCCCGAGTCTCCTTCGGCTCCCTCATCAAATAACGGGCAGTAAAAGCGGCGTAGTCTCCCTCCTCAGTGAACGTCTAAAAGCCAAGACCGTCCACCAAGGCCTGCACCGTCACCGGATCAATCTCGCCCGTCCGCCTCATCAGGACCGGGGGGAATAGTGGAACCCGAGGCCACTGGGCCGGTGTGTGCTGGCGAATAACTCTCTCGTCTAAGTAAAAGTGAAGGCCGTACTCATTCCTAATCATTCGCCTAGTCCTCGAGGCGGTCAGAGCACGGCCATATCCAAAATGGAGACCCATATCACCCCAGGGAGCCCACTCAATCTACAAAGAGAACAAAATTTTATTTCAGTTATTTATATATCCTATTTACCATTTATTTATTAAAAAGAAAGAATACTAAAATGTTTACCTGCTCCTCCAGCAGGTCATGGACGGCAGTAGCACCAGTCTCTCGAGTCCGGTATACATAGGGAGCCCTGTAGTTCCCCGTAATGAATCGGCGGAGAAAGGGAAACTGATCCTCGTTCTCGACGAGGAGATCCACCTGGGCGCGCCCCAGACGGGTATACGCGACGAACCAACTCTAAAGAAGAAACATAAAGAATATCAGCAATAGTCAACATGTAAAAAGTAAAGAACTGGAACAAAGCTAAAGGGAACAAAGGTATATACCTCCCACAGCAGAGAAAAGCCCTTAAGGTTCAGGGCTAAATGGCGATAAACCTGGTCCATAGCATCATATAGGACTGCAAGGATGAAGCCTCCCCAGTCATAGTCAAACATGATGCTGAAGTCTCGAAGATAAGGCAGCCACCAAAGATGGGCCGTGTCCCCCCCCCACGAGCCTTGAATAGATCATGGAGCGTCAGTAGAAGAAGGACGCGGGCATACTGGCGCGCCTCCTGACGGGTCATCGACGCTCCTGAGGCAACTAATCGGGCTCTCTCCGTAGCTAGCCGAGTAACTAAGACGGCCCAAGGAATCGTATCACCGGAACTCCACCGCTCCGAAAACCATCCTAATGCACCAACGATGCCCTCTGCTGTCAGACACAAGGGGACATCGATCTGTATAGGGACCCCCCTGAAGGAATCCCGGTCAGAGCAAACAAGTCGAGGGGGGTCATCGTCATCTCCCCCCAGCTCCAGTGAAACGTGTGAGTGGTGTCCCACCAGTGACAGGCTAGAGCTGATACCAACACAGCTGCCATAGATACCCGCTCCGGGAGGGCATTAAAGAGAGAGCCGAAAGGAGTCACAAAAAGCAACTCCTGGACAGGAGCTGGTGCCTGTCGCCACTCTTTGGGTTCCATCCGAAATCTACTACCATGAAATTAATGGTGGCATTTTTCGGCACCACGTACCCTTCCAGCTCCACATCCTCACTCACTGAGTGCGGCATCACAAAGTGACTCGGCAGCTGCCTCCTCAACCCCTCCAGCACTACCGCTTTTAAGTATGGCATCTTTTGCACATCTTCTTCCTTCACCACTCTTAATCTAATTCCCATTTCCTCCCTTGACCGTGGTGGTGGTGGCGGTGGCGGTGGACCCATTACTCCCGCAATCTCTTCGTAGAGCTTTGATTGAATTTCGAGATACTTGACTATATTGGCTAGTATCCACTGCAAAGCAGTAGATGTAGTATCTGTCCCCGCGTTGAGAAACTCACTGCACAAAGTCACCAATTCTCCCTTCGTCAACTTTCTCTTTTGATCATCTCCCTCCGGCAATTGCAGATCTAACAGCGTGTCCACGTATGCCACCACACGCTCACTCTCCTCCTCCTCCTCATTGTCTTTTCGATTTTGCTGCTTCTTGTAGATAATTCAAGATTCAATAAGAGGTCTTAACATGCGCTCTTGTTACTCTCTCATCTCCATGAACTCCTTCCATTTCTTCCTGAACAAAATCTTCCCCAGTCTCAGGAAAATATTGAATATGTTAGGCATGTTGTAGCGGGCGAGACTGAGAAGCATACGGCGGCGACTCGTCTTAACTTGCTTGATTTGGTCCTCATGCAGCTTGTCTCCGAAGCACATGAGAAGGAGAAGGCATAACACGACGTAAAGAAGATGATCCATCACCTTGACCGGGGCGATGGTAGAATCTGAATGGTGAAGGTGGCCAAGGAGGACATCGAGGACCCAGAGGCAGGCGTGGGAGTAGGATTTAACACGGGAAGGACGGAGGATCTCTGAAGTGAGGTTGCGATGGAAGAGGCGCCAAGTGGGGCTATAAAACCCCTGAGGGTGGGTTCAATTTCACCAAATAATTTGGTGAGCCACACTAAGCTCCTTATTATCGGAACAGTAAGGGGACCGGGTGGAAGTTTCTTTTTAGTACGACTGAAAAAAAGGAAGTTGATGATGGCGGCGATACTGATGGAGAGGACGAGGATGAACCAAGTCTCCATTTTAGTTGGAGAAACTAACTTAACTGATCGCTTAATAAAGAAACGAATGACAATTGTATAAAGCTAAATTTTTTCCAATAATAAATAATATAGAAAAATAAGAATAAGTCCTTAGTTTTTGAAGTACACCATAAGATTGGTATTTATGATCACATTATTAAATGACCAGTTGACTTGCAATTTAAGCAATTTATGTAGTGTACGGTTAGCAATTTGACATCGATGGACAATAATACCCTTTATTTATTGATGGCATGTTTTTTTGAACAAATTAAATGATTTATGATAATGCATATTTCAAGTTTCCAATAATAAACATAAATCTCTTATTATATGTTACATAATTATCGTTTGTCATTGATAAATTTTAAAATTATTATATAAATACCGTATTTTTTTAAAAATCAATTTGATTTTTTTTCATTGTAACTATGGTTACAGTATTATTATTATTTAAAACAATTTGAAAAGTTTC
This sequence comes from Lonicera japonica, assembly GCA_021464415.1. Classification (NCBI taxonomy): domain Eukaryota; kingdom Viridiplantae; phylum Streptophyta; class Magnoliopsida; order Dipsacales; family Caprifoliaceae; genus Lonicera; species Lonicera japonica. The sequence goes on along the minus strand of CM038471.1, from coordinate 1,272,598 downwards.
CATTTTAATTTTATGTAAGTTTTTTTAATTATTTTCATGAAATTATATATACATAATATAATAATTACAATGGATCTTAATTTGCAGATATTGATTAGTAGATTTCAAATATATAATTTATATTAAAATTTATGTTTTGTATTAAAAGTTATTTCATTTTAAATGTTTATAAAAAAATTGAGTAAGAAATCTGATGTGGCATTGTAAATTAAGAATGTATTTTACACTTTTATTTTACAAAAAACTCATTTTTAAAAAACTGCCGGAGATGAAATTTTTACAAGTTATGTAAGTTTTACACAAAACAAAATTATACACTAATACTAGAGATGCTCTAATTATGGTTACAAATACAAATGATCTTTTTTTTTAATTATTAATAATATTTGGTTCAAAATATATGTTGTTTAATAATGCAAAAAAAAAAAGTAAATTAAGAAAGTAATTTGAATTTTTTAATTAACCTTCCTCATTTAAGCACAACCACATTGCATTATTTAGGAGCCATGTTTCAAGTCAATAACTACTGAAAGCCAAACATATTTCTTGTATAATCACCAAGATTTATGTGAATTGAAGCAAATATCTTGTTTGCATGGTTTTGACAACGTTTTAGTTAGCCACTTTGTATCACCAATTCAATGGACAGGTACGCTAGTTTTCTTTGTAAATATATACATATGTGGTTTCACATTTCACTATATCATGAAAAACCGTTGATATTCTTGTTGTTATATAGAACATATCACTATAAATGGAGGTGTAATGTGGGTTGACATTTACGAATGGACGTATAGTTGTTGTAAACAGTTAACTGTTCACGCATTTGTGAGAATTCGCAAATGCAATCCCCGGGCCTCATCCCCTAGTTTGGGAGTCTGAAACATCGGAAAGGATTCCGTTGTTCCATTTGCTTCTGTGTGTTGATAATTTATATCGGGTGTCCCTCTATCCTATTTATAGATGTAAGAGAGTTCGTTTCAGAGTCACCAGTACGTTTTATGAGAAAACGAACAAAAAGGTTTGTGTAAGAAAAAGGCCATAGACAAGCCTTTCCCTTACACGGTTGACTATGAAACCGGGATTCTAAAAGAGATCGGGAACTATGTTACGGTTTCGGAAGGTGTTAAGCACCCATTCTGCTCTTTCGGTCTCTAGTGGCTTTTATGCGTTTATTCTATTGGGAAACTTTGATGTTTTTACTGACAGTTTACTATTTCCCAAAAATAACTTGTAGAAAACCTGGTTTTTGGGGAAAATGGGGAATGGGATGAAAACCTTGTATTATGTGATCCAATGTTTTATTATAGTACTAATGACAAAGTTTGTAAGTTTTGAAATTCATGAAGACATTCCAGCATTATTTCCTTAGATAACAATGTTGATTTTATCTTTGCTTTGGTTTTATTTTATGAATAATATCGGAGCTTGTCGGAATTGATTTGATATGGAATTGAACTTTTGAGGAGAGCGTATCAGATAAATCATAATATATATGAAAGATAGGCTATACCCAATTTTAATTCCTAAGCAAGTTTTATCAGTCCAGCTTTTGAAAACTTGGTTTTGTCCGAACAATAATGTACTTACTTTTTCTGGTTTTGCAAATGGTTTTATCAGGGTTTTGTTTTGGAAACAGTAAACTATTTGTAACTTTGACAATAAGTTTATCAATGAATAAGCGGACATGAAAACTGATATGAGAAATGAAAATGAGTACACAGATATATAATTGAAAGGCTAGAAGAAACTTTCGTTACATTTCCGACGATATATATTAGAAAGAAAGAGAAAAAATATAATATGGCAGAGAAACTCCGGCGATAATCAGTTTTTCTTCTTTAGATATTTTTTAGAATTCAAATCCAGAATGAAACACGTCGAGTGTTGAGAATAGATTCGATGATTCCTCAAAAATCAGACGAGATAATATATTGCTCTTAATAATACTTTAAAAAGCAGAAAAGCAAAATGTATAAAAGAGATTTTTTAATTGAAAAGTTGCTGTCTCTAAACCCTTGGGGTGTTGGCCTATTAATTGTGCTCGGGAGTGATTGTCGCGCGATATTCTCTAAGAAAAGAAAAGTGTCGCCCAACATTTGGTCAGGTGTCGTGCGACAAACAACTAAAGTGACCCCTCTGACAAACTGATTTGTCAGAAAGTGGTTGGTATGTGTTTGAGGAACTTGTCGTGCGATTGATGGGTGATTATCGCGCAACAAATCCTATTAGAAATAGGTTTGTTTGGCCAAACAGACCACCCGGAGCAGTTTCTGGTGTTCGGATGGGCCCCGGATTCTAAAAAAGTGATGTTCTTGATATTTTTATGGTTCTTGCGGGACTCACGGATTGGGGTGTCTACAGCATTATAAACACATGTGCATGCCTATTCTAACTTCTTGCATTTTATTATTCTTTTAATGTTTTATATTTCCTTTATTATCACAAAACTATTGGTATTATCGAGTAATTGTAATACATTCTTTTAAATTTTTAACACATATCCAATGTAATCTATCATCATTATAATCATCTATACTCAAGAATTGTAGTTATTAAATAACTCATACAAAAAAAGCATATAGTTTATAATATACACATAAACATATATCGTAATTCACTTATTCAAAAAATTGAATGATTCATCTACACATATATAACATACGAAACAAATGAATTAACATATACCTTAATTCACTTGTTTTAATGCACATTTAACATCCATTATTCCATATATAAATAAATATATTTTATAATAAACTGTTTTATATCTTGTACATTTATAATCACAAATATACATCTCTGTTAACAATATAATTGTAAATAGAACTTAAAATAGATATGTATATTTTACAATCTAACAAAATGTTGTTCACTAATTTCAAGCATTAAATGAGCATTATATCTATAAATATAAAAAAAACAATGTTGTTATGAATAACCAACTTACATATAGATAGAGTTTGTAATTTTATGATATTATTAATTTATTTATTTTTGTAATAGTGTCGCATGGCATAGACATACCCTAGTATATATATATATATATATATATATTATAGATACATACTATTGCATGTGTTCGAAAAATAAATCAAAATATTTTTAATTAATTGTTTTTCATATATGTATATAATAAAGAACTAGTCCAATTTGCTTTTAAGGATACAAGTTTTAAAACAAGAGCAAATGCATGTAAATTTGACCACCTTTCAAGACTCTACAGACCTAGCTAAGCTTAGCTAGCTGGCGACAAGTCGACAAGTAATGAAGTAGCCTCTCTCACATGATAAACAGTAGCATTTCGTACATAATTATAATAAAAAGAGTATATATTAACTTATTTCTTTAGAGTATCTACAATGGTAATTAAAATAACAATTATAATTAATTTTAACAATATTGGCTAAAAACACTACCCCAATGGCATAATTAAATTCTAGCAAACTTTTAACCCACAGCCAAATCTATTTCTTTTATAATAAAATTTAACAAATTTCTTCAATAACTAAAATGAGAGACCCACTTATTCTATTGGCTAAAAGATAATCTTTTCAAATTTAGATATTTTTTCACTCCTTGCTTTTTAAACAAAATTTAAATTGATTAAGTTGCTATCAATCAATATCATGAGCCCTACAATTTTAGTTATTGAGAAAAAATAGCCGTTGGGAAAGCCTACATTGTTAACTTTGATAATTTACTAAATGGATAATAAAAATCATTTTAATTATTCAATTTTGGTTATTTCATTGGAAATGCTCTTAGGATTTTAAGGACTTTTTTGGTCCCAGACAAGAAACCACAAGAAATAGTAGTACTTACCAAAAGAGTTTAAAGTAGATAGGTCTCAACATTCACTATTTCAACCACCAAATACTAGAAAATGCACAAAAGGGAAACCAAAGAAAGAAAGAGAGAAAAAAAATCAACTTTCAACTTATCTAGAGAATATTTGAGTTTAAGAAAAAAAAATTGAGGCTACACTTTAATTTGAAAATCAGTAGGTTCAAAATTTTAAAAAGAAAAATTAAGAGCAATTAACATAAAAACATGCATAAAATAAGTTGATGGTGCCAATTAATGAATTAATCGACCCCACCAATCATGAGCGAACACGTGACCATCCATTTCAGTAGCCAAATTCGCCGCAGTGAAAGGAGCTCGAGAGCTCTGCCTGAGTGCGATTTGCTGGCCAGTGCTCCGAGAAGTTTGGATAACCAGTCTAAAGGATCGTTTTTGTATATCAAAATATAGAGCTCGAAGACTAGAGCTTTCTGGCTGACCACTGTGTCAGAAAAAATATATAAAGCATGGACGACTGCTACCAACTCCACCAACGCTGCAGAACCTCCCTCAACTTCATTAAATGCATACTAGCTACATTTAATGCACCTAAATTCAAGGAGAAGTAAGGTCAGAGTTTGTGATATCTAGGGATGGTCTAAGACCTGCTCTGAAAGCTCCTCCATACGTTTCCTCTCTGTCACATATATATAGAAAGAATTCACTTCCTTCAACAACTAAGCAACAACCAAGAACAACCAGTGAGAAACTGAGAAAGAATTGAGCAATCAAGCTTTTATCACAAGAGAGAGAGATACAGAGAGATAGAGTTAAAAAGGCCCACGACAGAGCTCCTAGCACACAAAGTCTAGACTCTGTGTGGCTTAGTAATACCTTTGTTGTAATCTTGTAAGAATAGAGTAGCTAGAGAGATCTTGTTAGCTTGCAATACAAACTCATTTATTATAATACAAAGCAGCCCAAGTTCCTAACTCTATTCACAAGAGGGGGATTAATCCATATTTTCATATGAGGCGAACCTCCTATATACATCTTTGACTTTCTTAGTTCATTTATTCATTGTTCCAATCATTAAACTAATCATTTGACTGTGTGGTCGAAACTGACATATTCTAGTTTTTCGCACCAAAATAAGTTAATCGTTGAAAATATGCAATTATTATGTGTTATTTTTCTTTCATTTTAATACTACGAAAAATAAAGTTATAAATTTTTATATAGAAAAAAGGTGATTATATTAATAGAACAAATTATTCTTACCATAAAAGATAATTATATAAAAGATGATATAAATTGTTATTTGTCCCGATTTGCTCAAAGTTGGAAACCAACTAGCTAAAAATGAAATAAGAATTTGGTTTAAATTTAGAGCGCACCTTTATTTATTTTTGAATTCATTTTGTTGAGTTTTGCAAGGAGGCTAGTACATAAAAGCTTACTATATGAGGTGATATGCGGCCGTAAAATAAATAAACAAAATGTTATTTATTTAAAATTAAATAAAGCAAAGTTTGCGGGTTTATGTTTTATTATATCTAAATACCCTCTCTCCGCTAAATTTGTTTTGTGTCACATGTTTCAATTGCTTTTTATTCAATTTTTTTTATGAGTTGTCGGGATTAGTTTTCACACATTTCAACTAATCCTTATTTGTGGTGTGTGACTATCGCCGATCAAATATTATTTTGATCGACCTAAGATTGTTCTAATGCCACTCTCATACTTCTAGAAAAATGGGCCATGGTTGAGATCGACCTAAAATTTGGCATATATTTAATTTTTAAGGTTCACCATTGTCAACCAAATTACATCTATTAACTTAAAAAATTAAAAATAGCAACAACTTGATCTAAAATATAAAATGGTATATCTTCGAATACCTAAATTCCATAAAGACTATATATATATATATATATATATCTAAAGACCCTATAAAATATTACACAAACCATAAAAAGATGGTGGTTTTGGTACTTAATTTCCATCAGGAATTCTGCATCCACAGTTTTGTTTTGTGCGTCTCAAGGAGAATGACTAGTCCCTTTACTTTTATTGTGGCACTATACTTGCAGCATTTCCATCCAAGGTTGGACTAAGTGTGTCATTGAAAGAGAAATCCATCTGCTTACTCTGGACCTACAGAATATTAATATCACTAACTAAGTTAGTAGTTGTCTCATTAACTAAAAAGTTGAAACTAAACTACATGGATTAGCAATAAAAATATTTTTGGGTCAACTTAAAATGTGGTTAGACTGATTGCAAAAATTTATCTCTTTATCTATACTACTTAATTTCTTGTTCCATTCCCGGATTTAGTCCAGATTCGGACTATCATACCCCTAGCTTCAATCTCGATATATAAAGAAGATATCATTATATAAGAGCATCTTTAGTGAGTATAGTAAATTGATAAAAGAAAAAAAAAACCTTCAACTTTTTAACTACAAATAAATAAAACTCGTTTTAAATTTTTTAATGAGACTTGAATTTAAAATTTCTCCTAATTTAATTATTTATTTAATATGATATTAGAATTGATAATAATATATATTTTTAATAATTAAAATTGTAGAGTTCATTATTTTGAATAATTAAAAATTAATTAAATTTTAGTTTCTTTTAAAAAAATATAAACCTAAAAAATTATTCAAACAAATATGGATGTGTTACGGTGGTGGTAGGCACGACATAGGGACTCCGAGAAGGAAATTTCATTTAAATAGAATTGCTATCTTTCTAAGAGCATTTGTAGTGAGTATAGTAAATTGTCAAATTTATCATACCTACTTATGGTAGTGAGAAATCAAAGTTGCCATATTTTTAAATTTAATTTATATGGTTGTACTTGTATAAGCCATACATATGACCTTTACTCGTGAAAAAAATAATTTAGTGCTTCATCTAGTTATACCATAACCGTATACAACTTTTCTAAGTTTTTTTACTCATACGGCTGGGCCACAACCATATAGGAATTTGTTAAATTTTTTAATGCTAAAAAATCTTTGAGAAAGAGTTAAAAATAAATAAATAGAAAAACTCATACAATTAAGTATGAAATTTTTCCTTCACTCTCATACGAGGGTGCCTTAGTTGTTTGAGACTTTTCTAAGTTTTTTTTTAAGGAAAAATTTCATACAATTTTGTCACTATATTTTATGTTATCTAGTATAATTGCTCAAATCACTTCTTATTATCCAAAAAGCAATATTTATATATATATATATATATATATAACTATAGTTTGATTGTCTAGAAAGTTGAAAATGACAATACAAAAGTTTCTTGTGACTTAGAAAGTTGCTTTGGGTTGTCTATAATAGAGAGAAAGTACAACTAAATATAATAAAAAGTTTGATTGTAACCTTTATAATTATTCTACTTCAAATATATATTTTGCTTTTGGCTAAAGACATTTCGTACCACTTTTCTTGCTGCTGGCATAATTCGTATGAAGTTGGTTTAGCAACTAATACCGTCCAAACCACCACTTATCTTAAAATAAATACTAATTATTTATTTATTTATTTAAAAACAAATATCCATTTCACACTTACACGTGTCAAGCACAGAGAAAATGTGCCACTTGTCCCTTGCCTAACTCAACCTCCTCCGGATAGCTATATATATGCATTTTTTTTAAAAAAAATAAATTTAACCCGAATAAGTGCATTTCCTAAATCCGGCCACATATTTACCAAAATCTAGCTTCTCCTCTACATGATTAAATCATTTCACCAAATACTCCCAACTAAATTTTAACCAACATGCATGCATGGGTAACTCTACTAATTTATATATTTTTTTCGAGTGATAATATTGTCAAAATAATTATATTTATTGATATAATAATATATAATTTTAAAAGTATAAAATACAAATTTTCAAAATACTAAACCACTATAAGTAATTTGACAAAAATATAATTATTTTGATAATATAAATAACCTATTTTTTATTTTGTTCTTCGTTTTCCACGACCATATAACAGAATGAATATCGCACCCACAATTCCCCCCCCCCCTCTCTACTCTCTCTAAACCCATGGTTGAGCTTGCCTGAATTAAAAGCCTCACTTACTGCTTCAATGGCTTCCATTAATTTCTAGATTTGTTGCCAATGGCTCTAAATTACAGTTTTTGAACTCTGTTCAAAGACCAAGCTTTATTAGGAGGCTTCGGAATCAGACCATATGATTATGTAGTGTTTCTTCTTGATCTATTTTTTTTAGGTCTTTTGGGCTTTGTGGTACTGTTTTATTTGATTTTGTTTGGGTCAATTTCTTTAATGAGTAGTTGTCATTTTTATTTTTATTTTGCATCAATGGGTTTGGTGGAACTTTTCCACACACATGTGATAACATTTTGGGGATTGATTGGATATGGGTTCCTGTTAATTTTTTGTTATATGCAGTTTGCTTGCTTTACATTAAAGAGCTTAATTAATTGTTTCAGTAGTAGAGTATGACATTTGTGTTTGAGAAAGATTAATGGTTCTTATAAGCCAACTTATAGTCTCATTCCTTTGTCATCTATGACATAAGAACTTATCTGCCACCATTAGCCTTTTAACTTATTATGTGGAAATTTAACTTATTTTAACAGTCTAGGTGTCTTTCTTTTTTTTTTTGTTCTGAAAAAAAAAGTAAAAATTAGCTGGAGAGGCACTCTTTAGAGTATAGTCTAAATTACTATTCTCTAGAATGCTGCCAATTCTAATGGGTTCTCTTTTGATTTTTGTTTAATTCAATATTTGAACCGTTCATTTGTTGATTTCACCAACTTTTTAGAAATGGGTTTATTGGATTATTGAGGTTATAAAAAATGAGAAAAAAAAATATTAGGGCCCAATCTCTTTTTCGAAACTTTTTAACATGTGGTCTATAACTTTTTTTAATAGCTTCGATCTTTGATTTTTAGCTTACAGTTCCTATGTTTATGGCAATCGGTTATCCAATTACAATTATCTATATTTCTTAGCATTTTTTTCTGTTACCCAACTATGGTGAATGCTTAGTGATGGCAAATGGCCTAACCCTTCATTTCTTTTAAAAATTAATGATAATTTGTTTACTATTTTAACCAAACCTTTTGACTCAATGGTATAAGGTTACCATTGGGACAACTTTAGGATCGACTTGGAGCTTCCAAGGTCGATCATCGGCATTGTCAAAATAATGCTTCGTTAGCGGCAACCACGCACTGCGAGTGGAGATTAGTGAAAGTTGGGTTGGACACCCTGTGAAAAAACCAAAAGAATTTGTTTAATATTTTACAAACATAAATATATGTTTTTTTAAAACACATTATTTTTGTAAACTAATGTTACTACCAATGGTAACATATGTTTATAATAAGGTACATTAATTTTTTTAAATATTTATTTTTGTATATATTGGTGAAAGATTCATTTATTTTTGTATATATTGATGAAAGAGATGACAAAATAGTCTAAATCTACCTTATATAATAAAATGGTGAAACGGGTTGAGTTTAAGTATATTATAAACAATAATAAATTTGAGTTTTTTAAGAAAAAATCATCTCTGATAAAATTGAATATATCTTTTACGTTGCATGTTGCTTAGATGTAAGTATTTTTTTTATCTCGTTATATTTTAATCATTAATATTTTTATTTAACGTGTGGTTCCACTTCGACAATATTTAATAGTTAAAAATAAAAAGATATATATATATATATATATATATATGTATGGCGCCGCCCTTAGAATTTTGCGTAAGGTTGTGGGAGTTTTGAAAAGATAGTGACATCCTGCATGAGTTTTACATACTGCTGCAAAGATATTGCCTCTGCTTTATGCTTCAACTGCAATAAGTAATTATTTCTCATTCACATAGTTTGAGGCTGACATTTATATATACATTCTCTTACGCTAGCCCCACTGAAATCATCAATACATTACTTCACTCAACATCGAGAAATATATATATATTAGGGGTAGCTCGTGCCAAAGGCATTGTAATTCAACAGTTTCAAAAAAGCCAATTTCTACCTTAAGCATTTGTAGTCAACGTGACAATCGCAATCAAGCTTCTTCTAAGCTGCATTAATTAGATACCAAAACAAAAAAATAAATCCAAGTAGATGTCGTGCTAAAATGGAAAAATAAAAATAAAATAAAAAATAAAGTAATTATTTCATGCAGCATACAAATAGATAGCATAATCTCCCAAAAGTAGGTTAATCCTGTCGCATTATTTGTTTAACACAGCCTATTAAATGGGTTAGGCGGGTTATATCATGTAACATGTTTACTAAACATGTCTTTTTTGAGTTAAGACGACATAATTAACCAGATTGTGTTTGGGTTTGTTGCTATAATTTCTTTGTGAGTTTCGAAAGTCATACCCACAGGCAGAACCAAAAAATCCATTTATTAAAAACATCCTAAAAACAACATATATATCTCAATTTCGAAAACTTAAATGAAACCTCATATTTCAAACACAAACAAATGCAAGAAATACCAAAGAAAAATAAAAGATAGAAAAAAACTCAAAATAAAACCTCAAATTCGAAAATTATTGAAATAAGTAAAAAGAGGAGAATAAGAAGAAATAAATACTTGTGTTGAAGGTAGCTTGTGGATGTCTTGCGATCAGTAATGGTGCTAATTTAAAGATAAAGAACACATTAAATTGTCAAATTAATTAAAATTGAGAAATTAAAAGAATTTGACAGAAAATTAAAGATATAAGGAATTGGTTTTTGAGCAGTGATCTAAGGGATATACCTTACATGATTAATAAATCAGGTGGTGTTCCGGGTGACACAATTACTCTATTATTCTGTCTCAATACGACCCGAACATGACCTGCAAGCATGAATCTGACACACCTATCCCATATAGACCTTACTTGAATATTACAATTAACTTCCTGCCTTCATTTGCTTTATTTAGTTTTCAAAGGTTTAAAACTTACTGAATGCCACTGAGAAATAGATACCATAATCTCCCAAAAGTATATTAATTGTGTTGTGTTTTATTACTTATTTAATACAACCTGTTTATTAAAGAGGACAGGTGGGTTATGTCGTGTAACTTGTTTACTAAACAGGTCCATACATTTTTTAAGATAAATGGCATAGTTAATTAATTGGGCCGTGTTTGGGATCAGGTCTTTTGCTCTAATATCTTTGTGGGTTTCTAAAGTCATTCCCACTGGCAAAACTGGAAAATCCATATATTCAAAATCCTAAAAACAAAGTAAATATCATGATTTCCCATCCGCAAATGCAAGAAATCGCAAGGAAAAAAGTATAAGAATGCCTAATTGAAACCTCAAATTTGAAAGTGGTTTGCTAAAATTCAAGAAAAAACTTTGGGATTCCAAAGTTCATACCCTCAGCCAAACACATGAACAAATTCAAGAAATACCACGGAAAAAAGAAAGGTAGAATCAAGCTCAAAATAAAACTTCAAATTAAAAAATGATTGAAAAAAGTAGAAGGAAAAGATAGAGGAGAATAAGAAGGGATAAACACCTTACTTGAAGGTCACAGGAGGCTTTGGCGATATCCGCGATCGGCAACGGGGTAGTTTCACCCTTTCGTGCAAATTCAAAGATAAAAAGCACAACAAATTGTCAAATTAATTAAAATTGAGAAATTAAAAGAATTTGATAGAAAAATAAAGATTCGAGAAAGTTGTTTTTGAGCAGTGATAAAAAAAAAATGTAACGAATACCCTACATGGGTACTCCTAAAACCATTAATACAAATAATTAAATAAACAATTGATAAACTTGCATGGGTACTCCTAAAAAGGAAGTCCTCCCTTGGAAGCTTGAAAATCAAGTACCTGCAATGTGAAAACAAACTTCAAAATAAAAAATTTGCGAAAACTAAATCAAACGGAGAAAAACAAACTACTTTTTTTACTGAAGCAATGCACAATTAACTATTATTTTAAGTAATTATTCAGTGTTAGTCATTTTAAGTAATTAAGATTGTCAAGGACTTTACAATATATTAGTAAGTATTTTCCAAAATTTGATAGAGTTAGTGAGGGGTCAAAATTTCGAATCAAGTTGTTATAATTACAAAAATAAATAGTGCCGTGATTTCTCAATTAAATAGTAAGATAATTGATATGCGCAGATGGGCAACATAGCGTTACCACAGTAGTCACGTGTGTTAACAATTAATAAAATGACACCGTGAATCCATGGGACAAATCCATTTGATGAACTTGCATAAATATTTTGCAATTAATATAATTAAGGATTCTTCCTCGGCATTAGCATTACTTAAGAAGGTAGGGAGTCTGTATCAAACTGTTGTCCCTATCCACGCTAACATATATAAATTGAAGGACAATCTACCTTGTTCCACAATAATATCTGCCCAAGTCTATTTAATCAACATTTTATATACATGTAATTCAGGGGTAAATTCTAAGGTAGTTCCTAATGGGTGATATAACAATAGAGAAAAGTAGGATAAATATTTAAAATCCATGCTAACCATCTTGAAACAAATGTAGCTAGCAGGTCAATTACTTAAAAGGATTGAAAAAAGTAGCCACACAAAGTTCTTCTATAATCTTAATCATTAACACCATTAATTCTTTAATCTAAATATTCTAAAATAAATTGTCTTGCTTTACAATATGAAGCAAAAATTGAAGGGGAAAAAAATAAATCACCCAGGCTATACCCATCAATTAATTCCACTATTTCATAAAACAAATTTGACTATGAAACCCACTGAAACTTTTTTGAGCTGACAATGTTCTACCTCTTACTAAAAAGTTTGAGCTTCAATCTAAGCTTAAAATCCTTAATTGTGAAAAATTAGATTCTAAAAACCCAAACTTCAGATTTAAAGGATACACATAAAAGCCCTAAAATAAATTAGAAAGAAAAATAAATGGAGGAGGGAGACGGGGTCTGACGTACCGGAGAGAGACGGGGTCCGACGGAGAAGTGTGTGCTGGTCGATCAATCAACCGAGGAGTGTGTGTGCGCTCACAACGATGGCGTCATGAAAGCAAAAATAGCGTGATGTGAGGGAAATATATATATATATATATAGATATAGAGAATGAGATGAGAGATAGAGAGAGGGGGATAAATACCTAGGTCGAGGTCCGGCGACGACGATAGCGGTGACGATGGTTTGTTGCCAGGAGAGGAAGAAATGTGTCCGTGGGAGTGAAAGTGAAAACGAAGGGGTATATTGAGGGTGTTTGTTTAGTAAGGCATGAGAGAGAAGCGGGAGATATTTTTTATCTCGTTTCATCTTGGCCTTTCATTTAACTTTTGAGCAATTAACAGCCATACAATTTTTTATAAGACACATACATTTTATTGATTCAAAAACCTTTCCCCCTTATTATATAGATATATTTAAGGATATTCAATCCTAACATCATCTCCACCGCATGACCCAATAAGATAGATTTGGCTCAATTTCTCTTCCACTGGAGCCGATAATAGCTTTGTTAGGGCATTTCCGATGAAACAATTAAAATAGTTTTTAATTATTTATTTAATAAATTATTAAAATTAATAATATAGCCATTTTTTTAATAACTTAATATATAGGGTTCATTATATTAATTGACAAAAAATTAATTAATTTGAATTTTTTATCAAAAAGTGAAGAAAAATAATTTAAATTTCAAAAGATTGTCTAACCCGTATCTTCATACGAAGCCAACCTCATCTATAAATCTTGGATTCTCTTAAATTCAGCGCCCTTGTCATTCCAATTATTTGTTATAACCATTTGATTGTGTGGTCTAAAATACCATTCCAGATTTTAGCACCACCACCACCACCACCACCACCACCAACAACAACAACAACAACAACAACAATAATAATAATAATAATAATATACTAAAGAACATTAGTTAAAATTCATTAAAACATTTCAAATAACAATAACATAAAAATCCAAGTAACATAACTTCTAACACATTCAAAGTTTCATACACATCAATTTAAAATTTAAAATTTTGCAAATGAGGAACTAAAAATAATCGATGCCATCCAACTCTAATTCATTATCATCATCAAGACTATCTATGCTGGTGAATTTTCTACTATCTAATATACTTGTTGTAGAACGAGCCTGGGGTTCATGGGATATATGATATGAGATAGAATAAGGAGAAGACAACAGCTACGGGACAAAGGAGAAGTAGCAATGGTATGAGAAGATGAAGACGTTAGGCAGAAAAGACGAGGTCAGTCGGAGAAGATGGCAAAGCTCTCTTCTCCAAGCTAGTGAGAGGCTTGTCTAACAAAAATTTAACTTGTGTAACTTATTAGACCTAGTTTTCCCTTTCCCGAATAATGTACGTTTTTTGTTAGATAACGTGAATAGCGTACGCTATTGCGTGCCACGTCATCGAAATCATGGCACATCAGCAAAAAATCCACGCTATTTGGTCCCTACGCTTTTTGAATCACGCTACGTAGAGAGTAGCAGGATGCCTATATTATAAAGCCTTAGAGCATTTCGGATAGGGGTGGGAAATGGGAGTTTAGATAATAAAAACCGAAATTAACTAAAACTGATTTTAAAAAATTGATTTTAGTTTCAAACATTTAAATACCGAAAACTGAAAAATTTTAAAACCGAAAGTATCGACTTTATTTGAGTTGGTTTTGGTTTTAATGTTTCAAAATCGAAATACTAAAAATACTGAACCAAATGTATTGAAAAAAAGGGTAAACAATAGATTTAACTATATTATATCGACTATATAATTTTAAGACAATGTATATATTATTATTCTATTATAGAATATCTTTGGCTTTATATATTATTTGTATAATTTGAAAGTTTATTCATAAAATGTTATATATTTGATTATAAATTTATCTACAGGAACACATGCGATATTATAAGATTATTAATAAAATTATTGTCTAATTCTAAAATTTCATATCTCATTAGTTCTAAATTTCATATATTTTAATCCTTTTATGTTAGTAAATTAATTAAAATCCATATGGAAAGATATGAAATAATATACTCGTATTCTTTGCATTGAGAAAAAACAGGCTATAAATAAAATTAACTATATATACCCAAAAACCGAAATAGGTAAATATCGAAAATATACAAAATAATACCGGAAAAAAATACTAAAAAATTGAAAATGCCAAAAAACCGCATGGTATGGTTTTGGTTTTTATTTAGAAAAACCAAAAATATCGAACATCACAGTTTTAGTTTTAGGAGAGGCCAATTATTGAACCAAACCGTTTAATTCCCACCCCTAATCTCGGATATAACCACATCTCAAACTTGGATCTTCTTCATTATCCTACAGTTTAATTTTGTCCAATGGGGAATAATTTGAGGGTTAAATGAATAATTTTTTTCATTAAACTTGATGGAGATGATTTATATGATGAGCGGATCATCTCATCAAAATTTCATCATAGATGATCGTTTAAAATTTTAATTATCGAAAATGAACATATATATCAAATTTCTATTATCCCTAGTTCCAGTTTAAATTTCTTGATGTAATTTTGTGGAGAGGATCTTTATAAGTTTCATGAAAAAAATTCATCCGTTTAGCCATCAAATTAGATGCTATTGAATGGAATTGGACCCAAGGGGTAATGAAGAGGAGCCAAGTTTGAGCATCTCCGGTTGTGTTGTGTTGTATTTTTTTTTTTGTATAACTTACACTCTGTGAAAAATGAAGGTGCTCCGATGGCTGTGTAAGAGTCACTTTGTGTAAAATTAATGTTGAAAATATACTCTTACTATACGCCACATCAGCTTGATCTCTTTTTAACTTTCTTAGACTTTTAAAATATAATTGTAGGTCGGAAAATACCCTAGAGGGGGGGTGAATAGGGTTTTAAAAACTTAATGCGGAATTAAAACGTTTTTAAAATATTTAAGCAAAGCAACTTAGTTAAATAAGTTTATCAAGGAAAACAATCAATTAAATAATCAATCCCAAGAATAAGCAATAATATAAGCAACTTCAATCAATTAATATAACAAATAAATAAAGAGATTGAGTATGAAAGATTGAACCAATTTGAAGTCGAAGATTTTTTGTCCACACGGTTCGGCTTGTTCCCCCTACTCCGCGCTCGGTTAGTTCCCCGAGAACTTCCACTAAAACTGATCTCCTTCCGGGTGAAGATCAAACCACTACAAGTGTATTCTTCTCACACACTCTACAAGTATTGCTACACCACAATACTCTCACAAGATACCCTCTTGCTAACCTTGTGAAATTTACCTTTCACAATTTCTAAACAAGAATTTACTTTCTTGTTTTTCCTATGAGATTTACCTCTCACAATTGAATACAAAATTGTTTGGTGATTCACACCAATTTACAATAACTCTCTCAAGTGTGTAAAGAATACAATTTGAAGCTCACACTAGAGATATCAAAATTGATCAAAATATATAGCTCAAGAATGAAGCATATGATCAATAAAATGAATTGAATACTTGAATAACTTTGTATATATGT
This sequence comes from Lonicera japonica, assembly GCA_021464415.1. Lineage (NCBI taxonomy): Eukaryota > Viridiplantae > Streptophyta > Magnoliopsida > Dipsacales > Caprifoliaceae > Lonicera > Lonicera japonica. Next base: position 1,256,299 of record CM038471.1, on the reverse strand, counting down.
AAAATAAGTTTGTAGAATGATTCAAGTGTGTTAAAACATGTCTAAGACATCATATTTATAGCTTACAAAATCATATGGCCGTTGGGGATGATTAAGAGAGGTTTTGGCTCCAAGGTGTACATTTTCAAACTTTCCAACAGCTAGTTTTGACAAAAAAATTCAAATTTGTTTTGTTAATTTCTCCCAATTAGACCGTTGGATCATGCTCAAATTTTAGTCAAAATTGCCAGGAGATGTTGTCTAACTACTGTAAAAATTTCAAAATGATCGGAGTTTGGGAAGGCCTCCATTTTACCGTTAGATCAAAACTGGGCAAAAATTGAGCGAATTTTAAACGAAAAATAAAAATATTTTTCCAATTTAATAATTTAGTTCCAAATAAAATTCTAATGATTTTTGAACCTCAGATATGTGTTTCTAAGATACCTATTTTTATTATAGCTTAAAATATGATCATTTAAAATTAATATGAATTTATTTTGAAACTCGGTTTTTGTAAAATGATGTTTTTCAAATAAATTCAATTTCAAGTTAGTTTGAATCAATCTTTAAAAGATGCATGAATATGTTTGAGCTATAGGAATTTGATCAATAAAGTATCTTTACATAAAATCTAAGCACTCACTCAATTTAATGATAATTTGAGTCTTCGTGATGCTTGATTTTCTTGTGCGTATCTTCACTTGATTGAAGTTCTTGATTCTTTCTTGTTCTTGATAGCTTGAGATCATTCTTGACTTTGTTTAGCATATGTGAATCTCTAAAGTTGATTTCTTGTGAATAATGGCATTTGCAAAGCTTGTGTGAGAATATGATTGCTTCGGTTTGAGGTTACACTTGGTCGGAAGATGTTTCGGTTAAAGTAGCTATTATCAATGAACAACCGAGTTAAATAACACAATATTAACTTATTGTAATTATCAAAATAAGATTAATTGACTTTAAGGTCAACAATCTCCCCCTTTTTGATGATGACAATAGAGTTAATGTGTGTTTATAAAAAGATAATAATTTTAAGCATATGAATAATATGCTCCCCCTAAATAGGTGCATAGATAAAAATATACAAGCAATTATTAAAATAAAAAATACTTGCATAACACACATATTTCTCCCCCTTTTTCTTCATCAAAAAAATAGGGAATCAGTAATTATCAATCTAAAGCTGCAAAAAATACTTATTAATACTCATAATAATGTGTGTTTACAATAACAAGCATAAATAGCATATAAATAATATGCTCCCCCTCAATTTATGCAAAGATGACAATTAAAAAGTATTGAAAATGTTCGAGATAGTTTAAAATATATATATATATATTTTTAAATAAAGCTTTCAAAAGTATGAATGTAGAAAATTATTTAAAGCATTTAAAATCTTACCATAACATTTAAGTCAGTATAAAAAATCTTACCGCAGCAAAAAAAATCTTACCTTTTACCGCAGCATCAACATTACGCGCATTTTCTCCGCCTATGTCAACATCAAATAGGGATCTAGACCGTGCTAGGGCGGTGGACTTTAGATGCACGCGGGGGGCGCTGTATTTTTGACTTTTTAAGATGACAGCTTTTCATTTTCGGGATTCTTTTAATTGCTTTGCCTCTTGTCCCCTCATTCTTGTTGTCTTCCTCGAGATCCATTTTCTTCTTATAACTTTTATAGGAGGTACCCATGAGTAAGAGAAAAGCAAATCAAAAGTATGCCGAATACCCTAGAGGGGGGGTGAATAGGGTTTTAAAAACTTAATGCGGAATTAAAACGTTTTTAAAATATTTAAGCAAAGCAACTTAGTTAAATAAGTTTATCAAGGAAAACAATCAATTAAATAATCAATCCCAAGAATAAGCAATAATATAAGCAACTTCAATCAATTAATATAACAAATAAATAAAGAGATTGAGTATGAAAGATTGAACCAATTTGAAGTCGAAGATTTTTTGTCCACACGGTTCGGCTTGTTCCCCCCTACTCCGCGCTCGGTTAGTTCCCCGAGAACTTCCACTAAAACTGATCTCCTTCCGGGTGAAGATCAAACCACTACAAGTGTATTCTTCTCACACACTCTACAAGTATTGCTACACCACAATACTCTCACAAGATACCCTCTTGCTAACCTTGTGAAATTTACCTTTCACAATTTCTAAACAAGAATTTACTTTCTTGTTTTTCCTATGAGATTTACCTCTCACAATTGAATACAAAATTGTTTGGTGATTCACACCAATTTACAATAACTCTCTCAAGTGTGTAAAGAATACAATTTGAAGCTCACACTAGAGATATCAAAATTGATCAAAATATATAGCTCAAGAATGAAGCATATGATCAATAAAATGAATTGAATACTTGAATAACTTTGTATATATGTAAAATAAGTTTGTAGAATGATTCAAGTGTGTTAAAACATGTCTAAGACATCATATTTATAGCTTACAAAATCATATGGCCGTTGGGGATGATTAAGAGAGGTTTTGGCTCCAAGGTGTACATTTTCAAACTTTCCAACAGCTAGTTTTGACAAAAAAATTCAAATTTGTTTTGTTAATTTCTCCCAATTAGACCGTTGGATCATGCTCAAATTTTAGTCAAAATTGCCAGGAGATGTTGTCTAACTACTGTAAAAATTTCAAAATGATCGGAGTTTGGGAAGGCCTCCATTTTACCGTTAGATCAAAACTGGGCAAAAATTGAGCGAATTTTAAACGAAAAATAAAAATATTTTTCCAATTTAATAATTTAGTTCCAAATAAAATTCTAATGATTTTTGAACCTCAGATATGTGTTTCTAAGATACCTATTTTTATTATAGCTTAAAATATGATCATTTAAAATTAATATGAATTTATTTTGAAACTCGGTTTTTGTAAAATGATGTTTTTCAAATAAATTCAATTTCAAGTTAGTTTGAATCAATCTTTAAAAGATGCATGAATATGTTTGAGCTATAGGAATTTGATCAATAAAGTATCTTTACATAAAATCTAAGCACTCACTCAATTTAATGATAATTTGAGTCTTCGTGATGCTTGATTTTCTTGTGCGTATCTTCACTTGATTGAAGTTCTTGATTCTTTCTTGTTCTTGATAGCTTGAGATCATTCTTGACTTTGTTTAGCATATGTGAATCTCTAAAGTTGATTTCTTGTGAATAATGGCATTTGCAAAGCTTGTGTGAGAATATGATTGCTTCGGTTTGAGGTTACACTTGGTCGGAAGATGTTTCGGTTAAAGTAGCTATTATCAATGAACAACCGAGTTAAATAACACAATATTAACTTATTGTAATTATCAAAATAAGATTAATTGACTTTAAGGTCAACAATAATAACTTCTAATACAAATTATATATTTGAAGTTCAGTCATCAAGACCTATTAAAAAAGTTATGTTGCAATTATAAATTTTTTAAAAAATATTATGAAAAATTACATAAAATATATGTTAGTGTCATTAATTCTTTGAAATTTTATACAAAAATTTACAAATGTATCATTGAAACATATTCCTTTTAAGACTTTAGATAAGACTAATAACGAGTTCACTTTCACATAATTTTTAGCAACGTAATTTTTTTGTACTTTTAAAATTGTTTTATTTATATTTATAATAAATTTTAAGGTATTAAAATACTTAAATATATATTTTTAAAAGTACTTAAGTATGGGTGACGCTAATTATACATAATTAAATATTTTATTTTATTTACTTAATTTATGTGCACCAAATAAATGAGCTATTCAATACATATGCATTAAATTAATGTTAGGAGTAAAAAAATTATACTGACCAAGCCTATATACACCTAATGAATATACATACATTTAATACATATATACTAACAAAGTATTAAAATCTAAATTATAATGGAAAAAAATATCACATCACTAATCTAACAAATCAATTTGTTACATTTAGTTAAAATAAATAAGATAAATTTTGGGCTATTAGATGTGTTTTCAAAACATTAAGTCAATGAAGTCAATATTTTTTTCTCTCTTATTCTACTAACTTTTTTTTTATTACTCCACAGGGTGTCCAGGTCAGCTTTCACGCACCTCAACTAATTCCAACTCACGGTGCGTGGTTGCCGCCGGCCACTAACTACTCTCTCACCTCTTTCATTAACTTTTTTTAAAAATTTTAAAATACATTTATTTTAAGTACCAAAGCAAGAAATTATTAAAATTTGCATATTTAAAATCTATTTATTGATAAATATAAAATAAGATTCATTATAACTATAAAGTTATGCATAAAAGAAAGAATATATTTAAGAGAAGCTATTAAATAATTTATTTATTTAAAAAAAAAAACACATTTGTAAATCAAGTTATTTCCAATGGTATCATAATATATAACAGGGTAAATCAATTTTTTGAAATATTTATTTTTGTATATACGATGAATGATTAGTATGACAAATGGCCTAACCCTTCTTTTATTTTAAAACTTAATAATAATTTGTTTAATATTTTACGAACTTAAATATTTTTTTTAAAGCATATTAATTTTGTAAACCAATTTTACTACCAATGGAAACATCTGTTTATAATAGTGTACATTAATTTTTGTATATATTGGTGAATGATTAGGGATGAAAAAATGGCTCAACTCAACTTGGGTGGCGAAATGGATTGGAATTTAAGAATATCATAAAGAATGGTAAATTCAAGTTTTTTAATTAAAAACACCTTTGATAAGATAGAATATATCTTTTAAGTTGGAAGTTGTTTAGATAAAATGTAATTTTTTTTTCAATCTTATTATTTTTTGAACTTTAATATTTTTATTTAACATGCCATTCAATATTGACAATAGCTAATAGTAAAAACTAGCAAGATATATTATATATATAGTATATTTTTTTCATACAGAGCAATCTATAAGGGCTGAATTTTTTGCGATAATTTTTATCCTGATTATATTAAAAATATATTTTTAACAACAAAAAATTATAACTAAAAGACCCGATTCGCATAGAAAAATTTATGTATATATGTAGGCCCTGATGTATACTCTAAAATTTTGTGCGAGGTGGTGGGAGTTTTGAAAAGATAGTGATATCCTGGTAATGACATCATGCATGAGTTTTACCTGCTCCTGCAGAGATATTGCCTCTGCTTTACGCTTCAACAGAAAGCAATCATTTCTCACTTAGTTTGAGGCAAACATATACATCCTCTTAGACTCTTACGCTAACTCACTGAAATTATCAATACATTACTTCACTCGACGAGGGTTTTTTTTTGTAGTCCCCAGCAGAGTCGCCACTGTGAGAATCCGCAAATGCGACCCCTGGGTCTCAATCCCTGGTTTGGGAGTTTGAAACATCAGAAAGGATTCTGTTGTTCCATTTGCTTCCATGTGTTGATAATTCATATCGGGTGTCCCTTTATCCTATTTCTAGATGAAAAAGTGTTCGTTCAGAGTCTCCGGTACGTTTTACGAGATAACGGACAAAATAGTTGTGTAAGAGAAAATGCTACAGACAAGCCTTTCTTTACACGTTTGTCTACGAAACCAGGATTCTATAGGGTTCGGGAATTATATTACGGTTTGGGAAGGTGTTAAGCACCTATTCCATGATCCGATGTTTTGGTTTTGTCGAAATCTGATTACTAGTGACAAAAGTTTATTTTATCTATTTTTGAGAAGAGAGTGATTCGGTATTGTTTCCTCAGATAACAATACCAATTATCTCGTTAGGTTAATTTAGAAAAGATCGGATCTTATCGGAATTGATTTGATATGAAATTGAACTCTTGAGGAGAGTGTATCAGATATACTGCAGTCTATATGGAAGACATAATATATCTGAGTTTAATTCCTATGTAAGTTTTATCAGTCCGAGTTTTGAAGACTTGGTTTTAGTCGGATGATAAATGGTCTTACTTATTCTGGCTTTACAAATGATTTTATCAAGTTGTTTGGTTTGGAAACAATAGAATATCAATAACTTGACAATTAGTTTATCCAGCTAAAAAGTGGACAGAGCAACAGGTATAATAAGTCTACAAAATAACTCAAATGGAAGTAAATGCTTTCGGTTTATGTTGGCCCAAGCAAGCCAACTCCCTACTCACTTATAGTACTTCCGAAAATAACAAGTACGTATATATATTAAACTTTAAATAAGAGTTTAAACAAGTCTATAAAATACAATAAAACTAGTATACATATATCTTATTTAATTACTAGAAGAGACTTTAGTTACCTTCCCGACGATATATATAAGAATAAAATAGAGAAAATATAATATGGCAGAGAAGACCTCCGGCGCATATCAGCTTTCCTCTGTGAAGTATTTCCAGCGGTCTGATTCTAGAAGGTGGCACTCCGGGTGCCAAGATTAGAGCCGAGACTCTTGCGAAAATAAATGTTATCACAGATGCTTTCGGAGAAGGCTTAAAGATTAGAAAATATGAGAAAGAATAAGGTGTTTTGGTGTAGAAACCGTGGTGAGAAGTTGCCGTCTAGAACCCATGGGGGTGTTGCCTTATTTATAGTGCTCGGGAGAGTTTGTCGCGCGACATTCTCCAACTTTATCTGTTTGTCGCACGACGTATCTGTTTGTCGCTCGACATATCTGTTTCACTGTACCTGTTTGTCGCGCGACAAACGGCTGAAGTGTTGGGTTCTGACACTGCAATGTGCCAGAAAGTGGTTGGTCGGTGTTTGGGGAACTTATCGCGCGATATAAGAAAGATTGTCGGGCGACATAATGGTTTGTCGAGCGATAATCCCCTTAAAAACAGGTTTGTTTGGCCAACAAAACCTTTTCGGGGCAGTTTCAGATGCTCGGGTGGGTCCCGGGCTCCAAGAACTATACTTCTCGATAGTCGTTAGGGTTCTTGCGGGGGTCACGGATCGGGGTGTCTACAGTAATAACCCCACCCAAAAGAATATGATATTTATTGCAGGAAATTAAATAAAATTTAAAAGCATATATGACAATTTCTCTGTTATTATATTTATTTTACGTATAGTATACATAGTTTCAATTCTAGGTAATATATTGATTTCTAGTAAATTTAACTCTGAAAAATGTATTTAAGGTATTTGACTGCACTTGTTTTAATTTATGGGTGAGAAGTATGTATTTTTTTTTTAATTAGTGTAATAATGACAGTGTTTTTTTTTTTAGTTTTTATTATATATATTTTATTGCACACAATTTCACCCAACACATGTAAATGTGTTAATTTTTTGCCTTACATAGAATTCCTATTTCCCTTTTTTGGTTTCTTAGGGTATCCTCTATGCAATTGCAGAGATTAATCTCTCGAGATACAGAGAGAGTAGAGGATTTGATTATGTTGAAAGTGTATGTCTAACTCTTTAATTAATACTAGAATTAGGTGAAATTCTCATACAAAAAATTAGGTAATTAATAAAGCACAATCAATAGATTAAAACTACAAATGTTTTATCATTTATCATATTTTTTGTTAAAGGCTTTTGCCACAAATACACCAAAGGCTATTCAAAGGTCAACTTTATTCATTAAAAATTGATCCAATTAAACACAAAATTATCTAAGGTGATATTTAACAAAATTCCGAAAAATAAACATATAAGTATTTTCTCAGCCTCAAATTTGTTTATTACATATTTTTATCAAATATCTAAGTTTATTATTTGACCATCTCTTAAATAAGGGGGAAAGATTTTTGAATTAACAAAATGTGTCTCTCTTATATAAAAAAATGTATGGCTCTTAATTAAATAATTATAAAAAAAATGAATGGCCAAGATGAAAGAAAGGAGATGGTAAAATTTTTCTGCTTCTCTCTCCTACTTTACTAAACAACTATATTTCACTCACTTCACATGCTTTCGCTTTCATGACAACATCGTCGTGCACGCACACGCTCTTCCGTCGACTGATTGACCAGCACACACCCCTCAATTATTTTCATCTATAAACAAAGCTAAAACCCTAATCTTATTCCCCCCGTCTATCATCTATAAAAAAATCCCCAATCCTATCTCTCTCTAAAACCCTAATAATCTTTGCTTTTACTTTCGAAGAAGGAATGGTTTCTGTAAGGGTGTTGCGCTTCTCAATTGTTCTCATGAGAAGTGCAACAACCTTACAGAAGCCATTCCTTTTTCCTTGGCCTCATCCGAAGAAGAACAATCATCATTATCATCATCCACATTGATGCTGATGCAGATGCCTAGTCTGAAGACGAAAAACCCAGTCCAAATCCAAACAACTACAGAACGGATTCCAAATTCAAACCCTCTCAAAGAAGAAAATTCTGAATCTGAGTTCGGCGATGATGATGATTCCGCCTTGGAATTTGATTCTGCTTCCACAATCAAGCTAATTCTCACTAAACCGATGCCTAATTCCTCTGACCCCAAGAAACCGACGATGAAGCATGTAATACTATATACTTTAATTTGTTTTAAATTTGGTTGGATGTAGTATGTGAGAGGAGAAATCTCGTATTATGGAGCCTCGTAGTGTTTTCTCGCTTCGTATTAGTTGTATTAGTTTTTTTACACTCATATGAGTGATCGTTTGATGATTTGGGTGGTTTGAATCGATTTTGGTTGGTAAATGGAAAGTTTTGGTCTTACGCAATTCATTGTTTTTGGTTCACTTTGGACCTTCGTAGTTTCTCCATCTTTTATTTGATTTGGTCACCATTTAAACCTATGTCAAGGTTGTATGACATTCTACAATTTTTGTGTTTTGACCGAAGTCCAATTCACACTCCTCGTTGGTCAAAACATCGTGTGAAGTAGACTGATTAGTAAATTATGTTTGTTCGGTAGCGCTTCGACAGAGCGCTATCTTCGGAGAATTTATGAGAATTATCTATCTAGAATTTGTGAAACTTCTTCTTAGGAAGTTATAGATCCTTGAATGACCTTTCTATGGACATAAGGATCACCTCAATCGGAGTTTCTAGCGAAAAGTTATGGCCAAATTACGAATAGTACACCTAGACAAAAATTTACACGCGGACCGGTCTAGAGAATTCCTAGACCGGTCCGGCCTTTAAAAATTGGCAGATTTGTGACCTGCGGACTGGTCTGGTGATTTTGCATACTGGTCTGCCAGTTAACTTTTTTGCATTGACTTAAGGTCGTTTTAAGGCACTTTGACTCGTTTTTCACCCTATTTTCGAGAGAAACTTCTAGAGAACTCTAGAGGGAGATGGAGCTCATATGTGAGGGTTCTCGGAGAGATTTTTAACGCATCTTTCATCCTCTATCGAATAATCAAAGCTCCAAACCTTACGAAGAAAGAAGATTAATTAATTAACCTTCCTGGAAATTCTCGTCAATGAATGATAACATTATCTTTAATGCCTATTATCTATTAATCATTTGAAAAATTACAAAGGTTATGTACTTACATTTCATTACATTTTCAAGCACTAGAATTTTAAAAGTATCTTTAACTACATATAGATAGATATATCCGAACCAATTGATTCATAAAAGGAAATAAATAAATAAATGGTAACTACTGTTTAAAGTACTGCTTAATTTTGACATTTGTTCGCAACAACCAAGATAATCATGATTTTTATCCAAATGAGACATTGTAGACCTTTCCATGTTCGGTCATTCTCATTACACATTTTGGTTTTCATTAGTTTGTTGACGTCTTCCTCTTTTTAGGCATAACGGATTTTCCCTTGCAAGGAACAACACGACTGAAATTTTCATGCATCCCAAAGGCTTCATTTTTTCGCTTAATTAGGATTAGGCTCTCCATATAAGTGTTGATATAAAATGAACCAGCAGATCCGCATATATGGAGTTTCTTGACTTGTCTCCTTTCGGGATAGTACGAAACCAAATCTTCAGCGTCGGTGCTTTCCACTAGAAAGACATCGCCATTCTTTCTGAAGCCAAATGGTCCCCTCAATTACTCGTGTGATCTCAAATACGCTGGAGTTAGATTAATCTTGAACTACTTTGTCCAACTATTTTCCACGCCATACTCTTTCATTACCCATATGTAACAATACATCTCATTCATGGATTTTTTTTAACTATTAAAGAAAGAGACTCTTCAAAAAACGTAATACGTGCATTTAATTTTTTTTCGCCCTGAGCAACACCTTCATAACACCAAAAGTCTCATTTTTCAAGTCGAATGACACAATCAAATTATGACATTTCTTGTGAGTGTGTCCAGCCCAATGGACTCCCCCATTCAAAACAACCTGAGGAGCTCGTTCGTTGATAACATAAGAAAAGTCTCTAGCACTAATGTTTCGCCAAGTACTGGTACTGAGCTCATAGATCTCTACCTTCGGCAAAAATTTGGGGACACACCACAACGTGTAATCAAGGAGATGCACAACCCTGACAACATTGTAGTCATTTATCATGGGGTTGAATCCAAATCCAAGAGAATGCTAAAAAGGTCCATGATACCGGTATCTAACATTGGGATACATAGATCCAAAAAATTCTAAATAGATGGGTTCTATAAGATTATTTTGTCAATATATCGCCCAGCATCATCAGACAAATATATTAATCCATTACAGCAACCAACTATGTTAAAATAATAATTTCTAGGAGGATGGAGTGGAAAATTGAGCCTCTTAAGCTGATCAAAGGTTTTATTATTAGTGTGTACGTAATAATGTTCTGCTCTATTAAAGTTCCTAACAAGAAAGCGAGTGTCGTCATTGCGAATAGTTTGATTGAGATATGAAGTGATGGAAAAAGGGCATGTAATAAGAGAGTTCCATGATTTACAGACACTTGTGCACCGTAGGAGTGTCTTGACGGATAACCTTGTGGTCATTCTAGCGTTTTTGTCAGCTTTACTTTTCTTCTGCCATTTGTGTTTTTGGCCTTGAATGGCCTTGGCAGGATTCACTGCAGGAATTGGATTTTGGGATTGAAGGGAGGCAACACAACCTGCTCCTTTTCATTCTCTAGCTGGACCTCTTTGTTAAGAATATTGTATGGAGTGAACAACTAATACTTGGTAGACCAGTCTGGAATGTCCCCTCGAATCCAATCACCGTAGAAATTCCTTTTTATGAAGAAGGTACAATCTGACATATACCTCAAGAGATTGTGAGCAACCCTGGGATAATTGATTTTTGATGAATCACCAAGGCCAATGTGGTGGGCGATAGCATTCAGTTGGTCATGATGAATAAAGTTCAAGTCGAGCATATTAAATAGCTTTTTATTTGAAAAAGATAGAAATTATGGTTAAGGAAGAAAAAATAGGCGAAAGCTAAAGTACATATGAATTCAGTAGGGTAAGAAACTACAAACCGGGAAAGTTGTGGTGCTTTGGGATCGGATACCTCATAGGATCGGGTACGACGTCGCCTTTTATTATTACTATGTCATTATACATGTATTTACAAGAATCCTATAGGCCGAGGATTAGGGCAGGAGCTCCTGGTCTACCTTGTAGATTCCATCTGGCATCAAACTTAGAGAAGATGAAGCTAGAGCAATACATAATATCCCCAAAATTAAGTTGTATGACGAATCGCCTATTTATTTCTACCAACCCTAAAATTACCCTATGTGAGTTAGGGTCCAATTGACCTAGATGGAGGTGAGTCCTTCGAAGAAAAGCAAGTAAGAAGGGGTCGAAGGGAATCTTCAATCCTGCTTGCAAGAAATACGAAGTATATATGGGATACATTCCTTGATCAAAATCAAGCTTCTCATGATTATGCTGTCCACCCTGTCATATTTTTCCCATTGTACCTCATCAGGAAGGAAATGTTTTTGGAACTTTTTCTTTCTATAATCGCTTATAAGTGCGTAACAACCCATAGGAGGAAGCTAGGGTTTAAAGATAGTGGGATGATGTGAAACGAAAAGTGATTTGGTTAAAGGAAGACAAATATATAGATAGAAGAAGAACAATGAATTGGAATCTCAGATCATCGAAGGGCGCGATGCAATACAAAAGACAATTTTTTTTTCTCACTGGATGAAAGAAGAGATTTCGGACTAAAAGTGTAACTCGTTTTGAACCTACATGATAGTCGGTATCTTTTGGGAAATGCGTGCTAATTAGATGTGGTTAAATTTTTGAAAAGACTAGCGGAGCTCCGTTTTACATAATGATCCAGTCAGATGGCCAACACGTGGATTCAGGCAAGCTTCCTTTTGAATCTTTTTGATGAAGATTAAAGTCAAGTACATGCTCCCAACTCGTTAGTTGAGACAATATACTTGAGGGGCAATTGAGAGAGAATAAAATTTCGTTATAATTAGGCTGGCCCAGCACTTTGGAGGCCCATACGTCGGATATAACGCAGTGGCATAGTAATGAGAGAGCCAAGGGAAATAAATTGAATGGCTGATGTCAGCGCCATGCTGAGGACAATAAGAACTCAGCCGATTTTAGCCAGAGATGTACCATGTGATCAACACGTGAAAAGGCACAACAGACATATCGGATATTACCACCGAATTGTACAATTACCGAATCATGCTTGTCCCCAAAAAATCGTGACAGTTGTAGAATACCAAAATTAGTTAGACAATGACAAAACTGCTGGAGTGTTATCCAAGCATTACCCTCTTTGGTCATTTTACTATAACCTAATGAACATTTATAACCCTAGTTCTATATGTATAAATAGAAAAAGGGATACCTCAAAAAAAAAGGATTAATCTTTGAATTAGTAAAAGCTTAGTATAGAGGGAGAGAGCTAGAAGCTTGTCTTCTTCATTGAAAAAACAGCCTTACGAGCTAATAACAAAAAACAGATACACAAAGGGTGGAGGTACTCTAGACCTACTTGTTAGATTAATTTTATATTAATCTTAATTGAGACCACACATGTAAATTATTAATGTGTGTTATCATTAAGAAGCTTTCTAATTAAGTGATCTAATTAAGTTTTAAGTAGGCTTAAGGGTATTTTTTGTTATGGAATTAATGTGTAGAGACCAAATTGTATTTTTAAATTGATGAGGGGCCAATTTATAAATACTAAAAGTTAGTAACCACTTTGGCAGTTACCAAAGTGGTTTTATAACATACGGGGTTTTGGTCCCCAAATGAACGTACGCTTCTTCTTCTTTTGTAACCCCATCTACATTGTGAAAGGATTTGAGAAAGTACGTATCAATTGGAAGACCAAAATAGATTTGCTTCTGCTCAATCATCTTTCAAATGGACTCGGGTACGCATCCGTCTTTAATTTTATTTATTCATTGAATTGATATGGGATATACAGTACTGACAATTGGTATCAGAGCCAGGTTACATTATCAATTCCTTGAGTAATTTATATTTATTGTTTTTGTGATTGAATATATATATATATATATATATATATGTTTCGTGGTCTGACGTAATTACATATATATATATACGTGATTGCCTAAATATATGTGTTTACTCCACTTTTGCCGTGATTGCATATATATATTTGTCTGCTGAGTGAATATATATATGTGTGTTTTCCGAGTATATATATATATATATATGTGATATATATATATGTTAATTTGCTGTAAATATATATATATGTTTGCCATGTATGCCGTATATATATATATATATATATATATATGAAGACAACAGATTTATTATTACTTTGTGTGATCCCATTATTCTTCATATATATATATATGAAGCTTTTTTGATGTATTGCCATTGATTCATCATGATTCTATTTAATGAATTTTGGTTGCATATTTAATCTTTAGTGTATATACTTCATGAGTAATTTTTAATTTAATTAAATTGAAGTCAAGGGATCTTTTAATTTAGTTAAATTTGATTATATATATATATATATATATAAGGGCAAAATTTCAGAAAATTTGATGGAGAAGATAAACCGTTCTTTTCCGTGTTATAATTGTCATTGTTTATAGCAGTGACCAGTTTATCCCTAATTGTCACAGTTTTTAACTGTGACTAGTTTCAGTTTGTCACTGTTTTCGGCAGTGACAACGTAATCAGAATTTTTCTGTTTATAATAAATTTGATTAATTACATGAGACATCTAATTTTTTTTTTATTACTTGTCTAAACATTCTATGAAGTCCAATTTACATTAGATGTTGTCAAAGTGATCTCTCTTATGTAGATAAAGAATGATTAGATGTTTGTGTTTATTTAATTCGTGCAAATATTAACCAATTCGAAGAGGGGTTCATATTTGGCTGAATTTCATACACATTTGTGATGGTACCATATGTGACAATTATTCAGGTAACTTAATGTGAATAATAAATCAATCAAAAGATAGATTTGTTACTTGACATAACTTATTGTCAATATTTGACCATTACCATAAGAGTACCACTTACAATTAATATCACTGTCCAAAGGCTTGGTATTGATGTTGTGCTAGGTATCTTGAGATGTTGCGATAGAATTAATCAATTTATAGACTAGTTATTTGGTTCTTTGATGTGAGCATTATTGTTAATTTAGTTTACTTTTGTTCTTTATTCAGCTTTAATGTCTACTACTTCTATATCTGCAAACATGAGCAATGTTCCAATGTTAAATGGAACAAACTTTAAGGAATGAAAAGAGAACATATTAATTATTCTTGACTGCATGTACATAGACTTGGCATTGAGAATGCCAAAACCAAATGATCTCACTGAACAAAGTACTCTTGAGGAAATTGCGTATTTTGAAAAGTGGGATCATAGGCTAAGTCTCATGATCATGAAGCGTGGGATTCCAGAGGCCTTTAGAGGTGCAATTACAGATGACAATATCATTGCCAGTAAGTTCCTTGAGGAAATTCAAAATCGTTTTGTCAAAAATGATAAGGCTGAAACAAGTACGCTTTTAGCAAACTTAATTTCAATGAAATATAAGGGCAAGGGTAATGTTCGGGAGTACATCATGGAGATGTCTCATCTTGCTTCAAAACTTAAGGCACTAAAGCTCGACTTATCGGATGATTTGCTCGTGCATTTAATTTTGATATATTTGCCTGCACAATTTAGTCAATTTAAGGTTAGTTATAACTGCCAAAAGGAGAAATGGACTCTTAATGAGCTCATTTAATTTTGTGTGCAAGAAGAAGAGAGATTGAAGTAAGATAGAACTGAAAGGGCTTATTTGGCTAGCACCTCTAAGGGTAAGGGTAAGAGGAAGGATAAAGGAAAAGAAGTTGTTGTTCCTAAGGGTTCGGAGCAAAAGAAACAGAAAACTGAAAATGGTTTTTTCTTTTGTGGTAAGACCGGACACAAGAAAAAGGATTGTGCCAAATATGCCACATGTCGTGAAAAGAAAGGTACATATCATGTTTTGGTCTGTTCTGAGATCAATTTAGCTTCAGTTCCAAGAAACACTAGGTGGGTAGATTCTGGTGCTACTACTCATATTTGTGTTTCTATGCAGGGTTGCCTGAACTACCAAGAGCTAACAGATGCTGAAAGATGCATTTATGTGGGTGATGGAAAGTCGGTGGAAGTACAGGCAATAAGGCACTTTAGATTATTATTGAAAACTGGGTGTTATTTGGATTGGATAAACACTTTTGTTGTACCGTCTTTTAGACGGAATTTGCTTTCAATTTCTGTTTTGGACAAATATGGATACTCTTGTTCATTTGGAAATTCTACATTTAGTTTATCTCTAAATTCAAATATTGTTGGTATCGGTTTACTTAGTGCTTTTGATAATCTATATTTGCTTGAAACTATTTTATCTTACAATGAAACCTTGCATGTGGAATCACGTGGTACTAAGCGTAAATTAAATAAGAAAAAATCAGCCTCATTATGGCACAAACGCCTAGGTCACATCTTTAAATCTAGAGTTGAGCGGCTTGTGTCTGATGGAATTTTGGACTCCCTTGATTTTTCAGACTTTGATATCTGTGTTCAGTGTATCAAGGGAAAACAGACTAAAACAAAGAAAATAGGTTCCAATTGAACTACGGACGTCTTAGAATTAATCCACACGGATATTTGTGGTCCATTCCCTACAACTTCTTGGAATGGTCAACAATACTTTATAACATTCATAGACGACTATTCTAGGTATGGTTACCTATTTCTTATACATGAAAAATCGCAGTCTTTGGATGTGTTCAAAACATTTAAGGCTGAAGTTGAGTTACAACTCAACAAACGAATAAAGAGCGTTAGATCTGACCGCGGTGGTGAATACTACGGCAGATATGACGGCACAGGTGCACAACGTCCAGGACCGTTTGTTAAATACATAGAGGAATGTGGAATTGTCCCACAGTACACTATGCCAGGGTCGACTAGCATGAATGGTGTATCTGAAAAACGAAACAGGACTCTTAAGGATATGGTAAGAAGTATGATTAGTCAATCTACTTTACCAGAGTCGCTCTAGGGTGAGGCTCTAAAGACAGCAACTTATATCCTAAATCGGGTGCCAACAAAAACAGCTGCAAAAACGCCGTATGAGCTTTGGGTTGGGCAAAAACCTAGTCTAAAGCACTTGCGTGTTTGGGGATGTCCTGCTGAAGTGAGGCCTTATAAGCCTCATGAAAGAAAATTAGACTCCAAAACTGTTAGCAGCTACTTTATTGGCTATGCAGAACAATCACGGGGCTACAAGTTTTACGATCCCACTAGTAAGTCAATTTTTGAGACAGGAACTGCAACATTCTTTAAGGATGTTGAGTTTGGGGGGAGAAATCAAGTTAGGAACATTGTCTTCGAGGAGGAAAATGGAGCAATCTCAATTTATGCCACTACTTTTGACAATGTGCAGGTTTTTATACCCATCATTGATTAAGAAGTTACTTCAGATTCTCTACAGGGCAATGTTGATCAACCCCTCTTTCAAGATGAGGTAATTGTTTTCGAGGAACCCAACTCTGAGGAACAAACTCAACAACCTCAAGAATCTGCGCCATTAAGACGATCCACGAGAGAAAGAAATTTGCAATTTCGGACGATTATGTCGTGTATCTCCAAGAACAGGAGGTAGAAAGTGGAATGTCGGAAGATGATCCAGTTAACTTTCGTCAAGTTATGCAAAGTTCTAACTCTCATAAATGGATTGAAGCCATGAATGAAGAGTATAAGTCTATGCAAGATAATAAAGTTTGGGAACTTGTCCCATTACCGGATGGTGCGAAACCCGTAGGTTGTAAATAAATATTTAAAACCAAAAGGGATTTGAATGGTAATGTGGAGAGGTATAAGGCACGTCTTGTGGCAAAGGGCTTTACTCAGAAGGAAAGAATTGACTTTAAAGAGACTTTTTCTCCGATTTCTACGAAAGACTCTTTTAGGACAATTATGGCATCTTGCGTTGCATCAAATGGATGTCAAAACAGTATTTCTTAATGGAGAAATGGAAGAAACAATTTATATGGTGCAACCAGAAAACTTTGTGTCGGGAGACCCAAAGAATATGGTTTGCAAATTGACAAAATCCATCTATGGACTCAAGTAGGCTTCTCATCAGTGGTACTTCAAATTTTATCAAGTCATTGCTTCATATGGTTTTGAAACAAATGTTGTTGATGATTGTGTGTATCACAAGTTCAGTGGGAGTAAACACATTTTTCTTGTTTTGTACGTCGATGATATATTACTTGCCATAAATGACATAGGCATGTTACATGACACCAAGAGATTTCTATGAAAGAATTTTGAAATGAAAGATCTTGGGAATGCTTCCTTTGTGTTAGGAGTTGAGATACACCGGGATCGTTCTCGGGGTATATTGGGATTGTCACAAAGGAACTATATTGAGAAAGTTCTCAATAGATTTGGCATGCAAAATTGCAAACCAGGGGAAACCCCAGTCGTTAAGGGAGACAAGTTTAGTCTCAGTCAATGTCCGAAGAATAGCCTTAAAATTAAGAAAATGCATAAGCAGTCGCTCATTGCTTCGTCCACCATGGCTGCAGAGTTTGTAACATGTTCTGAGGCGTCTAATCATAGAATATGGCTGCGAAATTTTGTCACTGGGCTGTGAATTTTGGAGGGTGTTGAAAGACCACTCAAACTATATTGTGATAGTAAATCAACAGTTCTATATTCTAATAACAACAGAAGCTCGACAAAGTCAAAGCATATTGACATCAAGTTTCTCGTTGTGAAGGAACGAGTACAGAGTGGTCAGATTTTCATAGAATACATTGGAACAAACTCCATGATAGCGGATCCACTTACCAAGGGATTACCACCAAGGTCTTTCACGAGCATACTGCTCATATGGGTGTCAGTCTATTTGAGGATACTTTAGTTTAGTGGGAGTTTGTATTTAGCTTGTTACTTTATGTTAACTACAGTTACATTCAGTTTATTTTCTGCAGAAATAAAGTATTCAGTTTACCACACTCTAATAAGTATTTTGAAATATCGATCTCAATAAAGAGGACCAGTTGGAAGTAGGCATGTGTGGATCACAAATACATGTAATTTCCATGCTACGCATCCATGATTGATCTATGTTATTTGACTGTGTTGGTATACGTGACCATTGATGGGTCGAGTTACGATTAATGTAACAAAGACCGCTTTGATCATATATTAATATAGCCAATGAACGAGATTGTTGGGATACCCTCAAGTTATGATAACGAATTAATGAGCTCACTAAAGTTAAACGAATTTATCAGGTTACATATGTGGTCCAGTGGGAGATTGTTAGATTAATTTTATATTAATCTTAATTGGGACCACACATGTAAATTATTAATGTGTGTTATCATTAAGAAGCCTTCTAATTAAGAGATCTAATTAAGTTTTAAGTAGGCTTAAGAGTATTTTTTGTTATGGAATTAATGTGTAAAGACCAGATTGTATTTTTAAATTGATGAGGGGCCAATTTATAAATACTAAAAGTTAGTAACCACTTTGGCAGTTACCAAAGTGGTTTTCTAACATATGGGATTTTGGTCCCCAAATGAATGTACGCTTCTTCTTCTTTTGTAACCCCATCTACAGTGTGAAAGGATTTGAGAAAGTACGTATCAATTGGAAGACCAAAAGAGATTTGCTTCCGCTCAATCATCTTCCAAATAGACTCGGGTACGCATCCGTCTTTAATTTTATTTATTCATTGAATTGATATGGGATATACAGTACGGACACTACTATCCACTGGCTAGGGGAACCATCCTAAAAAAAATCTCTTGTCTATTGTCACCCCATTTATTATTCCATTGAACTTGCTAAGAGCCATTCCTCATTGCGGGTTGGTCCAATTTTTGGTCACCTACAGTAATATTTCTCTATAGTTCTAAATGGAGTTATGCCAAAAATATCTAATCGAATTTAATCTAGTTCAGTCTTATTCTCACTGTGTGGAAAGAAATGAGAAATTTAAATAAAAACCTCTCTGCAAGAGATGAGTAGCAATTTAGGCGTTTTTGGGTTGTCTGCCTAAGAGAAATAATACTAATTGATTCTTTAAATTTAAAAAATGTTTTTCGCTAAGCATAGTCTCTTTCGATACTTTGCACTATAGAAAGTATCCAAAAGCTGGGAAGGAGTAGTCAAAGTAAGAATCTTAGGAGTCGATTTGGAATTGGTAAATGACCTTTTTTTTTACTCTATTTATCTGCGTTTTTAATCCTTTATGTAGAATTTATCCATGATTCCTCTGACATGTCATACTTTTGTTTTTGGTTCAGCCTCTTACAACGCAAGGATCTTTTATTATGGTTGTTGTCCATATAAATAACTCCATACCGTAGTTACAAGAATTAGAACCTCCCAAGAAACTATTGCACATCTAAAGAAAATCAAATTTTCACTACTAAAGGGATTTCAACCACTGCTAGGGTTTACATTATTCATGCTTTTATTCAAAGATGCATTATTCATACATGATACAACGAAGCATCAAGAGAGAGCTATGAAAGCCTTCGTAAACAACACTAAGAAACAACAAACACACATTCATATACGTACATTACAGCAAACATTGATTATAGCATATAAGAACAACATCATGAACCAAGCATTGACATTGTTTCCATGGATATTTTAGAGAGAATCATCCTTTTCTTTCCCAATAAGAGGTGTTGGCTCTGGTTTAACAAAGATGCCAATGGCGTCAAGGTAATGGCCAGCTCTTCCATGGAATCCAACTACCGTATTATTATTTATCGGGATGGAGAAAGAAGTGCCAGAACCGGTTCCAAAAGGTCCATAAGTAGCCTTATTTGTAGTAAATGACAGCGATGTAATCGTTACCATAGAGGAGAAATTTCCATATTTCCCACTTATGGATATCAGGTATTCAGAAGGCCAGTTAATAAGAACCTGCAGATAATATAGATATATTTTAATTTGTAGTTTATGAACCATAAATGCTTTGTTGTTTGCAGGGCCTATAATATAGTTTTCTATTGCTTGTTTCAATAATTGTTCTCCATACAAAAAACAATAGTCCTAAATAATTTCATGTTCAAATTTTTTACCAACAATTTTGAATATATGTTCAAATTGAGTAGACATGGAGAATGAAATTATACTGATTTTAGTATAATTTTTTTCTTTAGAAATATTTTTTATCAAAAAACCTAACATGCCACAAGGGGGAATACTTACAGTTTTCCTTTCCCCAATGTCATTAGGGTTGTTGCCTCCGAATGTTGCAGAATCTAAGCCAGTTGTGTCCTGGAAAGATATAGACTTGATGTTTGATCCTACATTGATGACTATCTGGTTTATACCTCGATTTGTCATATAACTCCATGGACTCCCACCTTGGCCTCCCCATGGACCTATTGAAATAGTTCCTTCTATGTCCCTCTGCATCATTACCAATAACCACTATTACTGAGTTTTTATTTTTTGGCTCTAACTCGGATTCAAACTACCTGCAAATTAAAAACATTTGAAAAAAAAAAACCAACTTTACAGGTATCACATGGATGCCAATTGCATCAAGGTAGTAGCCTCCTCTTCCATGAAATCCAATCACAACCGAACCTTCAATCGGTATGGAGAAACAAGTGCCGGTAGCAGTTCCAAAAGGTCCATATGTGGTAAGATTAGTTGTGAATGATAGTGATCCGATCACCACCCGTCCATCATAATTTCCATATGTCCCAGTTATGGATGTTAGATGCTCTAAATACCCATCAATCTCAATCTACAGATAAGTTGCATCACAGGATTTTGTATATAGTATTAGCTAATTAGCTAAATAAGGAAGAGAAAAAGAAATGCTATCCTATGCAAGCCATAAATGCCATACTCACTGTTCTTTCTTCACCAAGGTCATTAGGATTATTGCCGCCAAATTTACCATACTGTTGGCCATTTCCGTCTTTAAAAGAGAGGGAATTGATATTGATTCCTTCACGAACAATTATCTCTTTTATCCAACTTCCGACCCTGAAACTAAAAGGATCTCCCCCTGGACCACCCCATTGCCCAACTGAAATGCTTCCTTCTGAATTTGTCTGCACGAAAACCAATAGTCATAGTCAATTATTTTTGTAGTTACTAGGCATATGGCTTGAGTCACCTACATTGCAACACTTGGGCAAATGTCTAAAAAGAATATATATCAGCAAAATGGCTTACAGATAATGTAGAACTATAGAAGAGGAGGTGCAGCTAAAAAGAAAACAATATTCATAAAATCTATCTATATTCATCCAAAGAGAAGTGAAATCTTAAGACTCAAAGACGAGGACGCATACTTACAAAGAAAACAAGCAACAATAATAACTAGAATCCTTTCTCAACAACTACTGCGATCCCATTCTAATTAAGAACCAAATCTCAAACCATATTTATTTACTGATAAAAAAGAGTTGAATGAACTTACTGGTATCACAAAAATACCAAGTGCATCAAGGTAGTAACCATATCTCCCATGGAATCCAACCACGGTGCTATTTGCTATCGGGGTAGAGAAAGGTTCACCAGAAGCAGTCCCAAAAGGTCCATATGTAGTGAGATTTGTAATGAACGATAGGGAAGTGATCACTAATAGTTCGTTGTAGCTTCCATAAGTTCCGCTTATAGATGTCAAATACTCTGAAGGCCAATGGATTTCAATCTATACATGACACAACGCATAAAATATAAGGTAAGTAAAATATCTAAGTGCTGCTAATCTATTAATAATAAAAAATAAAAAAGAACCCATAACAAAGAGATTATAAAGGATCTACAAAAATGCTACGACGTCAGGAATACGAGTTGCCCAGATTTTGCCTGTCCATCAGCTACGGAGTTAGCCTCCCTGTAAATGTATTAATATACGAATATCTAAGTCACCTTTTTCTCTTCACCCCTGTCACTAGGGTCGTTGCCGGTGCCACCGAATGTCCCTGAATCCAGGCCACTGGCATCTTTGAGGGAAATGGACTTGATATTTCCTTCTACACGGAGGACTATCTCAGTTATCCCACGGCTTGCCCTGTAACTCCAGCGACCGCCACCTAAACCTCCCCATGGTCCCAATGAAATGATTCCTTCCAAGGATGCCTGAGCACAAACCAGTAGTCATCATCAAAACACATGTATCTATTAGCATGTGATTATCGAAAATATACCTTAGATAGTTTCATACCATTTGCTTAGATGAATCTGTTGAATGTTGGAATGTACTGTCCTGTCCTTTATGTGGTTTAACGTAATTGCGTAGGAGGTATATATAGACAGATTAGAAACGGAGGGAGGTATATATATATAGACAGATTAAGAAAATACTTTGCCTTTCTTTGAGAGAGTTTGTAAATAAGGGAAGAAAATGAGAGATTTTTTTTATTTAACTTCTAAAATCCTTTAAAATGCTCTCTTTTAAATTAATTTTTTTATTTCCTCCAATATTAAAACTTAAAAGTTTTTGGAAGAAAACCTTGTTATTTTTACTAGGCATTGCCTATGTCTGAGGGCACGGTGAAACGGAAAATTATTCATAGTTGAAAATAAGATTAACGTGTAAGAATTATGGTACTTCTTAAAATTAATAGAAAATAACAAAGACAAAATCAAAAGCTAGAGAATAAAAGTGCTATCTTGCCTCAACCTCCTTTGGACAGGGGTTCTTTTTTGGGCCCATTCAAAAGTTTATCTCCATCTTTTAAAAGTGAGCCCTCCAAGCTTAGTTTAATTTTGCAGGGGGGGGGGGGGGGGGGGTTAGTATCAGCCCTTTTTATTATTTTTGGATAGTGAACTTTGTTATCTAGACTTAGTTCAGTTTTCAAGTTTAGTCGTTTAATATTTTTAGTATTTTTTTGTAGAACCTTCATGTAAGTGTTTAAGGTAGTCTTTTGTAGCCTCCAGTTTTTGTATATATTTTTGTTATTTATGATACGATTTTAGTCCCCTACGGAGGCTAGTGAATTATATATATATATATATATATAAAGTTAAATTATATGTGAAAATTTATTTGGTAAAAAAAAATGTTGAGTTTGTACAGATAAACAATCAATAATTTCTCTTTAATATTTTTTTGACAAAAAATTTAATAGTCCTAACGAATCTTATTTTATCGATCTTGTCGAGTAGATTTTAAATATATAATCTTTTATTAAAATTTTGGAATCGCACATCAACCTTCACCCTTTTTTTTCATCGATACTTTTTAAATATCCTAATTTTTATTAAATTGCAAATCGCACATGGTTTAATTTATGTGTTTTCTAAGGGTTTGTTTCTAGATAGACAATAGTTTTTTTGGTTTCTGATGGGTTTTTATAGGGTTATTTGTTTTTAAATAAAATTAATAGTGTGTTATTTTATATTTTTTTATTAGATTTTGCATATATATTTTATTAGGATTATGTATGTTTAAAGTTTATGATAAGAGAAATGTGAAAGTTGATGTGACAATTTACAATTTGTGAGGTAAAGTGATGTGACATATCTTAGTGGTCCCTACTTTAAAACTGGTTAATTTGAATTAGATTAAATGCTTTTTTTTGGAATTGTTGTTCTTTATTATATCTATATATATTATATAATAGATTTATTAAATGCAATAAAAATTTGGGAAGTGGGGTGGCTTAATTTGAATTAAGGAAATACTGCAACTTTAATATTAAATGTAATGTTGGTGGGTTGGGCAATGTAAGTATTGGTTGGGATTAATCTGTTTAATTAATGTTTAAATTGTTTAATGATAGTTATAAGAAGAAAAAATAAGAAAAGAATGGGAAAAAATAAAACCTTGCTATTCCTTGCAATTATAATAGAATGATATGCAGAGTGCAATTTCAGCTTTGACATATTGAAGTTTATATTCGTTCATGTGAAGAGTGGTGTAATTTTTTTGGTCTATGGAGGGTTTGAGTAAGGTTGGAAGGCAAAAGTGGAACGCAGAAATATAAATTTCGTTTGGTAGGTTTTGCTAATAAAATTTCACATATTATTTTATTGGGACTTATTCTAAAAATTCAAGATTTTTTGTGGGGGGTGAAAAGTTTTGGAAATGACCGGACCGGTCTGTTTTTGTTTGTTTTATTTGAGGGGTTTGTTAGGCTCTTGTTTATGGAAGGGTTTGATCTCTGATGCTATTACCTTCTGTCTCACTTTGGTCCCTGATGTTTCAATTTTTCGTTTAAGACTAAAGTTTCAATTGTGTCTGCTTACTTTAGCCTCTTGTCTCATTTGTTATGGTTTTTTACGGAAAATGTGTATTGATGTAAAAAAAAAAAAAGTTTCGCCGAGCTTTTCACAAGGTCATATCTTTCTCGATCACATCCAAATGATGCGATCCAACATTAATGGTTGGAAGCTAAACAGAATAGATTTACTTAAATACGCTAATAATACTAATTTATAATCACTAAATCCTCGAAATTGCTGCCAAAGATGGTAAAAAATCACAATTTAAAAAAATGTGATTTTTTATCAATTTTTTTTTTTTTTTTTTTTTTTTTTTTTTTTTTGATTTAGTTTTTTTTTTTTTTTTGAATTATTGAATCGCATCTTTTTGATTATTCGAGTGAGATAGCCTTGTTTCGGCGAAACTTTTATAAAAAAAATTGTTTTTTTTTTTTAGCAATTTTTTTTTTTGTTATTATTTTTATTTTTAGTATTTGATCTATGATGTAAGATATTTTATTGTAATCTATTCATTCATTTGGATGGAATCGAGTGAGATATGGCCTTGTGAAAATGGGTCAAACTTTTTTTTTTAAAATTGTGATATTTTAACAAATTTAGAAGCAATTTCGAGGCAACTAATGTTCTTATCATTGAGTTTTATTAATGTATTTGTAATCTATGCTTTAAGGGCTTTCCAACCATATGTGGATCGCATCATTTGGATGTGAATCGAGTGAGATATGGCCTTGTGAAAATGGCTCGGCGATACTTTTTAAAAAAAAAATTGTGATTTTTTACCAAATTTGGCAGAAATTTCGAGGCATTTAAGTTTCTTATTATTGAGTATTATTAACGTATTCGTAATCTATACTGTAAGAGATTTCCAACCATATGTGGATCGTATCATTTGGATGTGAATCGAGTGAGATATGGCCTTATGAAAATGGCTTGGCGAAACTTTTTTTTAAAAAATTGTAATTTTTTACCAACTTTGGCAGAAATTTCGAGGCATTTAAGTTTCTTATTATTGAGTATTATTAGCGTATTTGTAATCTATGCTATAAGAGCATTCCAACCATATGTGGATCGCATCGTTTGAATGTGAATTGAGTGAGATATGGCCTTGTGAAAATGGCTCGGTCAAACTTTTTTTTTAAATTGTGATTTTTATCAACTTTGGAAGCAATTTCGAGGCAATTAATGTGCTTATTATTGAGTATTATTAATGTATTTGTAATCTATGTTGTAAGAGATTTCCAACCATATGTGGATTGCATCATTTGGATGTGGATCGAGTGAGATAAGGCCTTGTGAAAATGGCTCGGCGAAACTTTTTTTAAAAAAATTGTGATTTTTTTACCAAATTTGGCAGAAATTTCGAGGCATTTAAGGTGCTTATTATTGGGTATTATTAGCGTATTTGTAATCTATGATGTAAGAGCTTTTCAACCATATGTGAATCGTATCATTTGGATGTGTATCGAGTGAAATATTGCCTTGTGAAAATAATTCGGTGAAACTTTTTTTTAAAAAAAAATTATGATTATTTTCCGTTAAAAATTGACGGGGCTGTCCAATTTTGGACTAAAGTGAGACACAATTGAAACTATAGGGTCTTAAATGAGAAAATTGAAACATCAGGGACCAAAGTGAGACAGAAGGTAAACATTGAGGGGCCAAAGTGTTTTTTACCCCTTTCTGGAAAATACAAACGTACACTTTGCTTTGTTTTAATTGGATGCTTTATTTTACTTTCTTTTGCTTTGTTATATGTTTAAATTGAATGAGAAGGATAAACCATTGTATGAGAAAATAATCCCCACTTGCTTTATTTTACTTTATTTTGTTTTGTTATATGCTTAAATTGAATGAGAAGGATAAACAATAGTATGAGAAAATACTCCCCACATTTTTTTTTTAACTTTATTTTGCTTTGTTTGATGCTTAAATTGGCGCATAAGTTGATGCCTGATGTTAGATAAGCCTGTCTACTTTCTTACAGCTAATTTTTGTACCTTTGTACTTCCTCCGTCCCACAAAGATAGTCCATTTTTCCTTTTTCGTCTGTCCCAAATTATAGGCCACTTGCCTTTTAAAGAATGTACTAAAATTTCTTTTTTCCTAATGTACCCTTATTTAATTATATTGTTATCAACTCCAAACTAATTAATTTTACCTAATAAATACCCGTCTCCAAAGGAAAGATAAAAAATATATATGTTCATATCCTAATCCAATGTAGTTATTATAGTGCAATAAATGAGGGTATAATAGGAAAAATGTGTAAAAAAATTATGGTTCTAATTACATTAAATGAAGTTTCTTAATCTATGTGAAAAAAAAAATTGAGTCTATCTTTGTGAGACAGAGGGAGTATTTTATTTTTTAATCTTGATTGTGAATATTTTTAATCCTAAGGTACCATTTTGGTTCTCATTTTGTACTATGGATGAAATAAACTGGCAGTGGATTTGCTGAATTATAGAAATTGTGGGTGGCTAAACTCTAGCCAAGCCCGATTTGAAGGGAGCTGGCCCATATTAGAATACTTGGCAAATAAGTGAAGATGATAAAGGTAGTAAGTTATGAACAGTAAGACAATAATGCCAAAATGGAAACTAGATTTGCTTTTGGGGTAGGTACGTTCCTCCGATTGGTCATATACCCAGTCTAGCAGTACGTCCTCCCTTGTGTGTGTGCTCTTCACTAGCTCAAATGGCCTCGAGGAGAAGAATACAATGGTACGAGGTTCCTCTTGGGATAAGAGATAATGTGTTTAGGAGTGAGTCTAGGAATAATTGGAATTCCATCTCCCTAGCTGCGAGTTTTCCCTTCCTATTTATAAGTATATGATAGGGTTACATTAAGGTTCGGGGTGATTAAAAATTTCCATGAAGGATAAACTTGGTCACTACTCTAAGATTTCAGGTGTCCTTAACCCGGTTCACATCTATAAAAAGTCATTTTCCGTTGTATATCTTCCAGCTCAGTAGCGTTGTCTTTGTTATCCGATTATCCTTGGTTGGACAATAATCCACTGGTTGGATTAACGTAATGATGCCACATGGTCGGCTTAAGGATAATCCTACAGTCGCAAAGACTTTGCTTGTGGGCCAACCAATGGGTTGGACATCAACCCTGGGCCTTAACCAAAAGTCCATATCTATATTTTACCTCCCACAAAATTGTTACAACTTTAATATTAAATAATGCAATTTAAAGGAATGATCAGCAGAAGTTAGGGCAATCTAAGTTACGACTAATTCATGCTTTGTTAATGTTTAACTGTTTAAGATTGGTAAATTCTTAGGAAAAATTAAGAAATGATTTTAAAAAAAACACTTGATGTGCCATGCAATTAATATGTAAGAGAATAATGAAAATGCCACATTTTGGCTTTCAAAATATTGGACATATTCGAGTCAATTCGTTTGTGTCTAGAAGAACACTGACAAGTCCCCGAAATTGTAATTTAAACCCTAAAATAATATTTTGTTAGTATAAAATTAAATGATTAAAATGTGGAAGAATGATATTTATTTTATCTTTTGTAAGGAATAAGTAAATTGTGATAAAAAGTCCAAAACGGTGGAAGAAGCCAATTAAAGACCTGACAGGAAGAGAGAGAAAGAGACTCCAATTCCATATTCTCTTTCATAATTCAAATATAACTCATTTTTCTCTCTATTAATTAGAATCTTAAATGAATTCATATTTATTATTTCTTTTCCAATTCTAATTTCCTAAACCAATTAAACTTGTATCTCTTATTCCTATATATACACGCATTCTCTTGACCAAAAATTATATATAGATACAATAGATAAAGAGATAGAATACATAAAATATAGATATTATTAGAGAGTTCTAGTGAGATAGAATACATAGAATACATATACTAGTTGCCGTGTGACTAAAAAATTAAAGGTCATGGAATGGACAGTGTAAAGCCATGTGGTACACGCCAGTTCGAGCATCATAATTATGAACACTTCCTAGTTTTCTTTAAGTTGTCTAGCTATAATTTATATTCAAATACTTTTATTTTAGTTTTAATGGTGAATTATTATTTTATTTGCGTGTGTTATTTAACTAAAATGCTTGGCTAAATTCTCTCCCGAACGGGAAGGATAAAACCGCTATGGATATACTGTGCTTAATTTAATTTTAATTAACTTTTATTTTTTTATCCCGAATGAAAATTGATTTTCAAATTACTATTATTATATCGTGTGTTTACTTTCCATTACCTTAATTGTTTTTAAAATAAATGAATTATCTTTTGTGATTACTATAATTGGAAATAGAGGTTGAAAGATCATAAAATTTTGTTACAATAAGATTGGGCCGACCCTGCATTTTGATGGCCCATAAATTGGGTACGGTCCACTGACCTAGTAATGAAGGGGCCGTGGAGAGCAACTTGGAAAGGCGACGTCGGCGCCATACCGAAGACAATGGAACATAACCGACTTCATCAAGAGATGTGCCACATGACCAACACATGAAAAGGCACAAGGAGTGCGTTGAGGAGTGAATATTATCGAATTGTATCGACCACAATTAGAATTGTGCTGGTCCTCACCAAATCGTGACAGTCGTGTGATGCCAAACTTTATTAGTTATAGATAAAGAAAAAAGTGCTGGAGTGTTATCTATGCCTTACCCTCTTTGGTCATTTTACTGTTAACCCTAACAAGTATTTGTAACCCTAATTATATACATATAAATAGAATAGGGATAGCTCAAAAAAGGGATTCCATCTTCGAATTCTAAAAAAAACTTAGTGTAGGAGTAGTGGGAGCTGGTAGCTCGTTTTCTTTATTGTAAACAGCCTTGAGAGCTAAATGACAAACACACACACACAAAGGGTGGAGGTACTGTAGGCCTATAATCCATTAGCTAGGGGAACCATCCTCAAACAAAAATCTCTTGTCCATCCTTACACATTTCACTATTCCCTTGAGCCCACTAACAACTATTCTTCATTGCGGGTCGGGTTGAAATTTTTGTTCACCTACATAGGCGATTCCTAGTTTTATTTACATTAGTTTTAAATAAATAATAATGGTGATTTTGAATTTGTTGATATAGTAGGGATGAATATTAAAAATAATTATATACTTTTTCTTTATGTCCATGATGGTGGATTCTCTTTCCTTGGGATTTCTTTATATTGATTACTTGTTTGGTTTTTTTTAATTAGTTTAATTCAATTTTTAGTTTCTTAGTTTATGTAGTATTAAAATCCAAATTCAAAAACTATTTTAATGTGGATTCCTAAAATCTTGAATTTCAACAAACTTTTGTATCTTTAAGGTATTAGCTTGGATTTGGATCGACTCCAACTTATTTGCTATACTAGTTTAATCATTTTACATAAAAGTAGGGTTTTTATGCATTTAAGTGCAGAATAATGCAACGACAAATTAATTCTAAAAATTCCACTTAAATCATACACAGTGTAATTTTTGGAGTCTAAGTTGGCAGGCAGATCAAGTAAAAATCCAGAGCTGAATTTATGAACATGTATAAAGTTTCTTCACATATTATTTTATGATTTATTTTAAAAAGTTGTAGATTTTTTGAAATAATTTTTTTGAATTATTAATATTGAAATGACTGGATCCGTTTTATTAAGTCCAATTGTTATAATTGTTTTGTTTTTGGCTTTTGTAATCTTTAAGTTTATGGAAAGTACACACGTACACTTTGCTTTGTTTTAATTGGATGCTTTATTTTACTTTATTTTACCAATTTTATGCTTTATTTTACTTTATGTTGCCTTGTTATATGTTTTAATTGAATGAGAAGGATATACCATTGTATGAGAAAATACTCCCCACATGCTTTATTTTACTTTATTTTGTTTTGTTATATGCTTAAATTGAATGAGAAGGATAAACCATTGTATGAGAAAATACTCCCCACATGCTTTATTTTACTTTATCT
This sequence comes from Lonicera japonica, assembly GCA_021464415.1. NCBI lineage: Eukaryota > Viridiplantae > Streptophyta > Magnoliopsida > Dipsacales > Caprifoliaceae > Lonicera > Lonicera japonica. The sequence goes on along the minus strand of CM038471.1, from coordinate 1,225,879 downwards.
TGCTTTGTTTTATGCTTAAATTGGCGCATAAGTTGATGCCTGAGGTTAGGTATAATAGCTGTCTACTTTCTTACAGCTAATTTTTGTACCTTTGTATTTTACTTTTTAATCTTCATCGTGCACATTTTTAATCCTTTGGTAGCAGTTTTGTTTTCATTTTGTACTATGTATGAAATAAAGTGGCAGTGGATTTGCTGAATTATAGAAATTGTGGGTAGCTAAAATCTAGCCCACCCTGATTTGAAGGGAACCAGCCCATATTAGAATACTTGGAAACCAGGTGAAGATGATAAAGGTAGTAAGTTATGAACAGTAAGACAATAATGCAGAAATGGAGACTAAATTTGCTTTTGGGGTAGGTTCTTCCGATTGGTCATATACCTAGTCTCGCAGTACGTCCTCCCTTGTGTGTGTGCTCTTCACTAGCTCAAATGGCATCAAGGAGATGAATACAATGGTACGGGTTTCCACTTGGGATCCGAGATAATGTGTTTAGGAGTGAGTCTAGGAATAATTGGAATTCCATCTCCTTAGTTGCGAGTTTTTCCTTCCTATTTATACGTATATGATAGGGTTACATTAAGGTTCGGTGTGATTAAAAATTACCATGAAGGATAAACTTGGTCTCTACTCCAAGATTCTAGGTGTCCTTATATAACCCGGTTCGCATTAATAAAAAGTCATTTTCCGTCGTATATTTTCCAGCTCAGCAACCTTGTCTTTGTTATCCGATTATCCTTGGTCGGACAATAATCCACTGGTCGGATAAAGGTAATGACGCCACATGGTCGACTTAGGGATAATCCTACAATCGCAAGGACTTTGCTTGTGGGCTGACAAATGGGCTGGACATCAACCATGGGCCTTAACCAAAAGCCCATATTTATATTTTACCTCCCACAAAAATGTTACAACTTTAATATTAAATGCAATTTAAAGGAATGATGAGCAGAAGTTAGGGGAATCTAAGTTACGACTAATTCATTGTTTGGTAATGTTTGACTGTTTAAGATAGGTAATTCTAAGGAAAAATTAAGAAATGATTTAAAAAAAATAACTTGATGTGCCATACAATTAATATATAAGAGAATAATGAAAGTGCCATATTTTGGCTTTCAAAAGATTGGACATATTCGAGTCAATTCGTTTGTGTCCAGAAGTACAGTGATAGGCCCCCAAAATTGTAATTTAAACTTGCAAATAATATTTTGTTAGTATAAAATTAAATGATTAAAATGTGGAAGAATAATATTTATTTTATCTTTTGTAGGGAATAAGTAAATTATGATAAAAAGTCCACAACAGTGGAAGAAGTCAATTAAAGACCATATAGGAAAAGAGAGAAAGATACTCCAATTCCATATTCTCTTTCATAATTCAAATATAACTCATTTTTCTTTCTATTAATTGGAATCTTAAATGAATTCATATTTATTATTTCTTTTCCAATTCTAATTTTCTAAACCTATTAAACTTATATATCTTATTCCTATATATACACGCATTCTCTAGATCAAAAATTATATATATATATACAATAGATAAAAGCGATAGAATACATAGAATATAAATATTATTAGAGAGTTCTAGAGAGATAAATTCCCTATATATTCTCTCTCTCCATATACTAGTTGCCGTGTGGTCTAAAAATTAAAGGTCAAGGAATGGACAGTGTAAATACATGCGGTACACGCCAGTTCGAACATCATAATTAGGAACGCTTCCTAGTTTTCTTTAAGTTTTCTATAATTTTTATTCAAATACTTTTATTTTAGTTTTAATGATGAATTATTATTTTATTTGTATGTGTTATTTAACTAAAATGCTTGGCTAAATTCTCTCCCGAAGGGGAGGGATGAAACCGCTATGGATATATTGTGCTTAATTTAATTTTTTATCCCTAATTAAAATAGATTTTCAAATTTACTATTATTATATCATGTGTTTACTTTCTATTACCTTAATTTTTTTTAAAATAAATGAATGATCTCTTGTGTTGAGGGATCATAAAATTTTGTTTTAATAAGATTGGTCCGACTTTGGATTTTGAAGGCCCATACATTGGTTACGGTCCACTGACCTAGTAATCAAGGGGCCAAGGATAGAAACTTGGAAAGATAACGCCAGCGCCATACTGAGGACAATGGAACTCGGTCGACTTCATCTAGAGATGTGCCACATGACCAACACATGAAAAGGCACAAGGAGTGCATGAGGGAGGGAATATTATCAAATCGTACGGACCACTATTAGAATTGTGTGTGTCCTCACCAAATCTTGACAGTCGTGTGATACCAAAATTTATTAGTTATAGATAAGGGAAAAGAAGCTGTAGTGTTATCCAAGCCTTACCCTCTTTGGTCATTTTACTGTTAACCTTAACGAGCATTTGTAACCCTAATTATATACATATAAATAAAAAATGATAGCTCAAAAAAGGGATTCCATCTTCGAATTCTAAAAAAAATAAAAAATTAGTTGTGAGAACCCGAGTTCTCGACGCCCGGGGGTCCTCGTGGGCGGTGATTCCATTGTTGATTTGGAAATCGATTTTAAAAAGAATAAGAGTCGCTAGTTTGTTTTACCAAACAAAAAAAAAGGTTTGTGTAAAAGAGACGTATTTATGGACTAAATATCCTCTTATACACAATGTATGTGAAACCAGTTGATTCGAAGGTTCGGGGATTAAGTTACGAATCGGGAAGGTGTTAGACACCCAATTCGCCCTTTCGGTCTCTTGAGTAGGATATGTGTGCGTTATAATTCAGGTCTTGCATGCTATTGCTATTACTTTACAGCTTTCCGTGTTTGCCTTAGAAATCAGGATTTTGGGGATGGGATAAAAACAATGTGTTTCCTAGTTCGCCCATGATTTTAAAAATAAGTGTGTCTTTGTGTGATTTGAAAAAGAGAGTTTGACAATAGTAGATGCAATGAAACAAGTGATTTTATAAAACATTGGGCTTTTCGAAAACTAATTCAATGTGGAATCTTAAATTCGATGTTATATGAGTCGATTTGACCGATTGTATACCAAAGTCTATTGATTAAACCAGTATAGATGGCAATAACGCTTTCATAATCGTATATTTATCACATACATACCACAATCTATGAGTTAGATTAGATATATAGCGATTATCGATTCCTTCGTATAACAATGCCGCTAATCCGGACTTTTGAAAAAGTAATAAAATAATAATACTATTTTGGAATTGGATTAGGGTTTATTACACGCCTTTAGTTTTGAAAAATAATTTGAAAAAGGGTTTTGAAAAGCTATCAAGTGATAAAAATTATGCAGACAAGAATATAAATTATAAAACTGACGAATAAATAAAAGAAGAGAGAGAAAATTATAGTTGAACCTCCTTGGAGGGAGAGAATAAGGATCTTTTGGTGTGTACCATGAAATCCCCTTGATTGTTGATGAAAATAATGAATGGAGGGGGGTCTATTTATAGTTGAGAAAATACTTGGAAAGCAATAAAAGAGATTGCAACCAGGACTCTTGGGGCTTATCACGAAATCTTCCCACCGTTGGGTCATCTTGATTTTTGGATATGTATTGGGAATAGAAGTCTTTTAGATCTTGTAAAAATTTCAAGTTGATCATAATTCGGGAAGGACTTGGTCTCCTCGAATTGGTACAAAGAGTTTGTTCCCGCGTAGGAAACGTACTTGCGTACAATAACCTCAAGAACTGAACTTCTAGCCATTGGATTATGCTAATTTTTGGATATGTTTTCCCTCCAAATGTTTTCTATCTTGTGTCCAAATTTGAGGTCGATCAGAATTCGGGAAGGCCAATATTTATTTTAATTTTCTACGAAGGATATTTCAACTAGAATTGCACGATAGACAAATTGTTTCTTGATGATCCCATGTCCGACAAAGCTGAATTTTGAATATGTTCTTCCCCACAATAAGGACTATCTACTTACCAAACTTTAAACCATTTTAACTTCGATAAGACCTCCATTTGATCACCTGAATCAAACTCATGATTTTCAGAATTTTCGGAGATCCGACCGTCGGATCGAGTAGATTTTCGAGTATGCTACTCCTTTTGATAATGTCTAACAACTCTCAAAGTTTGAGGTTGATCCAAAATACATAAATCTCCTTTCACAAGTTTCCAGGAGTTTTGACGGTTTTCGATTCCGATAATTTTCGATAATTCTATAACTCCTCATCCGGGATCCTTTCGACTTTCTTCTTTGACCTATATCACATGTACATAGTTTTTGTGCATCCGAAAATTCTCATGTATGCATGCATGTTCATTCCTTTGAAAATCAAAATTCTTGCGGGGGTCGCAAAATGAGGTGTTCACAGACCCTCTCGGCCTGGGTTCTTTGTGAAGCAAAGAAACCAAGACGATAACGAGAACGCATCATTTTGCGGTGCTCGCATGAATCACAAGTGATATTTTGAAAATAATACAATGCAAATGATGCTGTGCTATGCTGCATATCTCTCTTCTTGGGATGGATGGGCGATTTTTGGACTTGGTGTTGAACTGATGTACTCCCATTGGTAGGGACAGTTCTGTCAACGATTCTGATTGAGGGGTTGAGCTGATGTACTCCCATCGGTAAGGACGGTTATGTCAACAATTTGATTGGGTGTTGAGCTGATGTACTCCTATCGGTAGGTACGGTTCTGCCAACCATTTGATTGGGGGCGATGAGCTGATATACTCCCATCGGTAGTGACGGTTCTGTCAACCATTTGATTGGGTGTTGAGCTGATGTACTCCCATCGGTAGGGACGGTTTTGTCAACCATTTGATTGGGGGCGTTGAGTTGATGTACTCCCATCGGTAGGGACGGTTCTATCAATGATTTGATTAAGTGTTGAGCTGATGTACTCTCATCGGTAGGGACGGTTCTGTCAACAATTTGATTGGGTGTTGAGCTGATGTACTCCCATCGGTAGGGACGGTTCTATCAACCATTTAATTAGGGGCGTTGAGCTCGTGTACTCCCATCGGTAGGGACGGTTCTATCAACGATTTGATTAGGTGTTGAGCTGATGTACTCCCATCGGTAGGGACGGTTCTGTCAATAATTTAATTGGGTGTTGAGCTGATGTACTCCCATCGGTAGGGATGATTCGGTCAACCATTTGATTGGGGGCGTTGAGCTGATGTACTCCCATCGATAGGGACTGTTCTATCAACGATTTGATTAGGAGTTGAGCAGATGTACTCCCATCGGTAGGGACGGTTCTGTCAACAATTTGATTGGGTGTTGAACTGATGTACTCCCATCGGTAAGGACGGTTCTGTCAATAATTTGATTGGGTGTTGAGCTGATGTACTCCCATCGGTAGGGACGGTTCTGTCAATAATTTGATTGGGTGTTGGGCTGATGTACTCCCATCGGTAGGGACTGTTCTGTCAACGATTTAATTGGGGTGTTGAGCTGATGTACTCCCATCGGTAGGGACGATTCTATCAATGATTTGATTGGCTGTTGAGCTGATGTACTCCCATCGGTAGGAACAGTTCTATCAACGATTTGATTGGAACGTTGAGCTGATGTACTCCCATCGGTAGGGACAGTTCTGTCAACGATTTGATTGGAATGTTGAGCTGATGTACTCCCATCGGTAGGGACGGTTCTGTCAACGATTTGATTGGGTGTTGAGCTGATGTACTCCCATTGGTAGGGACGATTCTGTCAACAATTTGATTGGGTGTTGAGCTGATGTATTCCCATCGGTAGGGACGGTTCTGTCAATAATTTGATTGGGTGTTGGGTTGATGTACTCCCATCGGTAAGGACTGTTCTGTCAACGATTTAATTGGGGTGTTGAGCTGATGTACTCCCATCGGTAGGGACGATTCTATCAATGATTTGATTGGGTGTTGAGTTGATGTACTCCCATCGGTAGGGACAGTTCTGTCATTGATTTGATTGGAACGTTGAGCTGATGTACTCCCATCGGTAGGGACAGTTCTGTCAACGATTTGATTGGAATGTTGACCTGATGTACTCCCATCGGTAGGGACGGTTCTGTCAATGATTTGATTGGGTATTGAGCTGATGTACTCCCATTGGTAGGGACGGTTCTATCAATAATTTGATTGGGGGCGTTGAGCTGATGTACTCCCATCGGTAGGGACGGTTCTGTCAACGATTTTCATTCTAATTTTGTTCTTTTGAAGGGGTGAGGGCAGATGGTCTATTAGGGACTTTGCTTTGTGTTTGAGAGGCTCGGGAAGATGGTCTGCTAGGGACGTTTGATGATCCATTAGAGACACTACTTTGGTGTTGGTGATTTTAGGATAAAGGCTGCTGGGGAAATGAGAATTTATGGTCTACTGGGAAAATGAGGATTCTACTGGTTAGAATAAAGGCTGAAAGTTGATGATATGCTGGGGGTATGATGATTGGTGGTCTACTAAGGATATGATGAATCCTACTGGTTAGGATAAAGGCTGAAGGTTAGTGATCTTCTGGGAATATGCTGATGCGGGATTAAGATAAGGGTGATTGATGATCTGTTAAGGTGACGAAAATTGATGATTTGCTAAGAGGATAAGAGTCTCTGAACGGACATAGAAAGATAGAGAGAAAAATTTCTGGTGTGATATATTTTTTGAAAAAAATAAGAATTTTTGGTTGGCTTCTTTTTCTTTGAGAAATGATCGAGTTACGTTCTCTCTATTCTTGAAACATCGTGTATGAATTTTGGACTTTGCCTATTGCTCAGCTTTCGTGGCATTTTTTTTTCTCTTGTCACTAGGGTGCGATTCTGCTTATTGTTTCCTGACTTCGCGAGAGAAGAATTTTTTGTGCCTGCATCATTTTCTGTTTTTCGATGCCCTTATTCCTCCTTGATTGATTGAAAGCTTTTTGATGCAATTTTTTTTTGTTTTTTTTCGCAGGGTCAGCAGCCTTCCTCACCCAAGACGTAGCCTTGGGCTTTTTAGCCTAGCTGTCACTCTTGGTGTGGCTCTCGCTGCCATCTTTTTTTCTTTTCTGTTTTTTCAATATTCTTTTCTTTTGGCACTGTGGGATTTATCATCTTTTCTACTCTTTCATTTTTTTTCTTGTACCCACTTTGTTTCCTCTCACTTTGTCAGGTTTTCTGAGCATCATCGTCCTTGCAATTTTGAGAATGTTTACTTTGGAAGTTCGCATTTGATATCGTCGTGCTGTGTTTGTGATTTTCGGTCCGAGAACCTTTGGGAGTGTATCTTAAAGACTTCTTGGGCGATGAGAAGTTAGGCCAAAAGTCTCTTTTGTAGGGGCTTATTCCATGTGTTTTTTACGAAATTTTCTTATTCCAGTCTTTCTCTCTATCTTTCTCTGATATCCTCTCAAAAGGGGACTTTTTGGTTTTTGAGAAGACTTGAGTTTGCCTATAGGAAGGGCTTTAGTATGTGCCTCTGAAAAGGGCTTGAATTGGATTGATGCCTGCAGAAAAGGTTTTGGATTTGCTTGTTGGAATGGTTTTGGAATGGTGCCTATAGAAAGGGCTTGGGATTTGACTGGTGCCTGTAGAAAGGGCTTGTATTTGTGCCTATAGAAAGGACTTTGGATTTGATTTTCCTGTACAAAGGGCTTGGGATAGGTGCCTATAGAAAGGTCTTGGGATTTGATTTGTCTTTCTGGGAGGATTTGTGATGTGATTTACCTCTCTGGGAGAAAATGTGAAATGATTTGCCTCTCTGGGAGACTTTGTGAAATGATTTACCTCTCTGGGAGACTTTGTGAAATGATTACCTTTCTAGGAGCGATTCGCCTTTTTGGTAGACTTTGTGAAATGATTCGTCTCTCTGGAAAACTATATGAAGTGATTTACCTCTCTGGGAGAAAATGTGAAGTGATTCGTCTCTCTGGGAGACTTTGTGAAATGATTTACCTCTCTAGGAGTGATTCGCCTCTCTGGGAGATTTTGTGAAATGATTGACCTCTCTGGGAGAAAATGTGAAGTGATTCGCCTCTCTGGGAGACTTTATGAAGTGATTCGCCTCTCTGGGAGGACATGCAATCTTATCATGACAATCTGGTCGGTGATGGTGGTGTGACTAATCATCGAGGTATATACCAGGATGCAGTGGTGAAGCCTGTCTGGTAGGCCATGGAGCTCGGGGCATTATGTGCTCTTGGACTGGTGCGCGGTACACTTATACAAGTGTTCATATGTATGCATTATGTAAATGCTTATGCTATGCTTCCCTAAATTTCGAGTATTCGCATACTTCTTAAATCATTGCACCATCATTTTAAAATCTTGGTTTTGAAAAGATTTTGAATCTTGAGTTGCCTGATTTATGAAGTATGTTACGCTACTTGAAATTATCTAAGTGCAGATGCATGCATGCAATACCGACCATTTTTCGAGAATATAGCAACATTGAAAAGGCAAATATTGATTTTCGGTCAATAGGTGAGTGTGAAATGTGATATCGGTCATAAGAGAAATGGAGTGCTTCCGTCTTGGGATTCTGCTGATCTTGAGTCATGCTTCTATCTTGACAAGTTGCTTTCTTCTTCTTGATTCTCTATGAGCTTGTTCGAGTCCGTGTGCATTACTGCTTTTTGCTCTTACCCTCAATCTCAGGAGGCTTACCGATATTCTTCAGAGGTAGAATTTCTGATTATGTTGATAAGACGACCATGGGGTTGTGATGGTGTGGGTTAAGGCACCCTCACTGCGAATGATAAATGGAGAGGCTAGTCTTGGGGGAGTGGGTTGGGTCTTATTGTCGATACCCTCAGTAGATGCACCCTTGGCACCCTCAATATGTGCGAACGATGACGGTGAGGCTTGTCTTAGGAGAGCTGTTATGGTCTTCTTGTCGAAACCCTCAGTCCATGTACCCTTTGCACCCTCAGTGTATACAAACGATGATGGTGAGGTTGTTCAGGTCTTCTTGTCAACACCTTTAGTGCATATACCCTCTGCACCCTCAGTGTATGTGAACGATGATGGTGAGGCTAGTCTTCGGGGAGCTGTTATGATCTGCATCAAGGATGGCTTGAGGATTATGGTTTTGAAAGGGTTGGTTATGTTTAGGGTTCAACTAGGCGATTTTTGGATCTTGCGCCAGTGGTACAACGATGTTGGCAAGGGTCACAGGAAGTGTGTGGTTGATGTTGGCATGAACTGGGATAATGTATTAGAGAATGTTAAGTGGAACTACTGGGTCTTGAGTTTGGTTCCTTTCGGTCGGGTATGGATTTGGATTAAATTGGTTTGGTTCAGCAGGTGTTCTGACAGCGATTAGGGCTCAAGATGGGCTTGAGTGGCCACTTGGTGATCCTCCATGATGGCTACAAACTCGGTCAGATCATGGATTAGATGATAGAGGAGTTCAAGGGTTAAAGTGCCACCCTCGGTTTGTGGGAGAATGGGACCAGGCGGCGGACCCGCTGCATGAGAAGCTTCACTGTAATTACCCTCAGTATTGTCAACCCTGGTTTAATGAAGTAGTAGCTCGGTGTTACAATGAGGGTGCATGATCGGTGGTGAATCTGATCTCATGAGTCGTCTAGTTTGAATCTCTGAGAGCCTAGCCAACCAGTGCCAATAGTAGATAATCGAAGTGTGCTGAAGAAAGGGGAGAAAAATGTTGGGAATTAATCGGGAAATGAATATTTTGCCATGGGTTGCATAATTCTCAGAAAACTATGACTCGACAGAAAAAAAAATCAAAAATCACTTTTTGGTGATTAGCAAAAACAGACCGACGGCAACAACTTGAGAGCCCCATGGATAGGTTTAGGGTAGGAATATGAATTCCCGGGGTACCCTTATAACCTTCCAATTTTAAAAATTTATTCTTGAAAAATTCATTTTGGAAAATGACTCGTTTTTTTAGAAAATATTTTAAAAAATATTTTTTGAAAATTGGGAAGTTCTCTCCTCTTAGAGTTGCTTTTCATGAAAATAGTGATAGGGAAATTCTCACTAACGGGTTTTAGTGAGGGATTTCTACGGACGGGGTTGGACAGCCTCCGGCTGTACTTGCCAAACCAAGAGTTAGTATGTATGACAAGGCCTTTTGTTCACTAATCTCACGACCAACGGTCAAGAAAACATGCAGAAATTTATGTGTACTAGGCTGACACATCCTATATGCAAGCGTGGTTGAAAGAGGTAAGGTTTAAGGCTCCCTCCTATTTGGCTAGGTCTTGCTATATACCCCAAAGGCGAGTACGTGCAAGAACCTTTTGATATACATTTTGGGTACATGAGTGTTCTCGTCACTCGATATACCTCAGTTTGGTACTTGGCCAAGGAGAGTGGTCTCATGCGCTTTTGGCTAGCATAGACCCACAAGTCCACAGCCTAGTCACGACTTTGGTCCCGAGGTTGATAGGGTAAATTCACATTCGCGATAATGCATGATCATAGTGGGTGCGTGCAAAATAACAATTATAGAGGTATATTAAGAAGAACGCTTTAGGTTTTGTTCGAGCATTTTCAAATTTTATTTATGAAAAGATTTTCCTCAAACAATTATTACAAATAAAAAGGGAATCAGGGTATCCACCTAAATCGCATCTATGTTATCCTAAGATTAAGGCCAAAAAAGAAAGCATGTAAACTTAAACAATTATCCACACACATTCTACTCTTGTTTAGAGTCTAATCCTCTTAAATATCCCCAGCAGAGTCGCCACTGTGAGAACCCGCATTCTCGACGCCCAGGGGTCCTCGTGAGCGGCGATTCCATTGTTGATTTGGAAATCGATTTTGAAAAGAATAAGAGTCGCTAGTTTGTTTTACCAAACAAACAAAAAGGTTTGTGTAAAAGAGACGTATTTATGGACTAAATATCCTCTTATACACAATGTATGCGAAACCAGTTGATTCGAAGGTTCGGGGATTAAGTTACGAACCGGGAAGGTGTTAGACACCCAATTCGCCCTTTCGGTCTCTTGAGTAGGATATGTGTGCGTTATAATTCAAGTCTTGCGTGCTATTGCTATTATTTTACAGCTTTCCGTGTTTGCCTTAGAAATCGGGATTTTGGGGATGGGATAAAAACGATGTGTTTCCTAATTCGCCCATGATTTTAAAAATAAGTGTGTGTGTGTGATTTGAAAAAGAGAGTTTGACAATAGTAGATGCAATGAAACAAGTGATTTTGTAAAACATTGGGCTTTCCGAAAACTAATTCAATGTGGAATCTTATATTCGATGTTATATGAGGCGATTTGACCGATCGTATACCAAAGTCTGTTGATTAAACCGGTATAGATGGCAATAATGCTTTCATAATCGTATATTTATCACATACATACCGCAATCTACGAGTTAGATTGGATATATAGCGATTATCGATTCCTTCGTATAACAATGCCGCTAATCCGGGCTTTTGAAAAAGTAAGAAAATAATAATACCATTTTGGAATTGGATTAGGGTTTATTACATGCCTTTAGTTTTGAAAAACAATTTGAAAAAGGGTTTTGAAAAGCTATCAAGTGATAGATATTATGCAGACAAGAATATAAATTATAAAACTGACGAATAAATAAAAGAAGAGAAAGAAAATTATACCTGAGCCTCCTTGGAGGGAGAGAATAAGGATCTATTGGTGTGTACCACGAAATCCCCTTGATTGTTGATGAAAATAATGAATGGAGGGGGGGGTCTATTTATAGTTGAGAAAATACTTGGAGAGCAATAAAAGAGATTGCAACCAGGACTCTTGGGGCTTATCACGAAATCTTCCCACCGTTGGATCATCCTGATTTTTAGATATGTATTGGGAATAGAAGTCTTCTAGATCTTGTAAAAATTTCAAGTCGAGCATAATTCGGGAAGATTCCTTTTTGTTCGGATTGGTACGAAGAGTTTGTTTCCGCGTAGGAAAGGTACTTGTTGTAGACAAGGTCCCTTGTTTGCACGACAAGTCAGGTTTTAACTGTTGGGTCATGCTGAATTTTGGATATGTATTGACAATATAAGTCTTCTAGACTCTGTAAAAATGTGAAGACGATCGGAGTTCGGGAAGGACTCGGTCTCCTCTAATTGGTACAAAGAGTTTGTTCTCGCGTAGGAAACGTACTTTCGTACAACAACCTCAAGAACTGAACTTCTAGCCGTTGGATTATGCTAAGTTTTGGATATGTTTTCCCTCCAAATGTTTTCTAGCTTTTGTCCAAATTTTAGGTCGATCAGAATTCGGGAAGGCCAATATTTATTTTAATTTGCTACGAAGGATATTTCGACTAGAATTGCACGATAGACAAATTGTTTCTTGATGATCCCATGTCCGACAAAGCTGAATTTTGAATATGTTCTTCCCCACAATAAGGCCTATCTACTTACCAAACTTCAACCATTTTAACTTCGAGAAGACCTCCATTTGATCACCCGAATCAAACTCATAATTTTCTGAATTTTCAGAGATCCGACCGTCGGATTGAGCTGATTTTCGAGTATGCTACTCCGTTTGATAATGTCTAACAACTTTCAAAGTTTGAGGATGATCCAAAATGCGTAAATCTCCTTTCACAAGTTTCCAGGAGTTTTGACGGTTTTCGATTCTGACAATTTTCAATAATTCTATAACTCCTCATCCGGGGTCCTTTCGGCTTTCTTCTTTGACCTGTATCACATGTATATAGTTTTTGTGCATCCAAAAATGCTCGTGCATGCATGCGTGTTCATTTCTTTCAAAATCAGAATTCTTGCAGGGGTCGCAAAATGAGGTGTTCATATTAGTGTAGGAGGAGAGAGAGTTGGTCGCTTGTTTTCTTAATTGTAAAGAGTCTTGAGAGCTAAATAGTAGACACACAGACACAAAGGGTGGAGCTACTCTAGGCTGGCTTACTGTCCATTGGCTAGGGGAACCATTCTCAAACAAAATCTTTTGTCCATCCTTACACATTTCACTATTCTTTTGAGCCTGCTAGCAACTGTTCTTCCTTGTGGGTCGGGCCCAAATTTTGGTCACCCACACAGGCAATGCGTATTTCTATCTACATTAATTTCTATGGTGATTTTGAATTTGTTTATATCGTAGGGTTGAATATTAAAAATACAATTACATACTTTTTATTTATGTCCATGGTGGTGGATTCTCTTTGCTTGGGATTTATTTATATTGATTACTTGTTTGCTTTAATTTAATTTGTTTAATTCAATTTTTAGTTTCTTAGTTTAGGTAGTTTTAAAATCCAAATTCAAAAATTATTTTAATCTCGATTCCTAAAATCTTGTGTTTCAACAAAGTTTCCTATCTTTAAGGTATTAGCTTGGATTTGGATCGACTCTAACTTATTCGCTATACTAGTTTAATCATTTTACATAAAAGTAGGGTTTTTATGCATTTAAGTGCATAATAAAGTAAAGAAAAATTAATTCTAAAAATTCCCCTTAAATCATACACCCCAGTGTAATTTTTGGAGTCCAAGTTGGCAGGTAAATCAAGTAAAAGTCCAGAGCTTAATTTATGAACATGCATAAAATTTCTTCACATATTATTTTATGATTTATTTTAAGAAGTTCCATGATTTTTTGAATTTTTTTTCAAAATTATCTATACTATATATAAAATCACGAATAATCTTAAGTGTTTTTGTAATACCTCGTGTTCCTTTTTCGCGTTGACCTCTTCTTAAGCCCAGTTAAGGCTTAATCTCCGTTAGAGTGCGAGCATTGGGTTTCGATCCCTTAATACTTGAACCGGTACTTCTAGCATGTCATATTATTTATATTAAGTTTGTGGAAGCAATCGTTACGTTATTCGAGTGATTTAGATTGAAACCGTGGTGTAAATCGCGTGTTTTGACTTTTCATGATTCATCGATTTTTGGCCAACTTTGAGAGGCCATAACTTTTTCATCTGATGTCCAAACGATTCCCTGTTCATGACCATCTCTTCATTTCTTTTCCCTCTACAACTTTCGTGTTTGGGCCGAGTCGAGATTCATCCATTTCAAGACCCATTTCGGGCTCATAAAGTCAATTATCAATGCAGTGACCACCATGATCGATCATGGACCCTTCTATGGACATTTGTTTGGTTCATGATCAATAATGGAAGGCCATGATCGATCATGGTTCACCTGAAAGTCGGTTTTGACAATATTTAACCCATTTTTCATCAATTTTACAACCACAACACCCCATTTTCGAGCCATACACGTACACATACCTCTAGAGGGTTCTAGAGAGAGAGAGAGCTAGAGGGTCTTGAGGTTTCTTCATCCTTCTACAAGATATGAGTCTCAAATCACCTATTTCTTCACTATTCATCGTCTTCCACCTTCGTCTTCACCCATGGGAGCTTAAAGCAAGCTAGGGTTTTGGCGATACGACATATACGCTTCATCAACTCTGCAATCTTACTTCTCTAAGGTGGGAACAATACTATAAAACTTGTTCTCCAAATTATTTCTTGTTGCACTAAGGTTTTCTACAATAATTTGGGATTTCTACAAAAACCCTAGGTTGTTTGCATCATGTGGGGTTTAGGCTCGATAACTCTTTGATTAGTGATGGGTAGTGATAGAAAATCACTCATATTGCATGATTTGAGTATTAACGCATGTTTTCACTTCCGCACCACAAGATTCACAAAGAACCCATCATATACACACATGTTAAAATCTAGGAATTAGGGGTTTTGGGTTTGGTGCTTATAGGATAATTGATTGTGGATTATTAATGCTAGAGATACATAGATATACTATTAAACATGATTGTAGATAATTATGTAGGATATCTACACTATGAACTTACTGGGGTGGTATAATACACAACAACCCTTGGGTTTAGTGCCTTATAGAAAATATGGTATAAACTCATATGATAATACAAGCCCTATACACCCTAGAAATATTATTACATTTATTTGACGGGTTATAGATACTCATGGCTTAATGCAAAATGTTGACCTAAAGGTCTTAATCTTATTTTGATAATAACAATAATTTAATCATGTGTAATTTAACATGTTCTTGATTTAAGATTATAGCTTTCTTATTTGGAAAATCAAGAATAGCATGATTGCTCAAAGGAAGTTTGACAAGGATCATTCAATCAATATCCGATCAAGTCAACAAAGTAATGTACTAGCAATAGATCATTCTTATCACACACATGCTAGCAATGCATTTCATGAAGCACAAAAGATCAAGGATCATATGCCAAAGCTTCAAGGAAAAAGCTTCAAGTGAAGAAACAATTTGAAGAAACAAATCGAAGCATTCGAAAACTCACCTATTCGGTAATTGATTGTTTGCTTAGGAGTAATGTAAAGTTTCTTAATTGATTGATTATATAGCTCAAACATGTACATGCATCATTCTTAAATTGATCAAAACCAAGTTTGAATCAAAATCATTTCAAAACATCATTCTTATAAAAACCGGTTTTGAAATAAATTCATATGAATGAATTTTGATACAAAAACAAATTTTGGAGTCTTAGAAACTTATTTGGAACACTCCCTAAGCATTAGAATCAATTTTGGAATCAAATTGCATAAAGTGAATTTTTGCAAAAACCTCTCCCCGCCAGAGCAATGTAGTCGACTACTTCATGTAGTCGACTACATGGATACTAAGGGAGTCGACTACACTTGAGAAATATAGCCGTTGGAGATTTCTTGCAAGCCTAGTTTTGGCCTCTAACCACCCCTAACTACCCCCCAAACGGCCTTATTGCTTCTCGGACTATTTATATGACTTCTAAGACTCATTTTGCACACCTTGAATCATTCACATACTCTATTCTTCATTTATTTTCATCATTCAAAGATTCAAGAATTATTTTGATCAATCATTAATTATTTGAGCTATATCATCTTCATCAAATATGATAACTCTAGTGTGACCTTCAATTGTATTCTTTAAACACTTGAGAGTTGTTATTCATTGGTGTGAGTCACCAAATAATTTGTATTAAATTGTGAGAGGTAAATCTCATATGAAAACAATAAGGTAAATTCTTGTTTAGCAATTTGTGAGAGGTAAATCTCATAGATTAGCAAGAGGGTTTCTTATGTGAATATTGTGGTAAAGCAATGTTTGTAAGAGTGTAGTGAGACAACAACACTTGTAGAGGTTTGTTTTTCACCCGGAAGAAAAACGGTATTAATCGAACTTCTCGGAGAACTAACCGAGCGCGGACTATGGTTTGGTAAACCAAAACCGTGAAGACAAAAAGCCTTGGACTTCAAATCGGTTCAATCTTTCTAACTCAATCTCTTTATTTACTTGCTATATTTATTGATTGAAGTTGCATTATATTGTTGCTTGTTCTTGGGATTGATTGATTGTTTTCCTTGATAAACTTGTTTAGTAAATTTGTTTTACTTAAACATTTTGAAAAAGTTTTTAATTCCGCATTAAAGTTTTTAAACCCTATTCACCCCCCCCCCCTTTATGGTTAAAATTCGACCTACACATAAGATTGATCATGTCATGAATATCCCGGTTGAACTAGAAACATAAGAATAAGTGCTTGGACTGTTAGAATGATGTGAGAACTTTACTAAAACACGTACAGCCGTAGTTTGAAACATATGACACATAATGAGACGTAATATACTAATAATGAACTAATTGGCTGAATAATGGGAATTATTAGTTAAACGATAAGGTCCTGGATAATTGGATCGATAATGATGATTATAATAATGATGATTATGTGATTGTATATACATATGTTGTTAGCCATACGTGTCATTGATGATGTGATTGATGATTTATATATATTGTTGAGTGAGAAATCGATACATTCCTATTGTTATGATCACACGTATGGGCTGGATATGATAGACCGAACACCGGGTAGCTCCTGCGTAACTCTAAGACGGGCCGCCTATTGCCGCCCATGGGTGAAAATTCCTAAACCGTGCACAAAAAAATGAAGTAGGTGACTCCACCTATGGTTATGGTTGCCCACAAAGTAGAGCCCACTATATGTATCTCGCCTTCCCACAGGACAATGTGTTCTGGGTTAGATGAGTTTCCCTATCAAGCGGAGCAGGTTCCGTGTGCCACTACTGACCTATTTGGTGAGTTTCCTGAAAAGTAGTTGGGCTACTAATGGACATCACCCTGCTAGGGTGCCTCCTAGTGCAATTCCTTCTGAGTGTTGACGTGACTTGTATGGGTGTTCTCCGCCTTAACTATTGAGAGTGTCATTCCAGAAAAAATGTCTTGAGGGTTATCTCCGGATGACTTACTTGGAGAACCAAGTCCTTGAGCCACTCCTCACTAAGAAGAGACATGGATAAAAGCCTTGGACCCTTCGGGATCCGTTGTTCTCGGCTTGGACTGACCACAGGGTGAAACTAAGGCATTATGCTAGAGATATGATACGAGAGTTGTTGTGAGTTTGTTGATTATAATGTTGTTATTTTCATTGTATCGTATTATATCTTGTATTGATCTGCGTATGTTGCCTCGGCTATGATGTAGACGATAGAAGGATATATGCAAACACCATCGATCGATGGATCATAAAATACGTAGGGAAACATTTAGGCCATTCAGAATGTACTAATATATAAACTGAGAAGAGATAATAACCATTAAAACTTAGAGATGGTGTATGGGTGTGCAGACACGTATGGATTGCAGGAATAGTGACCAGATCATAATGCACATAATATATTAATAATTTAAGGGGAAATTATAACCAACAGAATAGCCTAGTGATAGAATGCCTTAAGATAATGCTTAGACGAATGATCTTGAAGCAAAGCTAATTAGCTGGCCAAATATAGGATTCATAATGAAATAATAAATACTTGGCCAATAGTTACGTCTTACAAAATAAGGATCGGATAGTGTAGTAGAGCGTGGGGTTGCACCTGTGAGTGGATATTCCGTAGCATGTCGAACTTTAGGAACCTATAGTTTGATACGAGGTGACTGTAGACTAGCGATCTCCTTGAGTTGTGGAATTCCCTAGAGGTTTATCTTAAGGAATGGTTAGAGGAGAGATCAGGTAGTCGAGTAGATGGTTTCCGGCGACTAGGATATGAATCCTAGTGGGGTTTGCATGCACTCGTGTTTAGATTGCATTGCATTGCATTGCATGTTTTCAAATTGTTGCATTAAAGAAATTATTTTCCTACATAAAGATGCACGCGTTTGTGATTGCAACTTGTATTTTTTCTATACAAAACTATATAGTTCCCATTGAGCCCGGATTTGGCTCATCCCGTTTTCTCATAGTTTTGCATGATAAGCTTTGGGGATTGGAGCGTGGTGTATCCATTTAGAAGTCTCTAATGTCCATAAAACCTCCTGGTCATTAGACTGTCTATTGGTCATGTGAAATCTAAGTTAATGATCATGTGAAATCTAAGTTAATGATCGATGTGTGCTGCTGGTCGTTCTTAGTAATTGCATGTGTGTCTCAGATATCTGATATGATGAGTATATTTTATTTTTATATATGTCTATTAATTTCGTTGCATGCTCTCTGTATTGAATATATATGGGTCTTATAAGTTGTGTCATGTGTGTGGATTTGCAGATTCCTGAATATTCTGCACATGTATGTATTCCGCTTTTTTATTAATGAATAAAAGTCTTTTATTTAATTTGCTTTTCAAAAAAATAAATAAAAACAAAAAAAAAAAAAAAAAAAAAAAACAAAACAAAACGCCGAGGCGTTATTTCTTACATGAGGTAGACATTATTTAATTTATTTATAGTTATTTGCTTTTATTTTAGAGCCTTAACATTTGGTACGCTTACTAATTGGCAAGCAAGCTGATGTATTATGTTTATCTGAATAAGGGCCAAACAAAATGAGGTGATGTAATAATAATTTTATTATTATTTAATTTCACTTATTTTATTTTATAATTAATTAATACAGGGACATATGTATTTGCATGAAAAACAAATTAAAGTAAAATATTACTTCCTCCTTTCAAATTGCTTGTCCATTTTAGGAAATCTAACTTATTAAGAACCCAATATTATCATTGCACTTTTTGCTTAATTTACATTGACTTTACTTTTTTATCATTTTTTTTTTAAAACTTTTACTTGAAAAGTAAAAGTACAAAAGGGCAAAATAAGTATGTATTTATCTTTTATGAGAAGTGGACATTTATTTTGAGACATCCAAAAAAAGGAAAGAAGGGGGCTAGCAATTTGGGACGGAGGGAGTACAATTTTGTGGTTTCTGAAATACATACCTTCATAATTTTCTAACTTTCATTTGTTTTATTATTATTATTATTATTATTATTATTATTATTATTATTATTATTATTATTATTATTATTATTATTTATATTTTTTTAATTAATTTTTTTTTCAAGAATAAATTGCTACATGATAATAGCTAAACGATATTTTGTCCTGAGAACAATTCCATATTAAAAAAAATGGAAAAAAGAACAAGAAGAAAAGAAAGGACACATTGCGTAAACAATTCTTTTATATGCATGGCTGCCACGTACGCAACTATATTCCCTCATAAACAAAAGCTGATAACAACCATAGGACTGATCTTCCTTTTTTATTTTTACCTTGCATCATACTATTGAGAGAAGAGGAGAGTGGGAGGGCAGATTTTAAAAATGGAAGTTAATTGATGATCCTGCACACAAGGGTAGATTTAGGATTTTACGAAGGGGTGGACTGATATTCTTATAATAACATTTTTTGGTGCGGAAAACTAGGGTTGGTCTATTCCAATCTCACATAATCAAATGATTGGGGTGATAGTGACTTGTGCAGAACAAGACAAAAATGAAGTAATCACAAACAATATCGAACGAGACACAGATGTAGGTCGAAAAATACTATAGAGGTGGGTGAATAGGGTTTTTAAAACTTAATCGGATTTTTAAAAATGATTTAAAAATATTTGATGTCTATATTTATCAAGCAATCAAGAACAAAGTCAATTTCAAACACAATGAATAAATAGCACAATATAATAGAGCAAGAGATAGAAAGATTGAACCGATCGAAGTCGAAGATTTTTTGTCCATACGGTTCAGCTTGTTCCCCTACTCCGCGCTCGGTTAGTTCCCCGAGAATTTCCACTATAACCGATCTCCTTCCGGGTGAAGATCAAACCTCTACAAGTGTATTATTTTCACACACTCTTACAAGTATTGAAACACCCTCAATACTCTCACAAGAAATCCCTCTTGCAAATCTATGAGATACACCTCTCACAATTATGATTCAAATGAGTTTTGGTGACAAACACCAATGTACAATATCTCTCTTGTATATGACAAAATACAAATGAAGCTCACACTAAGAGATATCAAAATTGATCAAAGTATATAGCTCAAAAATAAAAGATTGATCAATTAAATGAATTGAATACTTGAATAACTTTGTATATATGTAAAATGAGTTTGTAGAATGATTCAAGTATATTAAAACATGTCTAAGACATCATATATATAGCTTGCAAAATCATATGGCCGTTGAGGATGATTAAGAGAGGTTTTGGCTCCAAGGTATATATTTTCAAACTTTCCAACAGCTAGTTTTGACAAAAAAATTTAAATTTGTTTTGTTAATTTCTCCCAATTAGACCGTTGGATCATGCTCAAATTTTAGTCAAAAGTGACAAGAGATGTTGTATAACTACTGTAAAAATTTTAAAATGATCGGAGTTCGGGAAGGCCTTCATCTTACCGTTAGATCAAAACTGGACAAAAATTGAGCGAATTTTAAATGTAAAATAAAAATATTTTTTGCAATTTAACAATTTAGTTCCAAATAAAATTCTAATGATTTTTGAAACTCAAAGATATGTTTCTAAGATACCTATTTTTATTATAGCTTAAAATATGATCATTTAAAATTAATATGAATTTATTTTGAAACTCGGTTTTTGTAAAATGATGTTTTTCAAATAAATTCAATTTCAAGTTAGTTTGAATCAATCTTTAAAAGATGCAAGAATATGTTTGGGCTATAGGATTTGATCAATAAAGTATCTTTACATAAAATCTAAGCACTCACTCCATTTAATGATAATTCGAGTCTTCGTGATGCTTGATTTTCTTGTGCGTATCTTCATTTGATTGATGATCTTGATTCTTTCTTGGTTTTGATTCTTTGTGAAGCACATGGAGATCATTTGAATTCATTTCTTGTGAGTGAAAGCATTTGTGGAGCTTTGTGTGAGAGTTTGACTATATCGGTTTGACATCACACTTGGTTAGAAAAGATATCGGCTAATGGCTATCATCATTGGAATAACCGAGTTAAATGACACTATATTAACTTATTGTAATTATCAAAATAAGATTAATTGGCTTTAAGGTCAACAATCTCCCTCTTTTTGATGATGACAATAGAGTTAATGCGTGTTTATAAAAAGATAATAATTTTAAGCATATGAATAATATGCTCCCCCTAAATAGGTACATAGATAAAAATGTAAATGAATAATATGCTCCCAAATTACACATGATTGATTTATTGTTATTATCAAAATAAGATTAAGACCTTAGGTCAACAATCTCCCCCTTTTTGATGATGACAATAAATTAATGTGTGTTAACAATAACAAGCATAAATAGCATATAAATATAAATGAAAGAAATAGTTTAATAGTTAAAACTTAAATATAGTCATAGTTCTTAGAGTGTGTACCATTATCACTCTTTAAACTTGGCTTAAAAAATCACACACATCACACACATTATTTCTCCCCCTTTGATATCATCAAAAAGGAGTGACTCTTGAGGTTGTGGTTATGGTTGTGGTGAATTGGACTCACGTATACGTCACCTAATGGAACGTTTTGAGCTGCTGAAAAAAAATTGGCTTAAGCCAACAAGCTGTTTTTGAGGATAGCATGCTGTTTTACTGCTCTAGAATCATCAAAAATCTGCTGGAATGTCAAAGTCCTTTGTAGGAGAATTGCTATAACTCTTTGTAAAAAACTCCGATTGATGCACTGTAAATTGAGTTAGAATGTAGACACATAGAGCTTTCCAGAAATATATGGTAGAGAACCTAATTCTCAGCCAATTGGTACAGTTTTAGCTGTAAAGTTGCACTATGTCCATATCAAGTCATTTGTGGGAGAATTGCTATAACTCTTTGTAGAAAACTCTGATTGATGCACCGTAAATTGGGTTAGAAAGTAGACATATAGAGCTTTTCAGAAATATATGGTAGAGTACCTAGTTCTCAGCCAATTGGTACAGTTTTAGCTGTGAAGTTGTACCATGTCCAATTTTCTACATATTATTTTGCCATTTTTGTTTTTTTTGTTTTTTTTTAATGGCTCAATAAAATGTCAAAACACGAAATATAACATGCAAAAGAAAACAAGTATGGATATTAAAGACATAAATAATTTAAAAGTCTTACCACAATATTTAAAGTCGGTATAAAAAATCTTACCACAGCATTCAAAGTAATAAAAAAATCTTACCACAGAAAAAAAAATCTTACCTTTTACCGCAGCATCAACATTACGCACATTTTTTACACCCTATGTCAACATCAAAGAGGGATCTAGACCATGCTAGGGCGGTGGACTTTAGATGCACGCGGGGGGCGCTGTATTTTTGACCTTTTGGGATGACAGCTTTTCATTTTTGGGATTCTTTTAATTGCTCTGCCTCTTGTCCCCTCTTTCTTGTTGTCTTCCTCGAGATCCATTTTCTTCTTATAACTTTTATAGGAGGTATCCATGAGTAAAGGAAAGCAAATCACAAGTATGCTGAATACATTCCGTTGTACAGGTTCGTCTTGTGCTGCTTGCACTTATAAACGCAAGAAATGTCAGCCATGGTGTGAATATGCACAAATTTTTATGGATGTGATTAGTCGTCAAGATTATCGTACAATTTTCACCGTTTTGGGGGTAAATAGTGTTGCAAATATTTTAAAAGATATTCCTGAACATCAATATCTTGAGACTCTCTATTCATTTCTTTTTGAAGCTAAGGCGAGAGTCGAGAATCCCAGTAAAGGTTGTACTGCACTTATTGTTTCTCTTGAACAGAAGGTACAAGAGTTACAATCACGAGTGACAACGTTAGAAGCTTTGCAATCACGAGTGACAACATTAGAGGCTCGATTAGGAGAGTCTTCTAGCGCTAACCAATGCTTTTCTTTTGCTCATCCTAGAAGTTCTACAGGGCTCCTATCGTTAGTAGAAAATGTTGCACCAGAAATTCTTCCGACTACCGGGAATCTTTCAGACCATGGTGCTTTTCGAACTAATGTGGGTTTGCCGGCATATCTGACTCTGTCAGATTACCAAGCTGCTTTGGAAGGCCATTCATCACAATTTTCTCAAAGTGATACTATTGCAGAGGTTGCCGAGCCAACGAGTCCTGATTGGACAGCTCTATTAGATATGGAGCATAATTTTCTTGATTATTCTTCTTCTAGTCTCAATGCTGTTTTGAATTTTGATGCTAATGATCTTCAGATTTTGTTCCCTTCTTTTCTTTGAATGATAAATAATAATTTTTAGACTGCAAAATTATTGTTAGTTTATAATAACATGCAAAATGAAGACTTATGTTGTTTACCAAGTTGACAAGCATCACAAATTCTATCTTTAATAAGTTTAGTTTTAGGCAATCCTTTAACTAATTCCATTTTAGATAATTTGTGAACTAAATCCATATTAGCATGACCTAATCTTCTATGCCATAATTAAGAAACATCATTCAATACGGATAAACATTTAACATCTTGTTGAGACAAATCATCAAGTTCAGGAGTATATACATTATTAGATCTATAAGCAACAAACAATATATAATTATCACTAATATTTTTAACAATGCAACATTCAGATTTAAAAATAATTTCATAACATTTATCACACAAAATACTAAGCAAATTATGTTTTAAACTATCAACAAATAAAACATTATTAATATAAGAAGATTTATTACCAACTTTACTTATACCAATGATTTTACCTTTGGCGTTGTCTCCAAATGTGACGTTACTTCCTTGTTTAGGAGTAAGACTCAAAAAATTTCTCTTTTCTCCCGTCATGTGTTTCGAGCATCCATTATCCAATAATCATTTTATTTTGCTAGCTTTTGCTCTCATGCAGATCTACACCAAAATCTTAAACAACTTTTCTTTTGGTACCCAAAATAAGTTGGGTCCTTTGGGGTTAGTGTACATAGTGGTTCCTTTAGGAATCCAAGCAAGTTTGTTTTTAGCAAAATTATTTTCTTTGTAATAACAAGAATGTGCATTATGAGTGTTTCTTCCACAAAATGAACAAAGATTAGTAGGATTATGCGGTGTGTATGTTTTAAAGAAATTTTTGTAATCCTTTTGGTTATTGATTTGATTATAACCCAAATCGGCTTTGTCGAATACACACCTTTGCATTCCTAATAGTTTGTCCAAGTTATCCTTTCCTTTGGTAAACTTGGCTAGACTATTAGTTAAGTCATCCACTTGATCTTTCAATTTAACATTTTCTAATACATGTGAGTTTGGAGTTTCTTTCTCTTTTCCTTTCTTCAAGGTTTTGTTTTCATTTTTCAAAAATACATTTTCTTTCTCAAAGTTTTCACACTTGCTAGAAATAATCAAATTTTTCATTTTGAGGCTTGCATACATTTTAGACAAATTTTTAAATTGTTTATGCAATTCCTCAAACATATCATATAATTCTTCATAGTCATTCTCATCATGTATATCATTATTAATAGAGGCATTATCATCACTAGATGAGTCATAAGAAGAGTGTACCTCATCGTCTCTTGCCATAAGGCAAAGATTTGCCGTTTCCTCGTCGCTAGAATCGGCATTGGACTCACCTTCTTCGGAATCACTCCAAGTGCCTTTGAGGGCGTGTCTTACTTGCTTGAAGGCTTTGTCTCTTTTGTCTCTTCTTTCCTTTCTTCTAACTGGGCAATTTGTTTTGAAATGCCCTGGTTCATGGCAATGGAAACACTTCTTTTCTTCTTCATTTTCAACTCTTGGTTAAATAGATCGATCATTGTTTCTTTTTGATGAAGGATCAAAGTTGTTTCCTTTTCCTTGAAATTTCTTCTTCTTGGCTAGAAATTTTATGAATTTTCTACAAAGAAGAGCCATATCCTCATCTTCTATCATCAACTCCTCATCATCATCTAGTTGAGTTGCTTTGAGAGCTAGAGACTTTTTGGCTTTTGAATCACTTTCTTCTTCTCTTGCCAATTCCTTCTCATGGGTTTTAAGTGAACCCAAGAGTTCATCCATACTTAGCGTCTTGAGATTCTTGGCTTCTTGAATAGCCGTTACTTTGGGTCTCCATTTCTTGGGAAGAGTTCTAAGAATCTTTCGAATCTTATCCTCATTAGAATATTCCTTTCCAAGAAGATCTAAAGCATTAGTAATAATAGAGAACCTACTATACATAGAAGCAAGTGATTCATTAGGCTCCATTTTGAAAAGTTCATAATCATGAACGAGCATATTAATATTATCATCTTTAACTTGTGAAGTTTTTTCATAGGCAACTTCTAATTTATCCCAAATTTCTTTGGCGGTTTTACAACTAGAAATCTTGTTGTATTCATCTATAGTTAATGCACAATGTAGAGCATTCAAGGCTTTAACATTAAATTGGATTTTCTTAATATCATTTTCATCATATTCGGAAATAGATTTAGGAGTGACTATACCCTTTTCATCGGTTTTGGTAATTTAATAGGGTCCAATGAGTGTAACTTTCCATTGTTCAAAATCACTAGCTTCAAGAAAAGTACACATACGACTTTTCCAATAACTATAATTTTTACCATCAAATAGAGGTGGTCTAGTGGTGGAAGAACATTCGTTGATTCCAGTTCCTTGATAAATAGACATGATCGTAAACTCTAAGATTGTTAAATCAAAACAAGAGTACAACCTCTGATACCAATTGTAGGTCGGAAAATACAATAGAGGGGGGTGAATAGGGTTTTTAAAACTTAATCGGATTTTTAAAAATGATTTAAAAATATTTGATGTCTATATTTATCAAGCAATCAAGAACAAAGTCAATTTCAAACACAATGAATAAATAGCACAATATAATAGAGCAAGAGATAGAAAGATTGAACCGATCGAAGTCGAAGATTTTTTGTCCACACGGTTCGGCTTGTTCCCCTACTCCGCGCTCGGTTAGTTCCCCGAGAATTTCCACTATAACCGATCTCCTTCCGGGTGAAGATCAAACCTCTACAAGTGTATTCTTTTCACACACTCTTACAAGTATTGAAACACCCTCAATACTCTCACAAGAAATCCCTCTTGCAAATCTATGAGATACACCTCTCATAATTATGATTCAAATGAGTTTTGGTGACAAACACCAATGTACAATATCTCTCTTGTATATGACAAAATACAAATGAAGCTCACACTAAGAGATATCAAAATTGATCAAAGTATATAGCTCAAAAATGAAAGATTGATCAATTAAATGAATTGAATACTTGAATAACTTTGTATATATGTAAAATGAGTTTGTAGAATGATTCAAGTATATTAAAACATGTCTAAGACATCATATATATAGCTTGCAAAACCATATGGCTGTTGATGATGATTAAGAGAGGTTTTGGCTCCAAGGTATACATTTTCAAACTTTCCAACAGCTAGTTTTGACAAAAAAATTCAAATTTGTTTTATTAATTTCTCCCAATTAGACCGTTGGATCATGCTCAAAGTTTAGTCAAAAGTGACAAGAGATGTTGTCTAACTACTGTAAAAATTTCAAAATGATTGGAGTTCGGGAAGGCCTCCATCTTACCGTTAGATCAAAACTGGACAAAAATTGAGCGAATTTTAAATGTAAAATAAAAATATTTTTGCAATCTAGTTCCAAATAAAATTCTAATGATTTTTGAAACTCAAAGATATGTTTCTAAGATACCTATTTTTATTATAACTTAAAATATGATCATTTAAAATTAATATGAATTTATTTTGAAACTCGGTTTTTGTAAAATGATGTTTTTCAAATAAATTCAATTTCAAGCTAGTTTGAATCAATCTTTAAAAGATGCAAGAATATGTTTGGGCTATAGGGATTTGATCAATAAAGTATCTTTACATAAAATCTAAGCACTCACTCCATTTAATGATAATTCGAGTCTTTGTGATGCTTGATTTTCTTGTGCGTATCTTCATTTGATTGATGATCTTGATTCTTTCTTGGTTTTGATTCTTTGTGAAGCACATGGAGATCATTTGAATTCATTTCTTGTGAGTGAAAGCATTTGTGGAGCTTTGTGTGAGAGTTTGACTATATCGGTTTGACGTCACACTTGGTTGGAAAAGATATCGGCTAATGGCTATCATCATTGGAATAACCGAGTTAAATAACACTATATTAACTTATTATAATTATCAAAATAAGATTAATTGACTTTAAGGTCAACAACAGATATAGAGAGGAGCTCACCCTATATGAAAATATGGGTTAGTCCTCATTTGTGAAATAGAGCTAGGAGCTCGGGTAGCTTTGTATTAGAATAGTTGGACTAATATTTACAAGCTTACAAACCATCTCTCTAGCTATTCTATCCTCACTATATTACAACAAGAGGAAAGTTAAGCCACTCAGAGTTAAATCTCTCTAACTTAGGAGCTCTGAAGTGGGGATGGAGCTCTATCTCTCTGTTTCTCACACTTCTGGTAAATGCTTGATTGTTCTTAGTTGTTAGAGCGTATTCAATGTTGTTCCCCTTTTTTTTTCAGAAATCAAATACTTTTTCTACATATATGACTAAGAGGAAAACGTGTTAAGGAGCTCTGGGAGCAGGTTGTGGTCATCCCCTAATCATCACCACTTCTGACACTTCTGACATTGCTTCTCCATGAATTCTAGTGCCTTGCATGCAGTGGGTGAGCATTTAATGAAGCTGAGGGAGGTTCTGTTACGTTAGTGGAATTGATAGCAGTCGCCTATGCTACCCATACTTTCTCTGACACGGTAGCCGGAGCTTCAGAGCTCATCAGAAGAGTTCTGTCGTTCGAGCTTCGTAATTTGAAGAACAAAAATAAATCTTTAGGTCGGACGCCCAAACTCTGGCCTTAAGGTGGCCTTCAAGTGGAGCTTCCGAGCTCCCTTCTTCAGACTGCTTGAGTCGCCAACATGGATGGCCAGTGGCCCCCTTTTGAATGGCCTAACCACACTGAACTGTCTTGAGCCCGCCTGGCCCAAAAGGTGACTAGTCCAGAATTGCGCAGGGCCTATCTAATTTGACTCGGAACGGCCTAGAGAATTCAAAGCAATGCCGTTAGCGATGATGCAGGTCATTTTTTGGCCAAATTCCTTTGTTTAGGCCTTCGAACCCGCATTTTTATTATTTAAGGCAGGTTTTAATATTGTACAATATTTCACCCCATCATTTGCCCAATATCCTTGCCGTTTAGCTCAGATGAGCTGATTGGTGAGGATATCCTTCAATCTAGGAGCTAGTAATAGCTCTGAGCTCTGATGCCCAAGACTTCTTGGGCTCGAATCCTTCGTAAGTGAACAAGGTCGACAATTCATTGCCTGCGATAAGTCTTTTGCTTGTGTTAGAGGTGTTTTGCCTACGAGAGGCCTTTTGCCTGTGTTAGAGGTCTTTTGAGCTCCACACATTTTAGGAGAGTTTAGACTTGAAGGAACTACGCTCTCTTGGGGAGCTCGGACTTTAAGGAGCTGTGCTCTTTTTCTTACTCTTGGTCATAAGGTGGATTGTGTCCCCCATGGCACTTAGAAGGGAGCAAGAGGGCTAATTGATAGGCCGGACATGTCACGACCTTGGAGCGTTTCTTCGACCCTAATATTCTTCCTGATCTCGTCTAAGAGCGCAGACCTTGTCTTTAGGGCCATTCTGGCCAAAATCATTAAGAAGTAGGGGGAGCTTACTCCTCCCATAAAAATGGCCACGACCACTCCTTTGTTGAGGTTGTTGATCAACGGGCTCTCCTAGTTAAACCGACAGGCATAATCCTTTTGACTTTCGGTTAACCTCTGCTTGATGGTGAAGAGATAAGTGAAGGGCTTGGACTGCTTCCTTGTTCCCAAAAAACGAGAAATAAATTGGGTTTCGAGCTCTTGTGAGCTCTGAATGGACCTTGGATGTAAACTGTTACACCACATTCGAGTTGCCCTTTGAGGGTTGTGATAAATGCTTTGCATGTGATGCCATCAGGAACATTCTAGAGCCCTATAATGTTCTCATACTGCTGCCAGTGATCCACAGGGTTAGTTGAGCCGATGTATATTCCAAGGTTGGGAGCTTGAATCTTTCTGGGACTAGGCAGGTTTGGATGTGCTCTACGAATGGGGACTTAAAGTCCTTTACCAAAGCTGGGGCCGAGCTCGTTCCAAAATGGCCCATTATTTTCAACATTTCGGCTAGCTGAGCTCTTATCTCTGACCTATGTCTTTTCTCCGCCTCTTCCATAAAACCTTTGTGGGATATCTTGTCAAATATAGACCCTCGAGGTTTAACTATTCTATCATCACAATATTACAACAAGCGGAAGGCAAAGCCACCCAGAGTTTAATCTCTTTAACTTAGGAGTTATGGAGCTTTATCTCTCTTGTGGTAAATGCTTGATTTTTCTTGGTTGTTGAAGTGTATTCAATGATGTTCCCTTTTTTTTTCAGAAATCAAATACTTCTTCTATATATATGACTGAGAGGAAAACGTGTTAAGGAGCTCTGGGAGTAGGTTGTGGCCATCACAATATTACAACAAGCGGAAGGCAAAGCCACCCAGAGTTTAATCTCTTTAACTTAGGAGTTATGGAGCTTTATCTCTCTTGTGGTAAATGCTTGATTTTTCTTGGTTGTTGAAGTGTATTCAATGATGTTCCCTTTTTTTTTCAGAAATCAAATACTTCTTCTATATATATGACTGAGAGGAAAACGTGTTAAGGAGCTCTGGGAGTAGGTTGTGGCCATCCCCTGATCATTATCACTTCTGACATTGCTTCTCCATAAATTTTGGTACCTTGCATGCAGTGGGTGAGCATTTAATGAAGTTAGGGGAGGTTCTGCTGCATCAGTGGAGTTGGTAGCAGTCGCCCACGCTGCCCATACTTTCTCTGACATAGTAGTTGGCCAAGGAGCTTCAAAGCTTGTCGGAAGAGCTCTGGCGTTCAAGTTCCTTAGTTTGAAGCACAAAAAAATAAATCTTTAGGTCGAACACCTATACACTAGCCTTCAGGTGGAGCTTCTGAGCTCCCTTCTTCAAACTGCTTAGGTTGCCAACATGGTTGGCCAGGTCCCCCCTTGTTTTTGGCCTAACCACACTAGACAGTCGTGAGCCCGCCTGGCCCAAAAGGTGACGAGTCCAAAATTGCGCGAGGCCTGGCTAATTTGACTCCGAACAGCCCAGAGAATTCAAATCACCGCCGTTGGCGATGATGTATGTCATTTTTCAGCCAAATTCTTTCGTTTAGGCCTTCAAATCCACGTTTTTACTATTTAAGGCAAGTTTTTATATTGTGCAATATTTTACCCCATCAACATTAATATTTTTAATTTTTTCAAATATATAGGAGTAGTTTGTCAAACAAATGCATAATATGGTGTATGCATCACAATACATTTATATATATATATATATTATTGAAGAAATAGAAAGAACGGAAATTGTGTTGTGGAAAGATAAATCTATTTAGTGTTCTTACTTCTAAGTGTGTATAAAAAAAATACATAAAAATTAAAAAGTATTAATGGGGAGAAAGAAAAGTATTTGTCTAATACTTTTATATAGAGAAAGCTAATAGCGATAATAAGGATATTCCATCTGGATGAAAATAGTGTTATTCAAATGATTTGATATGGGCTTGGGATAGGACTGGGTTGGTCTAGACAACAATATATAATTAGCATTAGTTCATTTTTGTTTTTTGGACCTATAGGGCAGTTTATTGTGTATCAGTCTCATTAAAGGGTCTGACTAGGTGCGTTTTGAAGAGGACATAATGGTTTTTGTTTTTCAAGAGAGGTGTGACTTTTAGAAAAAAATATTTTTCCTATAGACGGCGCCAAACTGTTAGTGTAAAAACCTAGAGCATGCTTTTCTAACCACACAGTCAATTAATTGAGTAATGAGGAGGATGCTGTGGCAAACAAATTAATAATCATATGAGATTCAAACAAGGGAAAAATAAGACGAAGACATATAAAGGAGGTTCGTCCTTTATGTTAATAAGGACTAATCTTCCTCTGCGAATGGAGCTTGGAGTTCGGGGTTCTCATGTATTAGTATAACGACTAAATTCAAATAATAATTGGTTTATCAATCGTGTTACTTTTTATCCTCTCAATACAAATACTGAAGGAGTAAAAAACTAATCATGGTCCTAACTCTCTATGCCCAGGAGCTCTGGGCGTGCACCCCAGGTCTTTTTTCTCAATGTGCTCACCATTTCGCTTGTCTTTTTCTCTCTAGTTTTACTTACTTACTTGGTTGCTCTCAGGAAAACTTGTTTATTAAGGAAAGTAAATGCTTCCCTATATATGTATCAAAGAAGAAGACATTCAACATGTCTGGTGTAGTTGGCTCTAAGGCACAATTCCCATTGGGACCAATTCTATCCAATGGCGTCTAATTTGAGGACTAAATTGATGAATTTTTTCCATGAAACTTATAAAGATCATCTCCACAAATATATAACATTTTATTAAAATAACCTTTAAAATTATACAAATAATATATAAAGCTAAAGATATTCTATAATAGAATGATATATACAATATTGTCTTAAAATAATATAGTCGATATAATATAGTTAAATATGTCATTTACCCTTACTTTTAGTACTTTTGGTTCGGTATTTTCAGTATTCCAATTTTGAAACATTAAAACCAAAATCAACCCAAAGAAAGTCGATATTTTTGGTTTCAGTATTTTCAGTTTTCGGTATTTAAATGTGTGAAACTAAAATTAATATATATATTTTAAATTAGTTTTAGTTGATTTCGGTTTTCATTGTCTCAATTCCGATTTCCCACCCCTATCCAAAATGCTCTAAGGCTCTATAATATAAGGCCGCGGACTACTCTTTACGGCCCCATTATGAGGAGGGCCTTCTTTTTGCACCCATGAACTTTTTAAATCTTCTTTCAGGGAAGCATTGATTACACACTACACTTTGCTCAGTAACACTGCATCTCATTTACTCGGTCGTATTGCAGCGAGCAAGTACCATTACCTAGGCACAATAGTGCCAATGTTTTAAATAGCGTGGTTTTGCACGCTATGGCGTAAATTTTGCCCTATTTACTACGTAGCGTGATTCAAAAAGCGTAAGGAACAAATAGTGTGGGTTTTTTGCTGACATGGCACGATTTTGATGATGTGGCACGTAATAGCTTAAGCTGTTCACGCTATTTCACAAAAGCATACGCTATTCAAGAAAGAAAAACTAGGTTTAATAAGTTACACAAGTTAGATTTTTGTTAGACAAGCCTCTCACTAGCTTGGAGAAGAGAGCTTTGCCATCTTCTCTTCTGTCTGACCTCGTCTTCTTTGCCCAACATCTCCGTGTTCTTATCTCGTTGCTGCTTCTCCTTTATCCCGTAGCTGCTGTCTTCTCCTTATTCTCTCTCATATCAGGTATTCCTTGAGCCCTAGGCCAGTTCTACAACAAGTATCTTTGATAGTGGAAAAGTCCCCGACATAAATAGTCTAGATGATGATAGTGAATTAGAGTTAGATGGCACCGATTACTTTTAGTTTATCATTTGAAAATTTTTATATTCAAAACTTGTTGTGTATTAAACTTTGAATGTGTTAAAAGTTATGTTACTTGGATTTTTATGTTATTGTTATTTGAAGTGTTTTAATGAATTTTTACTAATGTTCTTTAGTATATTATTATTATTATTATTATTATTATTATTATTATTATTATTATTATTACGCCATTCATGTCCCCGAATAACTTACATGGTTACAATATTTATTAGCGCTACACTATGCCAAACCTAAAATGTTACGCTGTCGCTATTTGAAACACTGAATAAGACCGAGCTATTGTTGGGAACAAAAAAAAAAAACACTGGCTCAGTCTTATAGACTAAATTAATGCTAAAGTGTTAGATAATATTTTAATGCGTGTAATTGGTGCCGCCTTTTTATTATACATGTAATTCCTTTTGTCTCAAACTTACATCTCAATTTTTTTTATCTATTTATTTATTTATTTTTAAATGATTTCGACTCGGAAACATTCATCCTTATTGAATTCCAATTAACACCATCTAACTCGACAAAATTTAGTTCTGAAAATTGGTTGAACTTTTCTTCTTCGTAGGCCAAACAGCTCATACGCTTACACATGCACTCCCAGGGTTTGTTTGAACAACGGAAAAGGAAATAAAATGTTTATGAAAGTCAGTTTTCTTGCACGTTTGGTTTAATTACAAGAAGTATTTTGATAAATTTCTTACAAAACTTTATCTACAAAAAGCACAAAATTGTACAAAAAATCGAGAAAAACTTACTGAATTATTTATTAATATAATTATCAATATCATATATTAATACTTTATTTATTTATTTTTAATTATGTAAGTGATTTCTTTGAGCATTAATAAAAAAAAATTATTATTTCATTTCTCTATTTTCTTAATAAACCAATGCATCTACGAAAGTACGGCTATTTTTTATTCACTTTCACTTTACCTCATTTTTCTAGGAATCACTTCCCCCAATAATCAAATGGAGCCTAGCTTCTACTAGGAAAATAGATCCTTCCAAAATATAACTAAAAAAAATAACACTGCACATTTCAATTTCAACTTTCCATTTTGTTTACCTAAAATACCCTTTATTCATCTTTTACTCCAAAGAGCTCGCGCAGCCTTATCAGAACTATAACAGTGATCAATAGAGTTTCAATGAGGTGGTTGAATCCCTGATATTAGTCACCGGCGTGTAGCGGACAAAGGTAATTAGCGAGAAGTGAGAACTAGCGACCACCACGGACGAGAAAGAAACAAAAATATTTGAAAGAGAGTATAATTTACTTTTCTCAAAAAAAAGGTTATGATACCCAGACTAAAAATTGTAATTAAGACTAAAACAAATTGTGAAACAGTCCTTCAAAAGATATTTTGGGCAGAACCCTTCCAAGCAGTGCTATTGTGTACATCAATGAAATTATTACACCAAAGGTTACATAGATCCTTCTTTATTTACCAAGAGATGATCACTTGTTTTTACTAAACATAACATGATACTCCCATTTGACAGAGAAAAGGAAAAAAAAAGTGGAAACTACCCTAACCTGAACTAAAGGATCCGGAAAAATATTATTCATCACCACCACATGCACTAGTTTTTAAACATCATTATATGCATGCATATGGTGTTGACGAGTAATATTTAAGATGCCCTTGGCTTGCACCATGTCATTTTACAACCAACTTAAAAGGCTTCAGCAACTGCTACACCTGTTTTTAGAAATTCCGTTTGGTTGGGTAGTCGGAGGAACCTTTTCCTGCCCACCGGAGAATTGCTGCTTGGGCGCCACACTTGCCTTTCCACTAGCGGCTTGCACTTCAACTTCTACAGAAGGAGGATAAGATCTTCCACTGCCATGGACAAGATCTTTGATGGCTGTTTTAAGCTTTTTTTCCTTGACCAAGGACTCTAATGTACAAGTACACCTGAGTACAGGTTGAAGCAGCAACAACAAGGGAACGAATCAGAATTTAAAAAAATAAATTGATATAATCCTCAATGGAAAATAAATGGGCAAGAATCAATGTGTTTGTTATGTCTAATAAGACAGCTTCAGAAGAATAGTTCCAATTTCTCTGAATATCTTGAAATTCAGAAACTTTGATCTCTAAAATTGTAAAATGTAAACAAAATTTGACCAACAATAGATAATAATACTCCCTCCGTCTTAAAACAAATAGACCCACTTTAAATTTTGTACTTAAAAACCCTAATTTTAACCTAGTCAATGGTCAACAATAGAACTCATTTTTCCCCGATGAGATTCTTGAGTGATATATTCATATTCTAAAGGTGAGGCGTTGCAAACAGTAATGACGGACACAAACAGGCTAGAAGGTTGAGGGCAGAAGCACAAGGCAATATTAGAGAGAGAAAGAGGGCACACCGAAGTGGGTATGGTTGAGTTGTTCGATGTTTGCAACGAGTGCTGGATATGGTATTTATAGTTGCCTCATTGAGAATCAACCCTTGTCCACTAAGTTGGTATCATAATCAGATGAGGTATGTGCGATAATATACGCAGCATGTGATGGAGGAGTTATGATAAGCCATGCAAGTTGAAAACTTATCCCTTGTATACAGATGTTGGATTGGATAAAGAAGTCGATGTGTGAATCTCAAATGCTCTCTCTCAGACGTAGGAAAGCCCAACACATCCAGTGGGGGTGGTTCCCTAGTGAGGCCGCTTCAGCCGCCAAACAATGTTCTCTCAAGGATATCCCCATGAGGTACGTCGTACCACCTAGCACCTAGGTTGTGGAGCTCCTTGGTGTCTGCCAGGACCCAAGCCTTTATAAGGTACCAAGGAGTATGGGTGCAGGACATGGTCCTTCGTATGCCCTTAGTGGGGGACGGTGCTCCAAGCCCACGGAAGGTGCCACATAAGTGCTGAGGTGGCGTGACTGATATGTACCTCCTCTGGCTTATAAGAACCATTAATCTGTCCCAACCACAAACAACAATAATAACAAAATGTTAGGCTAGTCAAAAGAAGGGGATTAAGGTTCAGTTGAATTGGGTAATCACCAATGGCTAATAGAGGGAAGTAGGGAATTGGAACAATGTCGTTTTGATTTAATTGTTAATTGTTAAAGCGTCATCGTTTTGATTAGTTCAATTAATAAATTGTCGTTTTGTGAGAGAATCTAAGTTTGTTAAATTGAGAGGGATTTTATTTGATTTGATTTTCCTTTTTTATTTTTCTTTTTGTCATTGGGCCACGTGTAGGCTCCATATGCAATGAGTAAGTATTTGTATTGAGGGAGAGAGCAGGAATCGACATGGAATGAATATTATTTTTCTTCTTCTCTCTCTGTAACTTCTACAAACCCTTTTTCTCAATTCTTACTTCTATTCCTATCTTTCTTTCTCTCTCTACTTAAATTTAATTCTCACAATTGAGGGCTTGATTAGCACAAACTTACAAGTGGTATCAGATCACCAAAAGATTTGCTAATCAGGGGTATTATAATGTTGTGGCTGACCTCCATGAGCTTAAACAAGCTGGGAGTGTTGAGGAATATCATAACAAGTTTGAGGACCTGAGAAATCAAGTGCTAGAAAAGGAACCAAACATGACTGAAACCTATTTTATATCAGCTTTCATTGGGGGTTGCAGCCTGAATTGAAATTTTTTTGTATATATGCTCAAGCCTTCTACCCTAGAAGATGCAATCACACTGGCCAGGTTACAAGAAAGTGGGTTTAATTCCTTGCTAGCTAAAGCCAAAACCTCCTCCAACACAAAACAAAATGCTCCCTCTCCAGCCACTTACAGAAGTTACCAAACAGCTAACCAACCCACCACCACTCCATTCACATATAACCATCGACAACTACCTACAATCCCACCACTAAACCAGACACCAAAACACCATCCTTACCCAACAAATTCACCAAACCAAATGATGTTGTCCCTATCAAGAAAATTACGCCAGCAGAGATGCAAGCTAGGAGGGAGAAGGGTCTATGTTATAACTGTGACGAGCAGTATTCCTATGGCCACAAATGTAATAGACCACAAGTCTACCTCATAAGTGGGGAGGAGGAGAAGGTTGAGAGTGATGGGGAAATGTAGCCAGAACCAGATGAACCACTAACTGATGATAATCTTGGCATTTCTATGCATGTTATTGCTGGTGGTGCACCATGCCAGACTCTAGTAATTCAAGGCCAAAGTAAGAAGGTGCCTTTAAGCATCCTAGTTGACTCGGGTAGTTCTCACAATTTCTTGGATCCTCACACAGCCAAACAAACGGGTTGCAAGGTTATTCCCACTACCAATTTGCAGGTTACCATAGCTGATGGCAGCAAGACTAGCAGTAAGGCCTATTGTCCTGACTTCCAATGGTGCATACAGGGAGAGGAATTCACTACCAACATGAGGATCCTTCCTTTGGGTGGTTATAACATGATATTGGTAGTGGATTGGCTCAAAAAATTCAGACCATCACACTAGATCTCAATAATTTGACAATGAATGTGATGAAAGAAGGCAAGTCAGTAACTCTACAAGGAGGAACTAGTTCCAATGGGGAGCTAAAGGTCATTTCTGGTAGATCTTTATACAGTTTGTGCTCAAGCCAGCAACATAGTTGTCAAAAGCTCAAGGCGCACCAAGGCGCCAAGGTCCCTGGAGCCTAGGCGCAAGGTGCAGGCGCGCGCCTTTTCGAAGTAAGGCGCGCGCTTATACAAAAACTTAAAATATATTATTCTACTCATAATTTGTACCACCTACTCTAATGTCATACAATCTAGAGGTAAATAAGTCATCAAATTAAAATCTAAATAAGAAACAAGTCCTCATGTATCATAGTCATTAACTTAATAACACAATATAATAACAAGTCATCAAGTCTCATAATAATTCTAGGCATAATAAAATAAAGTAAGTCATAGCATAATATAATTAAGTCATAAATCATCATCATCCTCATCATTTTGGTTGGAGACCACAACATAAGGCTCATCAACATAATCTTGAAAGTCATCTTCAATTGGATTTGAATCATCATCTTCATCCATGAGATGATTGACATGTGAGCTTGATTCGAGATTGACACCATGTGAAGTTGAACTAATTGATCTTCTTGAAGCACCTCCTTGAGCTCCTCCTCTTTGAGTTGACTTTGACCTTGAATTGTAAGCTGGCTCTCCCGCTCCCACAGCACGAGCAACTTCTCGCCATGTGAGATCTTCATCACTAAAAACATATTCATTCTCTGCATCATTCTCTTCATTCACCATTCCAAGCAACCACTCATTACTATCATCAATGTCATCTAAAATAATGGGATCAATGGTGTCCCTCAACTTATATCTACGCCTCAATGCCCGATTATACTTAACAAACAGCAAATCATTCAAACGTTGTTGAGATAGCCTATTTCTCTTTTTGCTATGAAGCTGCATTTACATATAAATAAGTATAAATAACTAATTATACTAAAAAAATAAATAATAGTAATAATAATAAATATTAATCTACTTACATGCTCGAAAACACTCCAATTCCTCTCACAACCAGATGCACTACAAGTAAGGCTAAGAACCTTGATAGCAAATTTTTGCAAGTTCGGCATTGAACCTCCATAAGAAGACCACCACTCCACTACAAATAATAAATTAATAAATAATAAAAACTTGGCTAAAATAAGAAAATTAATATAAAATAAAAAATAAAAATAATACCTGGCCCCCTAGTTGATCTTTGTCTAATTGCCATAGGCAACCCAAAGAGACCGTCAGCTTCCTTATACTTGACCAATTCATCGGAAAGTATATCTTGTAATTTAGGACATGGGACCAACTTTTGAATGCATTTATACAACCGATCTAACACTTCATCATCTATCATTATTCTATCAAAGTTTGGATAAAAATATTCCAGGTTAAGGTAATACCCGGCTGCATGCAAAGGCCGATGAAGTTGCACATTCCATCTTTCATCAATAATTTTGAACACTTCTTTGTACCTAAGTTCTTGATTATCAAATGATTTGGCAATAGCTTCTTTGGCTCTATCCATAGCCTCATAAATGTATCCCATAGGTGGCTTCTTTTCACCATCAACCAAACGAAGCACCCGCACTAAAGGACCTGACACTTTGAGCCCGAAAACGACATTGTTCCAAAAAGATGGCATTAAAATAATTTCTAGCGCTCGTTTGCCTTGAGGCTCCTTTGACCATTTGCTACTTGTCCAATCTTCTGATGTAAACATTCTTTTCAAATTATTCTTCTGTTCATGTATCCTTGACAAAGTGATGAAGGCTGTCGCAAATCGAGTTTTTGCCGGCCGAAGCAATTCCTTTTTGTTGGTAAACTTTCTCATCATGTCCACCACACCCGAACGGCAATAAATATAACCGGTCAAAAATATTGCCCTTTGGAAGGTCTTTTTCATGTTGTTTAACTTAAATATATCTTCCAACATCAAATCCAAACAATGGGCGGCACATGGACTCCAATACAAGTGCGGGTATTTCGCCTCCAATAATCTCCCTATTCAAAAACATTTATTAGAAAATACTTATTAGATATTTAATTAAAAACAAACTCTTCTACAAATTCAAAAGTATCTTACCGGCCAATACATTAGAAGATGCACTATCCGTGACAATCTGCACCACCTTAGATGGCCCAATCTTTTCCACAAAATTTCTAAGTAACTCGAACATATTCTCTCCGGTTTTTGAATAAGAAGAAGCATCCATAGATTCAATAAACATACTTCCTTTTGGAGAATTCACCAAAAAGTTTATCAATGTTCTTTCCCTCTTATCTTTCCACCCGTCCGCCATAATGGAACACCCGTTTTTTTTCCATGCTTGTTCATGATCTTTCATTGCCTCTCGGGTAGTGTCCACCTCTTTTTTGAGTAAAGGAACTCTCAACTCATGATAGCTAGGAGGCTTCATGCGTGGGCCATGTTGTCCAATTGCTTCGATCATTGCAGCAAAGCTTTCATACTTTGCTGCATTAAAAGGGATCCCCGCATCATAGAACCACCTTGCTACATGTGTGCAAGCTCGATCCCTTAGCTCCTTTTTTGCAGCAGTATTGATGTCTAATCTCATTTACTGGCCCTTCCTTTTTTGCACCACCGCCTCAGGATCGGGTGTAAAATAACAATCCATCGGTCCCTTTTGTTTTGGGCCTTTCGACGTATTACTCCCTCGATGCGAACTTCCCGTTTGTTGCCGTTTGCTAGAAACTTCCATAATTTCATCCTCCTCGTCCTCATCATTCCCAACGCCAATATCATCATAATCTGGAATCATGTTCATATTATCCTTTTGTTGCTTCCGTTGATCAAATCGTTCTCTAATTTCTTTTCTAACATCATCGGGACATTTTGGGCAAATTTTGGCGTTCCTAAAACCACCAATAAGATGTTGTTTTGCCCGATATATGCCACCCGTCAAAATTTTTCCACAAAAAGTACAAATAGTCGTATTTTTATCTTCGGGATTCTTTGTAGTGAAATATGCCCATGCCGGATCTTTTCTCGTATCACTAGTCAT
This sequence comes from Lonicera japonica, assembly GCA_021464415.1. Taxonomy (NCBI): domain Eukaryota; kingdom Viridiplantae; phylum Streptophyta; class Magnoliopsida; order Dipsacales; family Caprifoliaceae; genus Lonicera; species Lonicera japonica. Next base: position 1,185,702 of record CM038471.1, on the reverse strand, counting down.
TGAACTTTATCTAATGACAAAAAGAGAATATAACTTAGATTAAGAACGTAGTGTTATTAAACACTCACTGCCAAGCAATACAATAGCCCCTAACATTTTATTAAAAAATAACCCTTAACATTATATCATTTATAATGCATTTATAATTTTGAAAAAAAATTATATATATCATTTATAATTTAATAATTCTGTAATGTATATATATTATTTATAATTTAATAATTCTGGAATATATATATATATATATATATATATATATATATATATTATTTATATTTAATAATTCTGAAAAAAATATAATTCTGGAAAATATATATATTATTTATAATTTTAATTTAATAATTCTATTCTATAATACATATGGATATATAATTATATTATTTATAATTTAATAATTCTGAAAAAATATAATTCTGGAATATATATATATATATATATAATTTATAATTTAATAATTATATTCTAGAATATATATGGCTATATATTATTTATAATTTAATAATTCTGAAAAAAATATAATTCTAGAAAATATATATATATATATATAATTATATTATTTATAATTTAATAATTCTGAAAAAATTAATAATACTAGAATATATATATATTATTTATAATTTAATAATTCTAGAAAATATATATATAACAAATTATCTATATCACTTATGACTTATCTATAAAAAAAGGGGCATATTATACCACGTGAGAAGTGAGAGCAGAAATCCTCACGGTGAGGGCCTAGAAAAGGGGCAATATAACGACAGAAGAACGAAGCAGCGAAGAAGAACGAAGAACAGAAAAAAGAAATAGCAGCGAAGAAGAACGACGAGAAGGAAGAAGAAGAAGAAGATACCTGTTGAAGATCGGCGTGATTCGTGAAACGATCGATGAGGTGAACGACGAACGAGCAAGAGAAGTTTGAGACGGCGTGAAACTAAGGTGAGTAGTAGGGATTTAGGGTTTTTTACGTATAAACGAAACGGTCCCGTTTAGATAAAAAAAAAAGGCAAAACATCAAAAAGAAAAAAAAACGTCGACCTTCAAAAATCCACGCCTTGATGCGCCTGGAGCCTTGAGCCTAGGCGCAAAAAGCCCTCGCCTTTTCGAATGGGATGCGCCTAGTAGAAAGCGACTCCCCACTACTGCGCCTGGAGGCGCCTGGAGCCTAGGCGCGCTTTTGACAACTATGGCCAGCAATGTGGCTTTATTGGCCAGTTGAGTTTTGTAGCAGAAGATAACCAGAACAATTATTCTATTCCTATTGAAGTCACTCAGTTGTTGGCTGACTATGATGACCTCTTTAAAGAGCCTAAGGGCTTGCGTCCCCCAAGGGCTTTTGACCACCAAATACCACTTAAACCAGGAGCTGCTCCTTTCTCTATAAGGCCCTACCGATACCCCCACATGCAAAGAATTAAATTGAGAAGCTCGTAAAATAAATGTTAGAGAGTGGCATAATAAGACCTTCTACCAGTCCCTTTGCCTCCCCAGTTCTGTTAGTTAAAAAAAAGATGGAAGTTGGAGGTTATGTATTGATTATAGGGAACTCAATAGCCTTACAATCAAAAATAAATTTCCAATCCCAGTAACAGATGAATTGCTCAACGAATTGCATGGGGCAGCATGGTTTTCGAAATTGGACTTGAGGTCTGAGTATCACCAAATCAGAGTGCAAAGTGGGGACATTTCTAAAACAGCTTTTCAAACAAACAAAGGCCACTATGAGTCCTAGTCATGCTATTTGGCCTCACCAACGCCCCTGCTTCGTTCCAAGCATTAATGAATCAAGTCTTCAAGCCCTAATTAAGAAGGTTCATCTTAGTTTTTTTTGATGATATTTTAATCTATTGACCTTGAAGGTCTTAATCTTATTTTGACATAATAACAATAAATCAATTCATGTGATAATTTAACCATTGTTCTTGAATATAAGATTCATAAATTTCTTATTTGAAAAATCAAGAATAGCATGATTGCTCAAAAGAAGTTTGACAAGGATCATTCAATCAATATCCGATCAAGTCAACGAAGCATTGAACTAAAAACGATATATCCGAATCAAGATCATTCATCTACAAGCGTTGTTCAAGTCAAAGAAGATCATTCTCATCACTCACATGCTAACAATGCAAATCCATGGAGCACAAAGATCAATAATCATATGCAAAAGCTTCAAGGGAAAAGTTTCAAGTGAAGAATCAATTTGAAGAAACAAATCGAAGCATTCGAAGACTCGCCTATTCGGTAATTGAGTGTTTGCTTAGGATTAATGTAAAGTTTCTTAATTGATTGATTATATAGCTCAAACATGAACTTGCATCATTCTTACATTGATCAAAACAAAGTTTGAATCAAAATCATTTCAAAACATCATTCTTGCAAAAACCGGTTTTGAAATAAATTCTTAATAAATTCATATTAATGAATTTTGATACAAAAATATATTTGGGAGTCTTAGAAACTTATTTGGAACACTCCCCAAGCATTAGAATCAATTTTGGAATCATATTGCAAAAGTTGAAAAATTGCACAAAAGCCCCTCTTTCCAGAACCATGTAGTCGACTACATGGAAATGCTATGAGTCGACTACACCATGTAATCGACTACATGGGTAGCAAGGGAGTCAACTACAAGGCCAAAAAATAGCCGTTGGAACTTTATCAAAAGTGCATTTTTGCCCCATTAATTTATATATCCACGTCAAACGGCTATATCACTTTTGGCACTATAAATATGACTTCCAAGACTCATTCTAATCACCTTGAATCATTCATACACTATATTCTTCATCTATCTTCATTATTCAAAGATTCAAGAAATCATTTTTTATCAATCATTATCATTTGAGCTATATCATCTTGATCAAATAAGATAACTCTAGTGTGAGCTTCAAATTGTATTCTATACACACTTGTGAGAGTTATTGTAAATTGGTGTGAATCACCAAACAATTTTGTATTCAATTGTGAGAGGTAAATCTCATAGGAAAAACAAGAAGGTAAATTCTTGTTTAGAAATTGTGAAAGGTAAATTTCACAAGGTTAGCAAGAAGGATTTGTTGTGAGAGTGTTGTGGTGTAGCAATACTTGTAAAGTGTGTGAGACAACACTTGTAGAGGTTTGATCTTCACCCGGAAGGAGATCGGTTATAGTGGAAGTTCTCGGGGAACTAACCGAGCGCGGAAGTAGGGGGAACAAGCCGAACTGTGTGGACAAAAAATCTTGGACTTCGATTGGTTTAATCTTTCTAACTCAATCGCTTTATTATTGATTGTTTTGTTATTACTTGAGATTGCTTAATTATTTTCTCTTGTACTTGATTGTTTATTTGCTTACATTCCTTGATATATTTGTTAAGTAAATTGTTTTACTTAAACTTTTTTGAAAAGATTTTAAAATTCCTCATTTAGTTTCGAAAACCCTATTCACCCCCCCCCCTTTAGGGTTGAAATCCAACCTACATAATCTACAGCAAAAGCTTGGCTGAGCATATAGAGCATTTGAAGACAACTTTTGAGATTCTGAAGCAAAACACACTCTTTGTTAAGATGTCTAAATGCAGTTTTGCCCAACCAAAGCTAGAATATTTGGGCCATATTATCTCACAAGAGGGGGTAGTTGCTGATGAGGCTAAAGTATCTGCCATGATCACTTGGCCAACACCTAAGAATGTCAAAGCGTTGAGAGGGTTTCCAGGCCTAACAGGGTATTATCGAAAATTTGTGCTATGGTATAATCACCAAACCACTCACTCATCTCTACTTAAGAAAAACCAGTTCCAATGGTCAGAGGAAGCTACCAGGGCTTTCAAAGCTCTTAAAGTGGTAGTCTCAACCACCTCTGTTTTGGCATTACCTGATTTTGCTAAACCTTTCATTGTGAAAATCAATGCCTCTCAAGAAGGTATTGGGGCAGTCCTAATGTAGGAGGGTAGACCAATAGCATTTCTGAGTAAAGCACTGCCGCCAAGAAAACAATGTTTATCAGCCTATGAAAGGGAATTGTGGGCCTTGATTTATGCAGTCCATAAATGGAGAACTTATTTGTTTAGCCACCATTTCTTGATCAAAACAGACCACCAAAGCCTTAAATTTTTGCTTGAACAAAGAGTGACCTCCATGTTTCAACAGAAATGGCTTACCAGACTTATGGGGCTTGATTACACTATTGTTACAAACGGGGCTGTGAAAATAAGGTGGCAGATGCCCTGTCAAGAAGAGAGGTTAAGGAGGATGAAGACACTCAGTGCAATGCCTTAACCACTATTCAATCTGCATGGTTAAGTGAAGTGAGTAACAGTTGGACTAGGGATAAGTTGGTTCAGACCATTCTCACCAAGCTACTCAGTGATTCTAATGACTTATCAAGTTACACATTCAATAATGATACTCTCATGCAGGTACAAAGGCAGACTATATATTGGGGTTAATGGAGATTTGAGGCAGAAAATTATTCAAGAATTGCACCATTCAGGTTCTGGTGGGCATTCTGGATCTAAAGCAACCTTGACACAAATCGAACAATTCTTCTATTGGCCTAACATTACCACTGATGTCACCAAGGCTGTGAAGGAGTGCCTAATTTGTCAAATGAGCAAAAGTGAGCTTGTGCCATACCCTGGATTACTACAGCCCCTGCCTATCCCTACAAGGCCTTGGAATGATATAGCCATAGATTTCATTAAGGGACTCCCAAATTATGATCACAAAAATTCTATTTTAGTGGTGATAGATCGCTTCTCCAAATATGCTCATTTTTTTCCTCTCTCGCACCCTTACACAGCTCAAGAAGTAGCAGCCCTATTCTTTGCTAATGTGCATAAACTACATGGGTTACCTGCTACCATTGTGAATGATAGAGACCCTATCTTCCTCAGCCAATTCTAGTATCGTCTCTTCAAACTGCTCGGCATTAAGCTATGTCACTCCACTTCCTATCACCCACAAACCGATGGCCAAACGGAGAGGCTCAATCAATGCTTGGAAACTTTCTTACATTGTATGACCTCTGACAAACCTAAACAGTGCGCAAAGTGGACACGTCTGGTTGAGTGGTGGTATAATACTACCTACCATTCATCATTGTAACTCACTCCATTTGAAGTGGTTTATGGCTACCCACCACCTTACCTTAGCATTCCACAGTTTGAAGCCCACAAAGAAATAAATGTCCAGGAATTCTTACAGGAGAGGAAGACAATGATGCAATGCATTCGAGATAGGCTTGAAGAAGCCCAACACCGAATGAAACAATTTGCGGACTGACATCGATCCGAAAGAACCCTTGTCGTTGGTGATTGGGTATTCCTCCACCTTCAACCTTACAAACAAACCTCACTATCCATGAGAAGGGATTACAAGTTAGCTCCCAGGTTCTATGGACCTTATATGGTGCTTGAAAAGATTAGTTCAATTGCTTACCGTCTGCAGTTACCTTCTTCAACTAATATTCATCCCGTTTTCCACGTTTCAATGTTGAAAAAAAAGCTGGGCCACACCTTTGAACCATCGCCTGTGTTGCCCCCGGTCGATTCGAGTGGACATTTATTGGTTGAACCAGTAGCCATACTTGATCGACGTTTGGTTTGGCAGGGCAATGCTTCAGCCGTTCAAGTCCAAATTAAATGGTCTAATATGTCACCAGCTAGGGTGACTTGGGAAGATTAGGATTGAATGAGGGAGTTGTTTCCTAACTTTGATCCTTGAGGTCAAGGATTGTTTGATCGGCGGGGTATTGTTAGGCTAGTCAAAAGAAGGGAATTAAGGTTCAGTTGAACTGGGTGATCACCAACAGCTAATAGAGGGAAGTAGGGGATTGGAACAATGTCGTTTTGATTTAATTGTTAATTGTTGAAGCGTCGTCATTTTGATTAGTTCAATTATTAAGTTGTCGTTTTGTGAGAGAATTTAAGTTTGTTAGATTGAGTGGGATTTTATTTGATTTTATTTTCCTTTTTTATTTTTCTTTTTGTCATTGGGCCACGTGTAGGCTCCATATGCAGTGAGTAAGTATTTGTATTAAGGGAGAGAGCAGGAATCGGCATGGAATGAATATTATTTTTCTTCTCTTTCTCTCTGTAACTTCTTCTCCAAACCCTTTTTCTCAATTCTTACTTCTAATCCTATCTCTCTTTCTCTCTCTACTTAAATTTAATTCTCACAATTGAGGGTTTGATTAGCACAAACCTTACACAAACATTAATGAGCATATAAACACAAAGACATACTCAACTACTGAAACAATCAATTAATTAAGCCCTTAATATAAAAGCAAACAAACTGCACATAACAAAAAATTAACCACCACCCATATCCAATCAATCCCCAAAATGTTATCACGTGTGTGGAAAATTAATTTCCACCAAACCCATTAATGCAAAAACAAAAATGACAACAACCCATTAAAGAAATTGATCTACACAAAATCAAATTAAACAGTACCACAAAGCCCAAAAGACCTACAAGAAAAAATCAAGAAGAAACATTAGATACTCATATGGGTCCAATTCCGAAGCCTCCTAATAGAGCTTGGTCTTTGAATATAATCATTCAATATATACATAGTATCCACTTCAAACATTCTACCGATCATAGATAATTCCTCAAAATACCAAAAGAACCCTAGCCCCAGAATCCCTCTTGTTTTTCCACTCCAAAAAATTGCTCTGAAAAATCTATTATTACCTCTAATCTCCGGAGTAGCGAGAAGTTGTCAGCGGAAATGGTAGCGCCGGACACATCAGCTTTTGACAAACGGGACTCCAAAAGTTTTCTATTACTCCTCGTAACAACCATGGATCTTGGTGAGTATAAATTAAGCAAAAATTACCAATAAATCTAAAATAGAGAGAGAGAGAGAGAGAGAGAGGAGAGAGAGAGAGAGTTTTCTAAAGAAGTCTTTCTAGAGAAGAGAGAGCGGGAGTGAGAATAAGAGTTAAAGCTTTCCAGGGAAGTTTTTCTAGTAACGACATTCTTAAGACAAGTCTTTCTAAAGAAGATACAAAAGATAATTTTTAAAAAATAATTAGAGTGTTTTTAATTGTCAAAGTTTTTTATAAAAAAATTAGTAAAAGATAGAAAATGTATATTTTTTCATTTTTTATGGGTGTTTGATTGTCTAATTTTCTAAGTAATATTAGGATGCGTTTGATTGCAAGTATGGAATTTGCATTTAAAGAAAATAATTTTTAGACAATTAAATTGCCTAAAATTAAGTTGCATGGAAAATATCAATTAAATGTGTTTGATTGTTTTAATTTTTTACCTGAAAAATATTGGTTGTATTATGTCATTTTTAATGTAGAAAAAATTATTGGTATTTTTTTTACATAATTCTATATTTATGATGGATTTTGTTTAATTGATCTTGATTAGTAGATTTTAAATATTAAAATTTTATTAAATTTTAAATTTTTATTTTAAGTTGTGGCATTTTTAATGTAAAAAAGAGATAAAACTTTGTCTTAAAATTTTTACAATTACCTAGAAAATGAAAACATGAAAAACCCCCCCCAAGAAAACATTTTCTTGTTTTTGATGGAAAATAAGTAATGATTGTTAAAAATGATGGAATTTGACCATCTGAAAAATTTTGGCAATCAAAAACACCAAAAGTGACAACTTAAGTGAAAAATTCTTATTTTCTATGAAAAATTATGCCAATCAAACATACTCTTAGTTTTACCTAGTTTCTTAGTACAAGTGCATGATATATAAAAGTAGAAACTTATTTTTTTTAACCTACCTCAAAGAAAATAAGTTGTAGGTAAGGTGAAAAATGACCTAAAGACCAAAAAGTCTAATTCAAGGCAGAATGTAAGCAATCAAACACTAAACGTTAGAAAATATGTCATTATTACAAGAAAAAAATTACATATTTTTCACATATAAAATAAATGCATTCAAACACCTTTAATTGAATCGCCTAAAATAAAATTGCCTAAAATATAAACATTTTCTACCACAATTACATACGTGCAGTCAAACAACTTGTAGATTGTTGTTGGAAATTTGGTTTATTTTACAACTGTGCTTGTACATCTAATTAATTATATTATGGACTATTTAACGTATTTAATGAGTATAGTTTTGCAATATGTAAATACTTAATATTAATTATATTAGAATTGATAGGTACTTATTTAAAAAGACACTTAAGATCATGATCCCCAATCAGAATTTCTAAAAGAGAATATACCTATGAAGTTAGGTTATTTGGTAGGTGTCCAATTTAATAAATATAATTTTTATTTAAAATAATTTGTGTATAGTAATGAGCAAGATCAAATTTACAAGGATCAATTAGATTTAATTCTTCAAAAAAAAAAAAGAAGAGGGGTTTGAATTTTTGTAACAACAACAACAACAACAACAACAACAAGCCTTTATCCCACTAGGTGGGGTCGGCTACATGGATCAAACGACGCCATAGTGGTCTGTCGTGAATCATATCTCTAGTGAAACCATTCGCCTCTAAATCCTTCTTAATAGTTTCACCTATAGTTTTTCTAGGTCTTCCTCTGGCTCTAACAACTAGGCTTCCCTCCATATGATCAACTCTCCTAACCATGGCATCTGCAGTTCTCCTCCATACATGCCCAAACCATCTAAGTCGAGATTCAACCATCTTTTCTGTAATAGGTGCCACCCCAACTCCCTCTCTGATGGTAACATTCCTGATCTTATCTTTCCTAGTCTTGCCACTCATCCATCTCAACATTCTCATCTCAGCTACACTTAGTTTATTCTCGTGTTGGCTTTTGACCGCCCAACACTCAGTCCCATACAACATTGCTGGTCTAACCGCGGTACGATAGAATTTTCCTTTTAACTTGAGTGGTACCTTTTTATCACATAACACACCCGAAGCTTTCCTCCATTTCAACCATCCTGCTTGAATCCGGTGATTTACATCTCCCTCTATCTCCCCATCTTCTTGTATAATGGATCCAAGATACTTAAACCGAGTGACTTGTGGTATGACATTATCCCCAACTTTTACCTCTAAGTTAGTAGTGCTCCGCCTTTTATTGAACTTGCACTCCATGTATTCTGTCTTACTTCTGCTTAAACGAAAGCCATGCGCTTCTAAATTTTGTCTCCAAGTTTCCACCTTCCCATTTAGCTCTTCTCTGGACTCACCCACTAGGACAATATCATCTGCAAACAGCATACATCGCGGTGCTGGCTCTTGAATGTGTTCCGTGAGTACATCCAAGACCAAGGTAAACAGATAAGGGCTCAAAGCTGACCCTTGGTGTAGTCCTATAGTTATAGGAAAATCTTCTGTGGACCCACTATGTGTTCTCACACTAGTCATAGCTCCTTCATACATGTCCTTGATAACACGAATATAGGCAATCCTAACCCCTTTCTTCTCTAGGGCTTTCCACAAAATCTCTCTGGGTACCCTATCGTACGCCTTCTCTAAGTCAATGAAAACCATGTGTAGGTCCTTTTGATCCCTCCGATATTGCTCCATCAAACGCCGCAACAAGTAAATTGCTTCCATGGTCGACCTTCCGGGCATAAAACCAAATTGATTATCTAAAATGCTGGTTTCTTTTCTTAGTCTCCGCTCAATCACCCTTTCCCATAACTTCATAGTATGACTCATGAGTTTAATCCCCCTGTAATTGGCGCAATTTTGTATATCCCCCTTATTCTTATAAATCGGGATTAGGGTGCTTCTCCTCCATTCTTCCGGCATCTTCTTTGACCTCAATATCTTGTTGAAAAACCTTGTGAGCCAACCAATGCCTTTATCACCTAGACCCTTCCAAACCTCAATAGGTATACTATCTGGCCCAACTGCTTTACCACTATCCATTCGTATCAATGCTTCTTTCACTTCCTTTTCTTGAATTCTGCGATAAAAGGTGAAATTTTGGTCATCCTCTCGCATGTTCAGCTCATCTCCACATGCTAAAATCTCGTAACCTTCATTAAATAATTTGTGAAAATAGTTCTTCCATCTCTCTTGTATGTCTTGTTCTTTAACCAAGACATTACCTTCTTCGTCCTTAATGCATCTCACTTGATCCAAGTCTTTTGTCTTCCTTTCTCGACCTTTAGCAAGTCGGTAAATAGCTTTTTCCCCAGCTTTGGTGCCTAAAGATTGGTATAATCCATCAAAAGCTTTAGTCCTCGACTCACTCACCGCCTTCTTAGTCTCTTTCTTTGCTTCTTTGTAAGATTCCCAATTTTCCGCATTCTTACATAGAGACCAAGCTTTAAAGCATTTCCTTTTTACCTTAACTTTATCTTGTACACTATCATCCCACCACCAAGATTCTTTATCCCTAGGTCCACACTATCATCCCACCACCAAAATTTAAGTAAATTAAATTAAAGCGAATTAAATAAGAAATCAATATTTATCAAATATCTAATCCAAGATAGAATTTCTGAATTAATTTACTAAATGGATTATCTATGCAAAAATAATGTTTATTCTTTCATTAAATTAGTTATGGTTACTGGTATGATCTAATTTAAAACACTCATCTTCCCTCTATTTCTCTCTCTCTCTAAATTAAAATTGTCTAAGAAACAAAGTGTCTTTTAATTCAATCGAATGATAATTTTTTTTAAAAAATAAAGTAATAAATCATTTATCGGAATAGATAGAAGCAACGTGATCTTTTTCCTTTAAAGTAGTATAAATAAATCATGTCCCATATGCATCAATGTAATTCAAACTACATTAATACCTCCGTCTTGGTGCCCCTTCTTTTACTTGGAAGGCTATAACGATGTCCTAGTAATTATTTGGCTCATGGCAGAAGGGTATTCTTGGTTGAGGCCAATATTACCTAATTGCTTTGTTTTATGATCTTAGTAGAAATAATTTCAGTGACTCCGTCTTCTCTTTTCAGTTTAAATCAACAGTATAGTTCTAATTTGTTTCATTGTTTTACCAATAATTTAAACTCTAATTGACTGGTTGATAAAATCTCCATAGAGATATAAATGGCAAAGCGCATCTGTATTGCCAACACAAAACTGGCTTTTTTACCAAATAATATCCTCAAAGGATGACGCATAATTACAGCTCAATGCTGGCAGAAGGAAGTACTACTTAATTTGTTGAGGGCATTATTTTTGACAACTCAGAATATATTCAATGGTATAATCAAAATACTAATTATAATTAATTTTAATAATGTTGGCTAAAAATACTATCTAATGGTGTAATCAAAGGTTAACAATCTTTTAACTAATAATCAAATCATCTCCCTTTATTAACAATTTTCTTTAATAACCAAATTGAGGGATTCACTAATTCTATTGGGTAAAAGAAAATCTTTTTAAATTTAAATTATCTTTCCTTCTTTTTTTTTTTTGAAACAAAATTCAAATCGATTAACTTGTGGCCAATCAATATAATGGACTACCCAAAAAATTTGGTTATTGAGAAAAAATGGCCATTGAAGATGCCTATATTGTTAACTTTATCATCTTACTAAATAGATAATCAAAATTCATTTTGATTATTTCATTTTAGTTATTCCATGAGAGAAGCTCTTATGATATCAAAAGGTCAAAGGGATGGACTATATATATTTGTGTTTGACATCAGGTTGTAAGAAGGATAATGAAAAGTGAGAAGGTTCTTCTTATTAGTATTTTAGGATGAATGAACGATGACAATTTTGACCATATTGCTTGTACCTCACTTTCTTTTCTTTTTCTCTGATATCACAATTTGTATGACGGTTTTTGTTTTTGCAGAATGTGAAGATTGTTGGGTTTAACACAAGTTATTTGTTTCTTATACTCGTTTTTGTGATTATTACCCTATTCACTGCACGCACAAATATTGCTTTGTTCACTATATTAGTTTCATATATATATATATACATATTTGAGATATTACCCATGCCAAACGATATGGTTAAATGAAAAAAATAATATTTAATTAATAATTGGAAAACTTCACTAGTTCAAATTGGAGCGCAGTTCAAATTGGAAAACTTCGCTAGTTTATCCCAATGACTGCTAGTTTCTGATCTCCTGATAAGGGAACCAAATCTATATATTTATTTTATTTTTAATTTTTTTAATAGAAAACAAGAAAACTTTATTGATCAAAAAATACAACACCAAAATTGCTCGAGCGCAGAGGATAAAGTATCCACTGGGAACCAAATCTAATAGATTATTTGATATATGAAAAATACAATCGTATAGTCATATTGATAAAGGAGTTAACTAATTCTTATTTGTGTTCACACAGTAAAAGAAATTCAATCTCAAATTCCCAATCCTCAGATAATCCTCTGGACTACTGCACTAAGCAATTAAGTATAAACTAATAAAATATCAGTAAAAGGACTATCTAAGTATGTTAATCATGCTTTTGGACTTGAGAAGAAGGTAATAGTGGTACAAAATCTAATACTACAGTTAGTCATTTCCGTTTCAACTCGCCAAATTCTGTTTTCCTTCTTTGGACATTGTTCTTGCAGAGTGTAGACCAAAAAAAAAAAAAAAAAAAACTGACCCTTCGTGTCCGGCCTCATTGGACAGGCTACAGTCCCTGGATTGTTTGCTGGACTTACAGACCGGCCAAAAACTAGAACTTTGTCCCACTGGTCAAATGGGCCGCACCCACGGGGCCACTATTATATATAATATAGACCTTTGTTGTAATACAAATCTGAATGTTGATTATAGGAAGTGGGGATTTGTAATA